>QNGE01000217.1:5876-49798 GCA_008508345.1 Paragonimus westermani | reverse complement strand
GGCAAGGATATGCACTACTGACGAGCTCTAATGAGAGCGAAACTCGAGTCTAGTGCTTCTTTTCGAAAGAGGCTGGCTGGAAAGTCTATCTGAATGCGAACGCTGCCATCAAATGTGGGTGATGGTCAACTTGAATATATGTGGATATATCTTCATTTCGTTTATCAGTAACAATCTACAGAACAGGGTCATCTCTTCTAGGTATGACCGTACTCATGCAATTATTGTGCACTTACTTAAGAGCTACTTCATTCCACAAGGTGGAGCGATCTGTTTGTTTCAACGGCTGTCCCTTATTAGTCAGATTGTCCAGATTCATGTAGTACGTTTGATGGTAGTTTCTACCACTCACCATTTCACTTCAAGAATTACTAAATAATTTATATTTTTCAGTTAACTATAATGATCTTCTGCAGGTTCATCCGATCTTTAAGAAAGAAGTCGAGCATTCTGACAGATCTACCCAAATTTAATCAGATGGAGCGGAATATGAATATGAATATTTTACCACTAGTACGTGTGGATCCTGTAGGAAAACGCAAAAGAATTTTGTTAACAAAATCCTTGAAGAACTCAACCCTGTTTTTATTCGATTCAGTAGCCTGACTTACTACTGTCTGAGTATGCTCATGCCTATTCAAACAATTGTCAATTCTGGATAATCCTGACTCTACTTCACCAGTACAAATTCTGCAGTGATGGAGAATATTTCAGCTTATTTCTCTATGCAGCACGTTCAACTTAACTAGTTCATCGCTCATTTCTGTGACAGATGGAAAAATTCTGTTACTTCTGTTTGCTAAATTTATATCTTTTTTAATGTGTAAAGTAAGCACTTCATTTGACAACATGATTCCATTCCTTGTTCTAATCGACTAGCTGCTTGATTGGTGGTTGTCATATCAGTTTGTCTTACTAAAGTTTTGTTTAAAGATTTCAAAAATTCTGACCACTTCTATTAACACGATGATGTATTCAGTTTTCTCCTGACATTTCAACTTCACGAGAAAATCGTTAAGATTTCTCAAGTTTTTGGTGGTGGTAAATTCGTTTCTTATAAACCATAGTGAAACAACTTGACTGATTGGATGGTCGACTCCGTTGTGTTGCTCAATACAGCACTGGGAAGTTTTGAAAGCACCTTTCACGCACACTGGTTACGGGATTCCACAGTATCGCATGAATGCCGTGGTGAAAAAAATTTAAAATACATGCAACGAAAGTATCGTTATAAGTAATACCTTGCTAACCAGAATAATTACTAATCAATGGTAAAACGGTAGAAAGTGGGTTTTGGCACTGTGTTTTCATCAGGGAATATCTTGTTGAAACAACCATCCGAAGTGATATGACTCGGGAGTTGTTGGTACATTTTCGCACACTTTCAACCTTAATGAAGTGATTTGAATCGTTCCACCCTGACTGATTCCCATCGACGTTAACACAGTTCAATGACCCCGGATTGACTCAATAACTGGGGCTTGTGAAGTGTTTATGCCGCCATGGAATCATTTGATTCTTTCTGTTCTTACTTCCAACGACTCAACCAAGGATTTAACGAATAGTTAGTAAATTGGACAATGTGATTTAAGTAGTATGCGCTTCGAAACATGAAGTGCACCAACAGCCCACGGCTGGTTTCGTGATTATTCGCCCTGAGTTCCTGCTTAGGGTTAGTAGATGCTGTTAACGATTGAGTTGGTCCACTGAGTGCTAGACAAAAGGTAGATATAAATCGCAAATGAGTCGGTACTTACAAATTATATCATTTGTTCGAATATGTCCGAGGATTCCATCAGAAATAAGTGTGATGAACAGACTTGTTTTTCTTGTACCGTCTCCAGGCTAAACACAGTATATGATAGTAGTAATGTAAGTTCACTGAAATCAGTCCAACCACAAACGTTTGATTACAAGGGTCGCTATAAACATGAAGTAATTCAGGGTCAATCTTTGAGTCAAACTGTGGTGAAGCAGATGTGCACGGCTCGCTAACTCTCACCAGAAGTATTCACTGTTACATGGTTCCCATTGTTTACATTAGTATGGATGTAGTTTGAGAAGTTCACTCTGTTCACAACCGTAGACTTCTCATTTCTATTGCTGCCTTTTAGTGTACCATTATTTAGTCATCGTATATGTTACAGTAACATCTGTCAAAGTTGACAACCGCTTCTGTTTGTTTAAACACATTGTTTAAGCTTGCGTTGATCGAAGTAAAAAAGTACTGGCTGATATGGATGTTGATCTGAGGGCGGGTACTTCCACCCAGGTTGGGCACATGGCATCGGATGTCAGTGTTAGTAGTCTGCTTTTGTACTTCAATCAATGGTTTGCATTTAACATGCAACTGAACGAAGTTTACCTAATTGTAAGTTTGTGCAGTTTGAGTGTTATGCGAACATGAGTTTTGTATTTTTCATACATATATCTGGTTGGGGTGTCCGTTTTGTAGCGGTACACTGAACACTTTGGCAGAAGCCTGAAAATTCTACCAAAGTATGAATACGAGCAATCCACAGTTAACCGGTGGTAATTATTTGATTGCATTAGAAATAATTTCAGCTACGGTCTCTTGTTCAGTTTTTTCTGTATTGCTCGCCGAATCGATTAACCACCAAGATGTTCTACTGAAAACCGTCTAGTCACGTGAAGAAGAGGTGCCAAGGTTTGGCGTGGTACTTTAGAACTCCTCACATGTTGTAAAATTTACATCCTTTTGGTAAGCAGCCTGTTTTAGACAAACATTGCCCTAGAGCTTTTCTGGTAAACACTCTTATATATAAGTCAAACGCTGTCTCAATATCAGACCGCTAAGTAAATTCTGGTGCAAATTTTGTAACTGAAACAGGACTTTGTGGAGTATCCATGACTCCGGGCAGCGAATGTTATGATTCAACTCTACACTGGGCACATATGAAACTACTTCGAGTGGCATTCAGTATAAATCTGATTTGTGCGAACTTGTCAGCCGTTATCTTGTTTCCACCAAACTTCCGTCATTTTCGTGGGTCGGGTTCGAAATTCAGAAACGGTAACATACAAGCAAACCAAATTGCGTCTTCTTACTCCAAAAGGACCATTGTGAACATTTTTCCTTCCATCTTTAATACTACCATAGATGGAATCAAAACAAACGAGATATTAATGGGATCAGTACATTTTTTCCATAGCAAAAGAACAAAAACTACCACCGCTGGCAACTATTCAACATAGTCGCATGTTTGCCAAGCTCTGCAAGAGAACACTGAATAGGCACTGAAATAATATAGCAAACATTGACGACAGTGCCTTCTAGTAGCATTTAGGCCGGCTTTTCTTGCCTACTTACGATAAACTTATACGGTACAAAGAATAGAAATGTAGACATTCAATAATAATATACACTAAAATGAACACCACCAAATGGATATCGGCACTATAGTCCTGCAAATTCATCTCTGTATCAAGGAAGCAACTACCGAGCAACTGGAACAATCACTCTAGCCAAGTAAGCGGTCCGTTAGTTGCGAATGTGAAAAAAGGAAGCAATTGAAAAGACTGTGAACTTTGACTTTCTGGATTAAAAATACAAGTATAAACTTGACGTAAACTAAACAGAATTGAGTAGATTTGTCATAGACAGTAAAGCGCCGTTTATGAAGAACATACATACTCCTCTGCCAGACGCATAGATTGGATGAAAAGATTCCGAGAGGTGATTCACGTTCACACGATCATTGATTCCAAAGATCTCCCAAGGATATGACAAATTTCTTGACGCCATCCAAAGGTCTAACTCTCGACAACGTGACAGAACTGGCGGATGAATTTGCACAATATCATGCGTCATCTTTGACCCCCATTACTTCTTCCAAGCTAAAAACCTCTGAGCCCAGACTGTTCCGGGTAAGCCATGAGCCACGTCATCGTTCTTAAAGTTCGAAGAGATACCGACTGCAGATTCAAGCTGTACCAACGGCACCACAAAACTTTGGCGTACAGGTCGGTAGCTGTGTCCGGCCTAGTCATTGGCACAGCAGAAAGTCGTCAAGAAAAGCTGTCAGCCGAAAATCATAGCGATTTCACCTGTCGGTCAATTTGTTGAAGGTTGTCTATTTTACGAAGGACCAGATTGCTGACACTCTTTACCTGGTAGATGCGCGAGGCAGAGTTCAAGGTAATTCCACCCCTTACTTTGGAGACTTTCCCTGAACTCAAGTCGTTCATCCTCGTTCAGCGAATCATGCGTAATTATTGTATCAGACTGCATTGTACCTATTCGGTCGAACTGAACAACTTCAGCTACGCACACGTATTGTTTGTCCAAATAACTCCGGTTGCTGGTCATCCGTTAAAATATTTTATTGTTGGATCGTCCTGCAGCCTCATTACTCTGTTCCATCAGCTACGTTAGAAATAGGTCAGTAACCCTTTCACTGACAGTGTACGTTTCATGAAAATTGTTTACTCCCAGTAAGTCCAGTTTATTACCGCGGTTGTTACGTTATATCGCGACGTATCTATAACAGTCTGAACTTTACAAGCATTGCCGTTAAATGTGACTTTTCAAGACGAACGGAATTATTCAACATACTTCAAAAACCTCTATATTCTGTCGTTCGTAAATTATACTTACATTTCAAAATGTTTTTCTTCAAGTATTTGGCAGCCAACTTCGGCAGTTTTGACAGGTGCCATACCATCTGGAACAGTTTGCACCAGGAACATTTTTACATTTTATATTTCTGGACCGTTCTAAAACTTGTGATATTGCTCTGAAAAACTCGTCAGAAAACTGTTCAGCTCTTACGCTCTCTAGTACCCAATTACTAGCTGGTGACGAACATCTCATTCGTCCCTGTGCACATTGCAGTTTGCCTCTTCCAGACATGTAAGCACTATCTCCATTGCTGACAGTTTTAGCTGAAAGGATACATGAATTCGTAGGCTGCGGCCTAACGCGAGTAACGTGCACTGTAAGTCACTAAACACTCTACTGCTCATCATTAGTAATTTTCGTTTCTATCCGTAATAGATAAAACGAGAATAATCAGTGTAACTTGCCCTTTTTCCCCTTCTGAAGATTGATACACCTGATGCTCCTTGCACTGTGTTGCCTGAGTACTGATCAATGGCTTACGTCACACTTACGTAGTTCTGTGGATATCTTCAGTTATGCATTATTGTCCAGCAGAATAACTATATTTTTCATGCGTGTACTACTTTTGATGGAAACGATGGTTAGATTACTTCATTTGAAACTTCATACAGTGATTACCAGTTGAGGAACACGTGTGGGATAATTCTGATGCTGTGTATCAAGGAATTAGGTTGATTTTAATTGAAATCAAATCGCAGTAGATGGCAACTCCAACATCTTGATAGAATTGTCAGTCTGTTTCGAGAAAGCCATTAGTCTAACAAGTTGCTCTTTGTATGGCAGGTTATTATTGCGTATCACTGTTATGGTTGAAATTTCACCCCGACCCACACCCCCATGACGTAGTTGTAATCATCAAAATTTCATAAATGTAAATCAGGCACCACCGAATTATGGTACTCTACAGCTTACTCACCTAAGTTTTACCCACCTTTTGCCAAGGTTGAACTGTCATCTGGATGGATGGCACGGTTCCTTCCTAATTAGTTCAACCGATTAAATCGCAGAACGCGGCAAGCAACAACGTGTCGGAGATATATATCAGAAGTGAGTTAGCCACTGGTTGACACATCACTTAGTTAGGCTTACAGAGAGAATCATGCAACACCACTCTTTTCAAGAACGTAGGAATTACCACCTTTGAAGACGTGCAAATCTTTCTTCGGAATCGAATGCAGGCTTTTTAGTATGAAGCTTGACTTGTACGGTTCGCACCTTCTGTTAAGGGATTGGATTGGACGAAAGCATCGATACGAAGTCAACCATTGATTCGCATAAGTCTACGGCCAATCAGTGCCGAAAACACGAACAGACTTGTGTGTCAGCGCGGGGACCAATCAGCACGGCACGCTGCTCCAGCATCGGATTTTGTTATAACGAGCACCGGAGTAAAACAAGTTGTTTAAGTGCGTCACGCGTTGAAACAAACGAGCTTCAAGCGGAGTCGAGCCGACCAATGAGAAAGCGAGAGCGTCAACACCAATTGTAATTCATCATTTTACCGATGCGTTTAGTCTATAAAATAACCAATAAAAACTCAATAAACCGAGGTTTGCTTTGTGCCACGAAGACTGACTTTTGCTTTTGTTCCGGAAGGTAGAGATTTTCAACACCTTCCATTCTAGTTTGTAGCTGTGCAATTGAACGCTGGTAAATTTTCATGCAACCTTATCATCGCTTTTTCATTTGCATGCAGATTCCTCACAACGGTTTTTTTTAACGCTGTGCCTGTCACATATGTTTGTTATAGCTGATTCACCTCCTGTACTGATTGACGCCCACAATGATTGCGTGTGGTAGATATTCCAGTCTTAAGTAGATCTAATCTCGTCCTCAATAAACCTTTAATTGTCCATGTTTTTAATTGTGTTAGAAAATAAACCGTGCAATCCAGCGTGTAATTCACAGCAGAAGCGGTTCATTGTCAGGCGAGTTATTTTGTTCGAGACGGGGCTCACGCGAACAACGATATGCTCAGTGAGGGAAGTAAAACTGATTCTCCAACATCAACCAGTACAACTCACTTAGGCTCAACTGAATTTGAGCGAAGACTTTACACACAGTTTATTTATAGTGCCAGGAAATACAAACGGTAATCCCAGTTCGATGGCAGATGCTGCCATGAAATGCATCATTTAATTTGTTCATCATGCTGAAGCCAGAGTGACTTTTGAATCGTGATCCACTGTGCACGCTGATTTCCCCCAAGGGAAGTGGGTTGATATGGATGGTGTGAAAAAGTTTCGATTACTTCTTCGAGAACTCAGTTCACCAGAACATTTGATAAGTGGTGATTTTATCCACATGAAATCTAGTGATCTCACTTTTTGCGGAATGGTAAACAATCCAACCAATACAGTCTGAGCGCATTCGGCTGTGTCTGGCAGTCAACATCAATGTTCCAAGCTGATAAAAAAACAACCGTAGAGGTTCTTTCACTGTTGCGAGTGCGATTAACTGATAATGTGAAAGGTTAAAATTGTGAATAATGACGACAGACTATATCACACGTTGCTTGTCTAAGATCTACAGGCAACCCGGATTAGAAAATTCCTAAGCAAATTCGGAACAAAACTGAATAGTATAGTGATAAAACGATGTAGCCTAAGATGAACTGCAGTCTACACCATTTGGAGGCCGCCAGCCGATGGCAAAATTTGGAACGAAAAAGACTGTTCTCGCTACCTTCAACCTCAACTGTGCTGCATTCCACAAATACTGTTTGATGAAAAACAATGTAATCATGGTTCATTCAAAGCTGAACAGTGGTTTGCTATTAAGCTTGTTTCCAGAGTGAAAAGAGTAGCTGAATACTTTGAGTGCGCCACTCAATAGGTTATGCAACACCTTGAGTGTTCTGGTTGCATCTGAAAATCAGAAATCAGGTCGCGTTCACTGGAACCCTTTACAGAAAATGAAAAATAATTCAGCCGACGCATTCAAGGAAGACCTAGGGTGGTTTACCAAGAAAAAACAGTCGTGAGCTTACAGACACAAGTCCACTCTATTTTCAGGTTAAATCCACCAGCATTGTATGCCGCTTTACTAGTCGTGGAGAGAGAACTACACAGAACTAGAAAAACTGAGATTAACTGAAGTGATTGTCACTAAAATTATTTCCCATTACTGATGTCTCATTACATAAGTGGCTATAAGATGTGAAATTGCGTTTGACAAATAAATACTTAATTTGCTTAGTTTGGGTGTTATTACTACTGTTGTGGGGATGAGCTAAATCAATCAACCCAGTTCTCTATCTCTGGAACCATTACACTTGGCGCCGTGGACTTCCGTGACATTTTACTATGGATTCCTGCTCACTTGAAATTCTGAATATTCATAATTCGCCTATTTTAGAACGCTTTGAAATATGGTGCCTCACGAGCAGGGAACTGAAAGCGAAAAAGAAAGCTGCTCACCTCTTCACCGTGATTGGTAAAGATGCGTACAGCTTGGTGAAAAACTGTTTTTTCCTTATTCACCCATTTTTCTTTCCTACGTATCTTTGAAGAAACTGCTGCTTTCACATGTCCAATCTGTAAATCTTGAAGTGGCTGAACGAACGAAGTCCCGTATACTCGTAGGAAAAGAAGATCAAGACATCAGACCGTCCATTCCTGAAATCCGGACACTATAATTTTCAATGCCAATTAAGAACCCAACTATGTGACCGTCTAATTACTGGAAGAAATGTACGTGATCTGCGAGAGAAGCCTTCGTTGCTTCCAACGCTACTCAACTGCGGAACAGCTGTGAGTCATGTAGTAGCAAACATTCTCGACTGACTTGTAGATTTCGAAAGGCTTTGAACTTTGGGTCAACCGACAATGATACAGTTTGCCTACAATTAGTGAGCACGCTGTGATCACGGCCTTTAAGAACAGAAGGCAGTGTACATCCTCTGGGTTTCGGGAAGCCTGTCCTCCCAGGGAGCTCCATCGAAAATTACTCAGCTGTTTCGGGAGTTCTTCAGTACACCTCTTTAGTGTTAAAAAAGTGGTGAAACAAAAACCAGAAGTTTCAGTAGTTTTTAAATGATTTATGTGGTCTGAAAACAACTGCTGTCATGATACCTTTAGTACTTCTGCCAGATGTACGCACCGACTCTGTGAAGCCGGAACCGAACAAATACCCGTCCCGGTTGTCAACGGCCATGAGAGCTTCCTGTGTGATGCAAGTGGGAGATTGGCAGGTAGTCCCCGGAGATGGTCGCTATAGCATCTTAGTGTCGTTTCATGCTGACACCGAACCTGTTGGTCACATCTATCTGCTGTTGAAGTCTGCTTCACCTCACAGTGGTTGTCAGGTTACAGAATACACAGTACTCACGGTAGGCTCTTTTAATTCTCTCTAGCTGATGCTTGTTGCAAGCTGATCGCTCTTGTGTCATCACAGCACCAAAAGAGGTCTTGCTCCAGGATTGTCCACACTACCTGATCGGAACCTATCTGAGTATGACCTCAGCGGGATCGTGCACAATAAAATGCCATTGACAGGCCCATTGATTTATCACTCGAACTTATACCGTAAAGCACTTACACCGAGGATATCCAGTTGTTTACAAGGTATTGAGTTTTTGGGAATACCTAGAATTTGTTTACCCAGTGGTTATCACGACTAAGATAAACATTAATTCGCGCATCACTAGTGGTGTTTGTTGCTGACTAGAATATTTCCCTGCCTTGAAATTTTCTGACGACCCCCCAGAACTTGACAGTTTAACTGAATTTGAAGATAATATAAACTTATTTCAAATCACCTACGGATGAGATGTGTAAGAATCCTGCAAAGGCCAGCCTGTCCATGGCGTCATTAAGTAGATGGTCGTTGATGAGTGGAATAGACGGGAGTAACATCGATCAGACAGACAAACGATTGGCTACAGTGCACATTAAGCCATACGGTTGCAGGTGAGGTCACTCGAACTGAGTCATGTACAGCCTATGTCTCGAGTAGGCTGTTAGTGTAAAAGTTATGCATCGCCATATTTCGAACACTGATAATCATGGTTAAAAATTGTCATAGCTGACAGATCTACTTCTTTGTCCTTAACAACCACCATACTTAAGGTTTCCGTTATGTGGACAATATATGTTCCCAATGTATCAGGCTCTGTTCAAAACTCATCCATTTTATTGAGAACCGACGTCATATTGATAGAAAATTATTTGATGTGGGGTACAAACTAGTGTCTCTTGAATGACTCTACCACCAGTCGTTTAAATCCCTGTATACCTTCCATTCAGGGTCAGGCTCCACCATCTTGACACCGACGCTTCCGAAGATACCCACGACAACAAGTGCTACTTTCCTTAGGGCTGGATGATAATTCTGGAGTGCCACCTAGTTCATAAGTATAGGACCTGGCTTTCTAAGATAAGGCCTCTTGGAAACTGATTCCGTCCGGTAGTTGTTGGGTGGTAAACCCAGCCATTATAGTCTAGAAAGCCTACTAGCACCTCTCACATGAGAGCCAAAAGGCCCAAAATTAGCTGTAATAAACTGCCACTGGTTTGCTTTTAAAGCTCATAAATATAGTCTTGCACATTATCGCAAGTACAGTTTTGCCCACTAGCTTAATATATGTGGTTACGACCACTCTACTGCACTGTATCCTACTTGTGGACATCCGAACGTACTGCAATCGAGTATTCAGACGTGTATTATTTGGTCTGCTGTAAAACTGATTTTCTCCCTAGTTCATCATATTTTATGCAGCTACTTTACACAGTTCCTCTTGAGTCCCTATTGTGACGGAGTCGCCGTGAAGGTTTGTTGTAACCAGTGACAATACCCGGCTTTATTGGCTGTTTGAAATGGAGCGCTTTATGTGCACCTCCTGATGGTAGCTGTGGTGACTGACGTTTAAGAAGAGTGAACGCAATCAGCGTTTGTTGGGAACCACTAGTGATCTGGTATTAGTTGTTTTGGTCTTGGATGTGGAATAATCGGGGGTTCTTTGGACAAAGTGTGTCTACACAGAAGGTGGATGACATCTTTCTATTATATGTGTAAATTTTAGTAACCACACTTTTTTGCCTGGAGTTCCCCAGTCGGTAGCTAGCCTCTTACGTCCTCAACAATTTAAAAGACGTAACCGTTCTTTAATTAGACTGCACTGAGCTGAACTCAGTGGTCAGGCTAGGTAATCTATCATTTTTCCTGTTGCATCCAATCAGTAAAGGTTCTAGGGTTATAGAACTCACCTCTACACTAGAATGCTTCCGGGTGGTAGTGCCGCTTGCGTTTTGCATGCTGGTATGAAGTTTGCCGAAAGTATCAGTCACATCAACCATTCGTTTTGTGACTCTGTTACAGATATCTGGACTATAACCATGTAATTCCAGTCACCGGTTCTCTGTACATGAGTCTATGTACGTTCCATATAAGCTTGATACGAAACCAGTGTCAGTTTGTTCAGTCGTCCCATCAATTTTACTTGTCCTGTTCTAACAACAAAAAACGTAATTCCACTCTTCAAGGTCGTTTCGCATATAATGATAATAACAATAATAATGACGCATTTCTCAACGCATGTTTGAAAAGCGGACTTAGGTGGGCACGATCAATGTGAATAATTACAGGCGATGCAAAAATATCAATAGATAAAATGACGAATGTGCCAACGAAAGAGTCGTGATTAAAAAGAAAAAAGACTGCGGTTTACAAAACTGTAATGTTTATGATCAGAAAGAAAACATCCGAAAAATGTTATGTATTTGGGTGAGCAGCCTGTAATTTCTTTATTGTGTCCCATCTGCTTGGCGCGTGCTGAACAGATTGGGATGCATTGTGTGAGGAGGAGATACACTATTCAAACATCTACGCCCGGTTGTCCAGCTTACGACAGTCACGCTAACGCCATATGATGGCAGTGACAGTTGGTTGAGAGGCCAGTGGAACCAAGTGACTGTAACGTAGAATATTTGATTCGACGACAGAATCAATTAGACAACAATCCCCCCAACATCAAATGAATACTGCCTGAATTGAAATGATGGGGAGAACAGAATAATAGACAGTGATGAGTGTAAAAATCAAGCCGAACATTCTGGATTCGATCACCCGTTACATCCATGGACCAAATCTTTGCAAAGTGCAGACATTGCGAGGAAGCGTTCTTCTAAATTACAGGTTCCAGCGGTACACACGTGAAGAAATTCATTCTGAACAAGCCTGTGTCAAAGGCTTGATGGAACATGTATTTAACATACACAGTAGAAAACCACAATAGCGTCAACAGCAAGGTATTTCGTAGACTAATAAATGGGTATTACACACAGCGTGATGGGCATGAATATTCCAACACTCGGTGGGATATTCCAAAGCATCGATGACGAAAGCTAAAATGTCCATGACGAGTGGATTGTGGGCAACACGGACTGTCGAAAGAGTCTTCGAATAACAAAACTGAACTATCGGACAAGGAATTGGAGGCGAAAGCCCATGCAGGATGTGTTAGTCACATACATAAACCAGCCCAAATTGTACACGACGTACGAGTGAAAACCGCGTGTGATGTGAACCGGAATTCCTCTCTGTGCATCCATCCAAACTTCAACAAACCCCACGCTCAAAACTATACGCTGAAACAGTTACGCACTGATGATGTCACCTCGCTCGGTGATGAGACGTTTGCAACCTAAGTTCCGAGTTCGGCAAACACACCATTTCCAAAATGTACCATTCATTTAGACACGGTCTGGTGTGGGAGCCGCAATAGCAACCAACAAAGAAAAAAGCTCAAGGTAGGCTCACACTCGCTTGGCGACATCCAGAAACTTATCAAGTATAAGGTACGTAGAACCTTTCAGCACGTTACATGTCACTCGAATGTTTGCGACCGGAACGATCTTGTGGAACGGAATGATAATTTAGTTGTTTGGATAGGTCAGTTTGGATAGGTCTTTGCCTGCAACAACGACTGAATGAAATGACACTGGCTTCATATCAGGCTTTGTAAATGGATACATAGACGTGAGCATATAAAACGAACAGTCGAAATTGCATGTTTATAATTGAGTCCGTTGACTACTGCAGTTAAGTATGATGG
The DNA here is from genome assembly GCA_008508345.1 of Paragonimus westermani. NCBI lineage: Eukaryota > Metazoa > Platyhelminthes > Trematoda > Plagiorchiida > Troglotrematidae > Paragonimus > Paragonimus westermani. The sequence goes on along the minus strand of QNGE01000217.1, from coordinate 37,103 downwards.
GAGGATGTGGAGTTACGCCCCACGTCTATTAAGCGCTTGTTGTTTGTGACATTGTCCGAAATGTGCTTGCTGAATAAAGGATTTCGCTTATTTCTGTTCATTTGCTGTAAACTGTCAAGTGGTACATGTTCGACATGGGTCTTCTGGTGTCCTTTTAATTTCCGAAACAACAGCTGATGTGTCTGTTTTTTCTTCACTGTGTTGGCACATTTACGCACTAAACTGTTATCTCACCTCTAGTTCTTCAGCATTCATTTGCATCTCGTTTCGTGTTGCTGTTTATCTCGTAATTTCTGTTCACTATTGTGCTAACTGATTGTTCCTTTAATTACATTATGGTTGTAAACCTGCTCTAATCAGTTGTAAGTTCCCCGTGAATCTAGTAAACCTGTTCGCTCCTCATCCTGACAGTCGTCAAGATTGATTCATCCATTTCACCGCCCTGTTGACAATAAATAGGTGATGCTCAATCAACTTTTGACGACGTGGGACCCAATTATTAGCAATGTAGTTACCTCGGGCCAGTCACCGAGAAAAGTTGGTGCAGTAATCGCGAAAAATGGCGTAGGCTTATGTCTCAGAGTTACAGATGTGGCCGTAGGATTGTGCGGGCAGCATATGCGATTAAAGTAGATGTGCTCGCACGGATGTTAACCGGTGGAGGATTTTCTCGACTGCTGCTCGGTCGTGGGGGTTTCCGGGGCATTTCGAGAGTACCAAACGCTTTCAAGGGTTCATCGAACGATGGGATTATTATGTGGTGGATGGCAGTGTTCAAAGTTCACGGTTATGCTTTGTAATTCATTTTTGTACGTGTTGCCTACCCCCCGTTCTTAACTTCATCTGTAACTTGGTTAGCTTCCTGGCGTCAAAGGGAGCAACGTTATTATTGCTATATATCACTCGTATAATGTCGTATAATTATCGTGAAGTATTAAAATCCTGCCATTTGCTTCAGTTAACCCAACTCGTGTTGTAAAGGCAGGGAATTATTTTGTTACCATGAGTCGATTAAAGAGGCGCCATCAGAAAAGGCAGACCAGTTGTATGTCCGGTTCTTGAAACTGATTGAGGAAAACCCACCAAGGTGAGAGAGGAGAGTCGGTTTTTGTGCCATTTAGTGACAGAAAAAGTTACACGTAAGCACTTTTATGTTTTACCTTGGACCTCTGAAAAGTCTCTAGAATGCCAAGTCACTCGCAGAAGTTGTTAATCTTTTTCTGTCAAAGTTAAAAGGACTGAACATCAAACATTGTTGACCCAGGTTTCTCCTAATAACCGGGATCCTCAGAGTGACGTCCTGACGGCCTTCTCAAGGCAGTAATCAATAAGAAAGATCAAGTGGAACGGCAAGCAAACGTGACAGCAACTCTGATCAACAAAGAAAGGATGATAAACAGATCGGAACACTTTTGGTAACACAAACCGATAACAGTACTTAGTAAGCAAACGCCTTCCGGATTAAAGAAAGCCGTTGAGCTAACCTTGTGGGTCATTAGAATTGTAGTAATTAAGGAAATACTGAAGTCGGTCATTAAAGCGTTATCATCTGCTGAACTCGCTTAGGGCAGTCAACCTTCTAGGTCATGTGGCTGCCAAGGGGGATTTAGGGTCCTAGAGGTGGAAGAAACAGGATATATTATACTTAGACTAATACGTTCTTGAATTTAAAAATTCGAGACAGGGTTAGTAAATGTTGCTGAGGTCGTCCGGAATGTAGCATCCGGAGCAATTACCGTTCTGTAAGCTCAGCCTGAATGAGAAGACAGTCTCAATAATCGATAAGGCTGCATGAAATTGAAATGTCGTGCCCATTTTTTGGGTTTGAGGCCTGATTCTGTAATTATAAGCCTTATGTAACTGGTGTTAGTGGATCAGGTATAAGTGTGACGTTACAAATGCGTATGGCGCTGGAAACAGATGGGAAGAGATAAATGCTACCAGGATGGAACCTTTGGAACCTTTGAGACATGGTCCAGACTGAAGATAAAGGTCGCGAGCCTATGTCCGCAGAAATATTACTGTAGTCTAGCAGACAGACAGGATGGTAGGATAGGATGAAATGCTTTTCCCCTGGTAGCTTAGCGCTGTGAACGAAAAATCGGCAGTGAACTGGTTTTATCGAATACTCAGGTAGTCGGTTGTTCCACTGGAACACAAAGGTTTTCCTACTTGCTGCGTTTATCTATGACAGCCCCTCGTCAATGAAACCGGAGGAAACGCAACTGGTTAACCACCTTAAACAGCAGGCTACCAATGCCATTGAAGTCTCTTTTCAAGATGATTTCGCCATACTAGAGACTTATTAAATTGGTGACAATGTATTGAAAATAGCCTTTTAGGAGGCCTTACCCGGACGAGTTTACACCAATCTAGTCGCGCAAAAAGTTGATCACTTCACATGCTGAAAGCCAGGCCAATCATCAGCTACACTATACCTAGTGATCAACAAAGGTCTGAAAGGTGTTGGCAACCGGGGGATGAATGCGCCTCGGGAATTACTAAATTGGCCTGGGCAACCAAAAATTCGAACCTGTCAGATAAATGGCGTCGTAATCCCAAAGGACTAATAATTCGTGTCCCGAGGGCGAAAGCACACTATCTGCCATGGACGAGTGAAGAGAGCAAATGGGGAGTGAAATTAGATAATATCCGAGAGATGAACGAATCATGTCTGGCGAGTCTGGTCAGCAAATTTTTCTCACCGTAATGAAAAAGTGGGCCGTTGATCCTCAGAACATTGCAACTGGAACTCGGAAGCAATTTATGCTTACCGAAGGGAACTAATGTTTCATTGCCTATAAACGGGCGATGCGTACAGCTAGCCAGGTACACATAGAATGCAGTGTGGACTATGAACGAAATTTGGCTGAGAGGACCAGGTCCGATTCAATAGCCTTTTCCAAATATGCAAAATCTGAAGCATCTCTACGGGTGGTCGTGGGATGTCAGTAATGAACAAGGGAACATTCGATGACAGGCGGGGGAAGGACAGAATCCTTCTTTCGGAATTTCGAAAAGGTGTTTTTCAGGTGTGAAGGAAATTGCATAAAATTAAGAGGGGAACTGTCCTGCTGACCATGACAAAGTTAACAATCTCAACATGTAAAGTGAGTTTTAATTGTAGAAGTTGAATATAAATTGCGTGGCGGAACAGGATGAAATATATGCTGCTCTCCTTCAAGCATTACATGAATGTTTGGCATACCTGTTGCCAGATTGTTTGCTTTGAACATGAGTCAAGTAAGACTACCAGGTGGTTGAAATCTGGTTGAAGTCACCTCAATCCAGGAATGAGGCAACAGGGAAAAGACTCGAATTAACTGTCTGGAGACCGCAAATCAGCCGTGGTAAGTCATAGAAAGGATTATCAGGGACAATATGGTGTGACATGTTATCTGACACACAGCAGTTTAGATTTGTGAAACGAAAATCCTGCCTGTTCTTTTCTTAATTGAATAACTCGACGATTGGAAAGAGGCGAACGAGTTGGATTGTGCCACTTAGATTCCAGAAGAGTATCTGAATCGGTCAATCATCGATTACTGCTTACATAACTAGGAGCCTATCACGTGGTCCAGTGATAGTTGTAGATTTTGGCTACAGTTGCATGGTCAGGCATACAACGTCAGGTACACTGTAACGGATATTAACTGAGTGTGTACGACCTCCGACAATCTGATGCTTCTTTCATACTGCCCAGACTACGGGCTATAACCTGGTACATTCTTAAGAGTTCGTAACTTTTATGAAACTGAGAAATGCTTTCGTAATAAGCCCGCCCACGTTTGATGTTTTTAGAGGATACCTTATGAAATGTTACAGACAGCAATCAGTGACGCAGTTCACTTCGAACCGTCTCTAACAACACTCAAGATCCTTGGATAAACGCATTGGGCGCTCAGAAAAAATATACTGTGGATTTTGTGATGTCCTAAGAACCACTCAGGACCATGTGCAATAATCCTACGCCATAGTTGAATAGGTTGATGCCGACTCTACTGACAGAAGTTTCGTGTGCAGGTGGAGAGTGACCAATCAAATGTAGCGTTTGTCAAGAGTTTAGCTCCCCGAGGTCACTCCATGGTCCGCTACTTTCTCCAGTCTACGTCAATCATCTAATAACGAACTTAACTGTACGTGTTGTTGGTTTGTGGTTGATGTGAAATTAATTGGACGTCCTACAGAGAATTCCATACAGAAAGACAAGGAAGAACAGTATGTGTGAATTGTTGAGTAGGAAATGCCACTAATTGTTGATAAGTGCAGACAATTACTGAAAGTTAGCGATATACCAGAAAACAGGGGCATGAGAGCAGTTAGAAACAGTGTTGACATATTGCGACCGAACCGTCTTCGAGCGATACGTAGACGGATAATAAACTCCTAATATGAGAACAAGATTTTGATCGAGGTATCTACAATACAATTTCGTAGGCAAAAAATGTGTAAAACAATCGGCTGCGTGCCTCAGCTTAACAGTCAGTATCAACAGAGAAACTGGTGTAGATCACAAATCGACTGCTTCAAGTTGAATGATCGTTATAAAATGGATATCGAAAGTTACCCCACACGTCCTCTTAACAGTACGAGTAAAACAACGAAGATTTACTTCTAACGAATTACGTCAAGTAAAAGCAGACAGATTAAGGAGTGACCTCCAAACAAGTAGAATACTGTACGCCTAGATCGGCAAAATGAAGGGGAGTTTCATGCATAGGAGCCAAATAGAAAATTTCGTCGTCAGAAACAGCTGGAAAGAAAGTTTCAAGAGATTCGGCATCTCCAGGATATAAAAAGATTAGTTGGAATTTGGGACTTAAGAATCCACGTGAGAGCAAATTACTAGACATCAACCCGGTGCGTAGCAGCTGCTCGAAAAACAAAGCAACATCCTACCAGCACCAGAGGACTTCTGCACCACGTGAACAAACAGCCGTGATTCCTGCGCGTCAGGCGTACGTCTGACAACACACAGAACACTGCGTACACTTGTGGAGCTTTACTCTTGCAAAGGGTGGGTAGGTACTCAGAGCAGTACAACGAAGAATCGCAAAGACTTCTGGGAAGATCAAATTGAGGAGTTCAACTAGCAGGTTAAAAAGCAATCTTTTTTCCAACCGCAGGAACACGCAGAAAGAGTTATCCGACTGAAACTTTTAAGCTTTCAAGATGTTTCTTGGGTGCGCAGAAGTGTCTCTTTCTTCCCATGTTATAATGCGATGGGATGAGATGAAATTTGTCAACGAGCGAGCCAGAACAATTATTCCAGCAACATTTTTCGTATGTCGGTTAGTAAGCGGTCATAATAAACTACAACCCTCAGTTACGGCAGTCATCACAGTAACGCCTTGATAAGTATTGATAGGTGGTATTCCCAGAAGTTGTTCTGGGTTTATCTGAGTCAGTGGGCCATGTGGTCCTATTTTCCCTTCCATTCCTCACTCATTATTATATCGCCTGTCCAAGTTTGTATCACTGTCTTGACCATTTTTGTTAGTCTTCGTTCTATCTCCTTATCTCCATTTGACATGTCCATTCATCCGTCGTAATCTATGTATTCGTTTATATCATTTTATTTATGTCTGTTTTCGGACATATCCCATATAATGATAGTTATATATCTGAATAAGGTTTATGTTGACACTGGCCCTGATAACCGACCTCTTTTCATTTGGTTATCTTAGCATATTAGCCAACGGCTTTCCAACATACATCACGTCGTATGGGTGGTTACTTTCAGCAAACTGAAGTGAAGCAACTGTGCTCTTCAACTGTTGAGGCTTGTAGTTGCATGAAACTCGACATCGTTGACAATAGCCACTAATCCCACGAAGGAAACTGAACTAAATAGAATGGAAGTGAACTTACTTTTTCAGATTCTGGAAGTTTTCCTACCGCGACTGCGTTGGTCCTACGCGTAATGCCAGACGTCGATGGACTTACCGAATGAAGGCAGACCTATTCGTAACATTTACTGATAGGTTGGATACAGCACAGTTGCATCCAGTATTTAGTGAACGTGTGATGTAGCTCTCCAGACAGCCAGACATTCTTCCATAATGCAGAGAAGCCTTCACCGCATACGGGTTCGTTAGCAATAGGGTACAAGAAAGTATGGCGACACAAAAAACGAAATTAAGAAAGGAACAACCAATCCTGTCATTCTATGTACCAAAGTTGCAATGTCCGCAAGCTAACACGGCGGAATATAACAAATCACGCATGGGCGATGAATAAATTATGGGACAAACCACGTTTGTACTGTGTGGCTGCCAAAAATTTTAGGAGATCCTTCCCAGATGTTTGTAGTATCCAAATTTTGTATTAAGCCTTTTTGAATATAAATACTTCTCAGTTTTGCAAATTGATCAAACATACTGACCCTCAAATACTGTCTCACTGATAGTGGGTCCATCGTGCAAATTATTTGGTGTGTTTTACAAAGAACCAACCTCATTCTTTCTGGTAAGTTCATGGAAAAGAATTGTAAGATAACATTTTACGTTTGGGGTGGAGTAGTAGTTCACATTTAAGCAGTAGACAAGGTGTATTCACGACGTAATTTCATTGTTATTATTGGTCGCTACGATTGTGGTATGTAGGTGATTGGTTTGCACATCTTATTACTCACCCAATAGTACCGTAGAGTTTGGTTATCTCTATTTATCTACACTTTGTGGTAATGAAGTGTAAAGTAAAATAGAGTCCACCAGTAGAAATAAAGGACGCATTAGCTGCATGGGAACAGATTCTCGACGTATGAGTTGTACGAAGTCTGAGAAATAGTTCGAAATGAACATTCAAGTGTATGGCGATTTATTGAGCATAATTCGACTTAGTATATGCTTAAGTTTCTTGGTAGAATGTATGGAACAAGTGAGGATATGGCCAAAGCATAAATGGAATTGAAGAGCGTGGTAAGCGATCTAATATGGAACACGGTATTTGTCACACACCCACCGGAAGTATTCATTTAATCAGGATCAGCAAGTTATAATAGGTTCAATGTTTGCAAAGTTTTCGGTGATCGAATAGTAACTGCTCAGTTAGATCTGAACTAACCGGATGAATTGTAAGATTCCTCATTCGTCACATACCTTACATTCTTATGTTTTGTTTCAGCGATTTGAAATCTCGGATAGGTATATGATGGCTCTTCTTCATTTGAAGCGAACATATCTACCGACGGTCATCATCATCATCAAAGACAGCAATACATCAGTGGTTCACATTAATGCTGAACTTCATTAGTTACCCGAAAATAGATTCTTCCAGTACTTTGACGTTTTGCTCTAAAATATTGCAAAACATTGGGTTTTTTACATTAAACTCACAAAACAAGTTTTTAAACCTGTTTAACACATCGATAGTGTTCTTAGATAGCTTAAGATCACATTATAAATTGCACATTTGTTCTACAAAACCACTTTTGTCTGTTTGCAATTATATTACTAACAAGNTTGCACATTTGTTCTACAAAACCACTTTTGTCTGTTTGCAATTAGCCCACACCAAATTCCGGCAGTAATTTTTGTTGTGGCTGAGGCTATCAGTTTGCAAGTTATTACATTACATTACAACGAATGTCCGTCAAAAGCAAAGTTCACTTAGCATTCGCTACGCAATGATAGTGCACGATTAAGTAAACGACACGAACCAAACGATGAAACATTCGTTGTAATCTAGTTTATCACGTAACTTTTTCACAATTGACACACATGATTACGTTCTGTTCTCGAATCCTGCAAATCCTCTTTGTGCGGGAAAATCGTGCGGATAACTTGTGTTCAAAACCCTAAATACGTTGAACACTTTCTGAAAGATTGGTTTTTTGAGCACTTTCGAACTGCCGACTTAGTAGTACCTTGATATTATCACATTGACCATCCGGATTTCCGATTATGTATTTTCTGCCCACCACGCATTTCCATTACAGTAATTTCCAACCACCATGTGCATTCAATATTGGTACATCCCACAGTGTGTCAACTGTATCACAAATTTTCCAGCGTGTTCATAAGCAGTTAGCGAACCTCTCTAAAACCTTCAACCGTAAACAGATGAAACGTTTTTTGCTAAACCTACACATTGTTTGTGCTGTTGTAGAGACACTTTCCGTTTGTCACATATTCCTACCGCCTTACTACTCATTCTGACCACTGGCAATAATTACATTATTTTATCGCATGTCGTGCTTTCTGGTTTGTTCGATCAGCTGGGGCAATACGAAATTCCGCTCACTTGCTCGATGGTTTGTCGTGTCCCACTGTTCCTTACGTTTTGCTTTAGCTCGTTTTCCGGGTCTACCAACAGTAAAGATCGTCGACCAATCAGCTATCTGGTCAAACCACCATGAAAGATAGGCATTGTTATGGACGTAGAAACGTTCCAGTTCACTGTATTGTTCAGAAGCACTTTGTCCTAAACTTCGAGGGTTTCTTCAATTATCACAGCTGCGCCTCTATATCATTGCTGATGACGATGATCCGTATTATGCTAGTGGTATTATGCTGTGGTCATATTTAACCAGGAGTTCTTCCCAACTTTCTTTTGTGAAACATGCCTTATAAGCATTTCAAAAACTTTGCTAGCTGCACCGAATGCTTTTGGAATATATTAATGATTGACTACTAGAAACGTTTCTCCAGCATGCAGTCATTTGATACGATTCTCCACGTAACCCTGTAGAAAATCATTTGGACTCTGTTACCCACCCGTCTCAGTCTCATATGGAATCCACCAAATGATTCAGGGGATCGACTGCCCCGGCAGGATTTCTCAAACAGTTCACGCTGGAATCCACCAACGCCACTGCTGAGCATAGAAATTGTATTACTAACAAGTAGTGTGGCAGATTTATGAATTTAGATGAGACCCAACTGTAGAAAATCCGTTGGCATGAAGTCATGTATTTGGATAAATCCTGTCCAACTTGTGAACTGTTCTCTGGAACTCAATCAACCTCCTTCTCCCACTGTGAAATGTTGACTACATTGTTCAGTATGGCATTTTCGGCAGCGCATTTTCACATAAGTTAAACCGTATTAGTATTTTTATTGGTACACACAAATTGAAGTTGTGTACATTGATCACGCCGAGCCAATTAACTTTCCTATGAATACGTTAACAGACTTACAAAATCACAGTTATATCGCCTGTTGAATGGACTCCTTTAGGATATAAACTAAACTTGATACCCAACCATCATATTTGAAGTTAATCGCACTTATGCAATCCATGGATACATTTAGAATCGTCAGTAGCGGATATGCCTTCAGTACTTAGCTTGACAGATGCAGATGCTCATGAAATCTGCGAGAATCGCTCTGTGGATACATATGTGTGATAGACAGAAAGATAGGTTCTACGATATTAAAAAGTCGAACCGTCCCATCCTGTCTTCAGTTGGAAGTTAACAATGAAGCAAACAGTGCCACGCTGTCTTGATTTCGCTCACCAAGGTTCCATACCAATAAACTATTTTTGCTGAATCATTTCTTGTTCTATCTGATTCACAACGTGCCTATTTCTTACTGATCACATGATTTTCAGGGCCGTTTACGATGCCACACTGACTGAGTTCAAGACCTGGAAAGTGTAACAGTTGAATTTGTACACAAATGATACACCACGAAATTACGCAGCCTGAACAAAAAGGCCGGAGCAAATCTGTCATATGCATCCACGCGGGAACCAGCGATTGATTAGGTGAATTCAATTTATGGTAAAAGATTTTGCGCGTAAGATGAAAATATCATTGGAATAACACGGAAAAAGAAGTTATTCCGGCACAGAACAGATTAGCAGAAGATACCTATTTGTGCAGGTTTCGTAGCCTGAAAGAAACTTGCTGTTTCCAAATTATCTCAGTGAAGTTCCGAAGGACGCGTATCAGATGACCTCAGTAATCACTAAGAAAAAGTTCCTTTACCTTCCACTGTCCATCAAAAAGATTCTGAACACATTACGAATGGTGGCACCTTTATGCGACACCAATCACTTAGAAGCAATTTGAAACCATTCCGCTGACCTTGCACCGTTCCGCAATGTATGGAGGAAATCTATCCTTACTTGGGTAACGGACTGCAAAAAAACAACATGCATAACTATTTAAGGTTGCGGTACTTCTAAACCGGTCGTTCTGCGTGCTATTAAATCTTAGGGGCTCTTTTGAAAGAGCGTTTAGGACCGTTTATAAAATGAGTGACTGTTATTAAGAAGTCGTAAACTGCCAAGGACCTGGTTAAAAAATGGGTCAAACCTGCCGCCACATCCAACTTCACCGTCCGTAAACACGTGGAAACGAGCGTGCGGATCGGTTGTTTTCGTGCCAACAGTTTGCCCCATTCTGAGAATAAGGAAGCCGAAGAAGACCACCAACCCAGAGAGACCGATGAGTATCGGTCTGTTATCGGTGTAGTAAACACAATCGGAAGAAAGTGACCAACATTCGGTGCGTGGTTGTACTAAATTAAAAATATCCAGCTATACGAAATGGGAGTAAGTCACGAAATAGAGATACGAATAAATAGTGGACCCAGCATATATTATGCAAAGGATACAGCAGGTGTTGCGAAGCACAAGACACAAGAATAATTAGGAAGATTAAAGACCCAGTCGTCGGGCTCGCGAGTAAGCCGGAACTTTGTCCGTGGTGTCAGTGGCGCGCCTAAGTTAACAAACGTTGAGAGGGGCAAAGGCGTCAGCAGGCATCAGGCTGACGATACGCAACGTGATCTGAGATTTTTAGGGGTAGTTTACACACTGCAAAGCAGACAGTCTGGGATTATTATCATACCTTATTATCACCATCATACTGTAACATGGTCTTGTCAGAGACAGTTGGTCATTTAATGAGCGTAAACTTGCCTACTATAAAGAAAGCATAATAATAATTACGGTAATAACTATAGTGTTCATTTATCACCCTATCTGTGAGGAAAGCTTGACTGAGTGAGATCGGTTCACACTTTTAAGTGATACATGAAAGTAATAATTGTGCACTTAGACAAACATAAAACCCGGGCGCAAAATGTGTATGTTAATAAAACCGTGTTTCACTTCACGATGGATGTGGACATAAGCATCATTAAAAAATAGTTCACATGTTTTCCCGGTTCGATATTAGACATGAGTTTAGTACACCACATCCAGTGACACAGGTGCAATTGATACTGAGTTTGTGGTTCGGGTCAAGTAATCAAAAATGGACATAGAAATCGGTGCGGTAGTAAACAATAGGCAACCTGTCAAGTAGCCGATGATATCTGGGGGCAAAGAAAAGCGGTTTGATCAACGTATGCTAAAATTAGGAGGAAAACCGTAGGCAGAAGCCCAATATTGTCCACCATTTGCTTATTTGAAAAACTGGCGCTTTTTCGACCTATTTAAAACAGTTTTGTGCTGTGAACCAGTAGTTTACATTATTGGAACTCACAATTTTTACACTTCCGATATGTTCTACATCTTCGTTGATACCTGAGAAAAGCCGTCTACCAGTTCTGTCGAGGGTCTGCACCAACATACATGACCGTGCGTGCAAATATGTCATTCCTGTTCGTTATACATGAAGGCGTTACATTTTGTGGGCCAACCCCATTACGAGTAGGGTGATAGTTGGAATTTTCACTTGCCATTTATCACCTTAGCGTTGAATCAACGTACTCATTCGCCTTACTGTACGACATACATGAGTTACATCATAATTTTTCTGTTTGTACCCGACTAACTACATCAGACATGAATTAGTTACTCGCCGTTCGTCACTGCGCCTCTGTTTGTTGTTTCCTGCGCCACTTTTGTCAAGCTAGCTAAAACGCCTCCAGAGAAAATTCTGAGCAAAACACCATGCAAATTTGTATCGGTCACTTCAAGTTTACACATAGGACATATTATACTATCAAATACAAAAATTTAGCTGCTACGTTGCCTTATATAAATTATGCAGACCCTTTCTAACATACCTACTAACAGCGCATGTTCCTCAAAGACTATGTAAGTTTTTCGACTGTCATTTGTATACTTTTTGTTGCAAAGCTATTTGGCGCCCAAGATTTTATCAGGACGAGTAGAGGTACTGACAGCTGCTACGCTCACTCGAAAGTGCAACGCACATCATGCGCCTGCTCACCGTTCAGTTTTGTAACCACCTCACCTAACTGCTCGCTTGCTTACATGTCGAAGTCGTGTGTAGGCAAAATGATTCCGTTACAATTTAGAACCACGTTAAAATGCGAGCCCTGACAAGTAGTTAGCCCAGAGTAGAATGAGAACACGTGACTATAATGACGCGTAGCCTTATGTAGCACGAGTGAATGACATTATAATAATCTGATACATTCTTTTGCTGCTAAAAATTTGAATAAAGTACACAGTTAGCTGAAATTACACGATTTATGTCTGGACAAATTTTCCTGCATCTTTACGAGCGCATACTACAGACCATTTATAGTGAGAATATGAACAAGATACTAGAGAGTGTCAGTTGTCAAAGTGCACAACCAGTGTCACTAACAAAGTAGCAACAACCCTACAAACAGTTGTTTCTGAAGACAAAACACGGGTTTGAACTTGCGGACTGCAATCGCTTCGGCACAGCGCAGTGTTCACCTGTGTGACGTGGTGCAGATAACGCGAAACGCCGTTGTGAAATCACATTGGTTTTGCGTCATCAGAAGATGACGCGCAGTAGACGATTCAACAGCGTACGTTCGTTGTTATTGTGCCTGACAGTGTTTTGTACTCCTTATAAATTCGATCCTTATCCTATATAGTTCAATTCTAATTACAACATTTGGCGTCGCGCTTTCGCACTAGTTAAAATGATTACTGAAATGGGTCAGTTATCCACTATTTTAAATGCTAGAGAAGTGGAAGATTATTAAGAGAGTTTTGACATTTGGTGCCCCACAAAATGTGATTTGGACGAGAAGAAGAAACTAGCTTTCCTCCTACATTTCATTGGCATGGAAGCTTATGCACTTATCAAAACTTGACTTTCCCGAAGTCACTAATCCATAGTTCTTATCCGGCGCGAAAGAAACTACTTCTTCAACACTTCAAACCGGTCAATTTTGTAAAGTTTGAAAGAGTCAAGTTCAATGTGCTAATCCGGTCAAAATCTCAATCGGTACATGATTTCTTCCAACAACTGCAAACACTAGCAGCTAAGTGTGAATATGGCATCCAGTTAGAGGATCGGCTACGTGATCGACTGATTTTTGATCTTAACTTACCAGAGTAATAGCATGAACTTCTCTTGCATCACGATCAAAGGTTTCAGATTATTCGTAAAGTATGTGAACAGTATGATGATGTAGAAGAGGTGACGAAAACTACGGAGGTTGTTCTGTGAAATTATTCCAAAGAAAACAGCCCAATGCCAAGACAAGATAACAAATTCAAACCGCACACTGATTTTCGTACGTCAAGATCATTCGTTCAGCCTTCTAAAAGAATTAATCCGAAATCAGTTCCACAACAATTTGGAAAATAACCATCACGTGGATGCAATCAATCTCGGTATTCGTGTCTACAAAGACAGGCAGTGCCACAGATGTGGCAAAGTTGGTCATATCCAGCCAGTCAAGACGTTTATGTCACTTAACGACAAACTCCAACTTGAACGTGCAAACATTGACTGATGACATTTCCACTTTCTCTCTCTCTCTATCTATCTATCTATCTATCTATTTTGCACCAAAACACTTCATGTTTTGAATATAGTAATTTCTGCTTCTGGCGGGAGTCACGATTTTATTGTTGACACCGGTAACGTTGTGTCAATAATCTCGCACTCAGACCTAGATTTATTTTATTCTGACATTGTTTTGCAACTCACATAAGTTAAAAATCGTGGTATTATTGGTCATACGCTGTCTCTTGTAGGCTGCTGCACTGTATCGGTGAAGTTGCTCGATGCTAGTTTGAAGTTCAGGTCCTTCTATTGCTGGACTTAGAGTTTTACGACTGCTACATTCTGGCATTTCTCTACTGATATTATTAAATTACGCTGGTATTAAACAACGTATACTGGACCGCTCTAAGGCCACAGGGGAAATGCGAATACCAAAGATGAAACTTGAAGCTCCTGGAGACTCAGTCTTTCTTAAGAGACCAATCATTCCATTTGGTTTACGAGAACCCGTGCGCAAAGAATTGCACTCCATGTGTACCGAAAGAGTATCAACACCTTGACTCGTCACACTGGGCGACTCCAATAGTGACACCATTAAAGGCTAGTGGGATTACACTGAGAAGTTGTGGTGACTATTGGCTAACGTTTAATACCCGCTTACCACAACGTATCTGCACAACAGAAGAACCTGAGGCTATACTGTATTGTTTGTCGGTCTCTAGGGTCTTTTCAAAAATCGACTGAAAATCGATTTACCTACAAATACCATTTGATGAAGTATCCAGCAAGTTGACTGTGATCACCACACCATTCGGAATGTATCGATACAGCTTTCTACATTTTTGGTTAAACGTTGCGCCAGTTGTATTCCAGAATGTCATGAACACAGATACTCAGGACTTAGATGGTGCATAAATCTACCAAGATGATGTTACTGTTCATGCTCCTGATAAGTTTACCCACGATTATCGTCTCCTTTCGCTGTTGAGAAGGTTTTTTGACTCTAGTGTGGTCATTAACGCAAAAACTTGTGATTTTTCAGCTCCTTCTTTCTCATGTCTTGATTACGTTGTTGGTAGGTATGGTTTCAAACCAGATTTGCAAAGTTTAGCCCCACTAGTGAACGCAGCGTCACTGACTAATCTTTATGAACTCCGTTCTGTTTCGGGTGCACTCCAATACTGTTCATGTTTTATTCCAAAGTTCGCTAAATGTGCCACTTCTTTGTTTGATATCTTATCCAACAACAATTTTTCTTGGTCCACTAACCACGAGAAAACGTCTCGTACTTTACTCCGTCATTTTTAAACTACTGCTGTTTTGAAACCGTTCTGTTCAGCGATAATTATCTATGTCTCTCCCACTGGAATAAGTACGGTTCTTGAACAGTGCGGCAGACCTGTTAAATGCATTTCACATCGTCTGTCCAAAGTCGAACGTGGGTATCCTCAGACACAACGTGAAGCCATTAGAGAATATTGGGCCGTTAAAACACTGCATAAGTACCTTTTTGATTTACCCTTCACTATTGCAACAGATCACGAAGTCTTCAAATTCCTGTGTCATCCTAGCAACTCGCTGACATTCATCTGCTGCTATGGTGCAACGCTGGAGCATGGCTGTTAGCTCCTACAACCACACGATTGTTTATCCTAGTGCAAAACAATTCCCCGTGTTGATTTCTTATCCTGAATTCGGTCACCGGACTCGAGCTCTAACGACGCTGACTGTTTACTAATTCAACCACCGCCAGTAAACAGAGATGCACTTGTATGCGATACTTACAGATTCTTCAGTTCTGTGGCTGGGCACAACGCCAGCGGCGTAGATTTCCTGCATCTTACTGTCGCCATGTATGTTTGTCTATTACTCCGGATGGGGTACTGTGTATTGATAATCGTGTTGTGATTCCACCGACTCTAAGGTCTGAAGTTTTTACCGACTTGCATTTCGGACATTTTTGAGTTGAAAAGATGAAGTAGCTTGCACGCTTATCTTGTTGGTGGCCGGAATTAGAAGCGGACGTTAAACTCACTGCCCAAAATTGTATCAAATGGGTGCACAAGATTCATACGAAACAATCACAATGGTTGCCGTGGCCTGTTACGTTTGAAACATCTCATAGAGTTCACGCTGACTAATGTGGTCCATTCCTGGTGAAACATTCTGCCCCAGTGATTACTGATGCTCACTCTAGGTGGCCTGAAGTTTTTCTCACAACATCACGGAGTACAGACCATAAACAACATGCTTTGAGAAAGGTATTCTGTTGCGAGGTTGTACCTGATACTTTGGTCACCGAAAATGGTACCCATTTCACTGCAAATTTTTCAGAGGAAAGGATTTAAGGACTTGGATGTCGACATTTGTTTACTGCTCCGCAAAATCCGTAATCCAGTGGGCTTGCAGAAAATGTTGTACGCACGTTGAAGTCTGCTATTGCTTTCTTAACACCGATATCATCTGGGGAACTTGATCGAGGAGTCGATAATTTTATCATGCAATAGAGAAACGTATCACATTTGGTAAATGTAAAGAGTCCCGCAATCCTTTTCAAATCTCGTTCTCTGCGCACACGACTTTACTGTACAAGAACAGTTGATGTTACACTTTTTAGAGACAGCGATCTACGTCCTACTAACGGAATAGTCCTTTCATCTCACGGGAATCGCACGGTTACTATTCTTGACTTGGAAGATCTTTCCTACCATCGGAGACATGTTGACCAGATTGAGTTCAGTTCTAGAGGTCAGTCTGTTGAAATAAACTCTGTTGCTCCAAATTCTAATGAGTCATTTATAGGTAATCCTGTTGCACTTGATGGAAACGACGAAACTGATACACAAGTTATTCCTGAAATAAATGAAACACTTGAAGAACCGATAGTCAGAAGATCGGAACGTTTGGAATCCACACCACCACGGAAATACAGATATCCGCACTCTCATTCAAGGTGTGATGGATGGGATGAACATGACTGATATGCCCTGTTTCCTTTTGTTATGCAATTGTTTTATGATGCTACTATCCTGTACTTGTAAAAACATACGATTCTACAATACAAGTTCTGTGTTATTGTGATTGTTATTGTTTTGTATTTCTTATATATAGTTTGATTCTAATTACAACACTTTGTTTACCCCTTTCTTGTTAACCCTCCTCCTACTTACACTCGAAATCCTACTGTTAGTGATTACAAACCCTTTTGCAGTGACTCACACGGCCATTCAACCCACACACGCGATAAATCATTCCCACCAAGAACGTTAACCTCGATTTAGTACTGAAGTTTGATATCGTTAATTGGCGACGCTTGTTCTCGTGCACTTAGTTCATCCCTACTTCCCACTTCTGCACCTTTGTTTGTGTGCACCTTGGTTTCAAATGCACCTTATCACCTCGCCACTATGTGACCTCTGCATTTAGTCGCATTCACTTCAGTTGTTAGCCTCGGAACTGGTAGTTTTGGTGGATTCGATGACGGGCTACGTCATTAGTTTCTTCTATTAAATTTTCAATATTTTCTTATACCTCAGCACCTTATTGATAAAAAAAAATCCCCCCTGCGACGGTCTTCATTTTGGAATCGAATCGGTTGCTCAGCGGGAGTGGAAGTTATGGACTTTACTGCATTACAGACGCAGTTATTCTAAATCCAGCCTATCGACAGACATTGCGGGTAGACTGAGCGTAGCTCCATGAACGGCTAGACCTCCGGAATTAACACTAAACGTAACTGTTTCGAGCGGCCTTTTTTCTGACTTTTAATTCGCAATGTTGAATAAGGAGTTAGGCAGCTGACCTCGAATGAATTATTCGGATGTGCGTTTTAAACTAATACCACACCTTCCCCGCAGTATGTACTACTCTGCTGGCAACACCTTACTAGGCGGACCGCTATAATTCTGTTGTCTTATCATACCCAGAGTATTCATCAGAAGTCAAGGTTGCAAACAGCTGTTTTCGGTAATTCTCATCAGGCATATACAATTAGAAGAGATTCATCAAGTTTATATATCAGACAAAAGCATGGTCATACGCAATGGTGATAGGCAAGGTAACTGTGGGTGGTGAGTTTGTGCGTGTGTGTGCGTGTGTGAATGTGTTATGTTTCTATGGCCGGTGTGTGATAACGTGTTAATCAGGTTGCTGGGCCACTGGGTTTCAGACGGTTTACAAATAGTTGGCCACGGGAGGTGTAGCACCTGTATGAATTTCTTTTGGACGCACAGTTGGGGGTTGTAGAGTTTGATCGCAATCGCCTCTGTCGTCGACAGCAGTCTCGCCCTGACAACCCGGGAATGGGCTTGTGACACTGTATATGATTTTCAACGCTGTGTCGGGCGTGATCTGATGGCCCGCGTCGATCAGGTGCGATCCGATTGCACTCGAGATTGGTTTCGTCATGCCGTTACAGATCCTACAGAGACAGAAAGACGGAGTGGCGATGGGGTCCCCACTAGGTCCGTTGTTGACAGACGTATTTATTTAATTTAATTTAATCAGTTTTATTATCCACAATTTCCGAGCTGACGTTCTATAGATGATATGTAGACGACATATTCGGCGTGATCAAAGACTCCACTGATGCGCAAGGCCTTTTACTAGCATTTAATCGTGCACACCCGAATATACAATTCACTCTGGAAGAGGAGAAAGATGACGGACTGTCCTTCCTTGATGTTTCATTGCACCGCAGACTGGACGGTTCCCTACAAAGATCCGTTCACAGGAAAGCGACGTGGACGGGACAGTACACTAACTTCCTAAGCTTTGTCTCACTGTAACAAAAGCGAGAATTGATTGACTGTCTAACTGACAGAGCGAGAAGGATATGCACGGCAGACACCATAGACAGCGAATTACAACGAATTCGGGAGATACTGAGCCATAATGGATATCCAGAGAGATTTATAGAGAGGAATATGAAGGGTAAACTTACTCAACCAGCGATAGAAACAGTAGCGAAAAAGCCCATTTTTATCAGCCTGACGTTTAAAGGCGACGCAGTTAGTGAACTGATCAGTCGCAGGCTGACAAATGCTCTGGCCAAGACCTACAATGCCGCACGAATGATCATCTCGTTTAAGAGCCGACCGGTATGGGTGTCACACCTGAAAGTTAGAGTACCGAAGTTTTCTTCATCATTCTGTATTTATTCTCTCACCTGCTGTTGTCAAACAGGTTACGTTGGGGAAACTACTCGGCGACTATCAGACAGGATCCGTGAGCACCTCCCAAAATGACTACGTAATGGCATGACGAAACCAATCGGATCGCACCTGATCGACGCGGGCCATCAGATCACGCCCGACACAGCGTTGAAAATCATATACAGTGTCACAAGCCCATTCCCGGGTTGTCAGGGCGAGACTGCTGTCGACGACAGAGGCGATTGCGATCAAACTCTACAACCCCCAACTGTGCGTCCAAAAGAAATTCATACAGGTGCTACACCTCCCGTGGCCAACTATTTGTAAACCGTCTGAAACCCAGTGGCCCAGCAACCTGATTAACACGTTATAATTCTGCTCGATGAACAACACCTAAGCAACCGATACGCATCAAAATGCTGTTTCACAGGTTAAAGTTAGGACGTAAAGGACATCAGTTGTCCCTCAATGCATTCAGTAGCCAGTGGGCCAATCCCCGTTGCTAGACTCAACCTTGCAGGAAGGGCGGAAGCAGCGACTTCCTGAGTAAATACGGAGACTGCTATCCGTGTTACCCTCATGTCAAGTTGGTGAGCTAGCGACCTCGGTCGACGCTACACATGAACATTTTCAAGGCACCGTGCCATCTTTATTAGTTGCACCTACTGTTACTGACTACAGTCCTGTGGTAGACCACTGGTCCCGCAGGTGGTTGAAATAGCAGTCTTGCGCAAAACACTTCACGAACGCCATGATTACAACCCGTAAAAATCAGACAGCAAGATAACTCAGTTGTGATGTGAACTGGCGGACCCTCTTGCCGGCATCCAGCGACGCAGGTTGCCATTCAAGACTTATGGGACGCGTGCCCGATTGCCGTCCAGAACAGAGACCAAAGGCCATTGCTAGCACCACGAAACGTGAAGTGGAAACGACAATGATCAGCATGCTACCGTGAAGGCAGCAAACGTGTGTAGCTGAAAAGCTGGAAAGTTTCAAGGACGACATCAAAAAGTCACATATGAGCCAGCCACCTTTCCTTTCTGAAAACTGAATTCTAGACTGAAAGTCCTAGTCGATACAGCAACAACGGGTGGCGTCAGTTCATATCCGACCACTGAACCTTGATTAAGGTCAGGCACTGTACTCCGGGATGCAAGTGGTGCGCCTATTCAAACTGTCAATCCTCGAGTTTTACGCTCGAGCCTTAGCCCTTGCTGAGTTTTATTGGGTTTTCCTCATAACTAATGTTGCCTTCCTTATCACTCGCCAGTTAGTTGACGCCTAATTATCATGACGTTCCAGGTAGACCGTTATATATGGTTGTCATCAATCCAACGCCAGTCAACCCCTTAGTTTCTGAGCCACCCCCACCAGTTTCAATCCGCTAACGAACTAACGGTCGTCACAGTTGATGTCGCACATCCCACTGTCACACGAGAGTAGCCAGTTCACAGTCGTCCACTTCGCTCAGCTTGTGATAGGTTGAAGGTCATTCAAGCCAAGTTTCAGCATGGACCTCACCATTATCGGTCCATCTGATTGTCTACGGGCGTCGCCGTTGTGAAATGGCACCCGAAAAGATTAACAACGGCCGACCCACATGTGACGATTATCGAGCATAAAAAACACGGCCATTTTTGATGCGCATCCAATTCACAACACTCAGGATTTGGGGACAAACCTATCTAAAATCAGGTATTCACCCAAATCAACATAGTGGGCGCTTATAGTTATATTCCAGTTACTTAGAAGACGGTAGTCGTCAGAACTTTAAACGTTTATTGTGCATGCTGCTTGATTTTAGCAACGCTGTCCAAATTGTTTTGATTAAGACGTCTGGCGAAAACCCGACGTGTTTACCCATACTCGGATGATACATTTGTTGTTAGCCTGTCACAAGGAGAACATTACACGTTTCCGCCTCCATTGTTTGCCTGGTTGTCTTGCCATCAGGCAAAAATTCACTTGATTGAGTGCTCGTTTGGTATGCCCCGGCGACTTTCTCAGACCACAGCGTAACCAAGAATGGAATCGAATTTCTTGCTAGAACTAACGTCGTTCACACGACTATATTGACTCGATGGCCCAGTTAGTTTTTATCGCCTTTTAATCCATAACTGTTCCCATGCATTGCAATCGCTCGCCAATCTGCCTAGAGGTAAGACACTCGTGTTCTTTGCTTGCAGTTGTCCACAAGGTTCTTTTGAGTCACTTCACTGTCTGTCCGACCTTTCAATGGTAAATCTGAGTGTATCTCACGTGGTTGTGAAGGCCATCCTTCACATGCAACTCAACGACTACTTGTCCCAACCAACCCTTTTTTCTAAGCTTCTGCAGCCAACCTAGTTGCGGTTCAGTGTTTGGGAAAAAAACTGTTGGTACTGTACCTCGGTGTCTATCATTTTTGACATATTCTTGAAGACAAACGTTTTGTCTTCTTTATAGCGCACAGGTCTTCATCGGACAGTTTTGTGGCCCCTGAAGAGCATTTCCACCAAATAACTGCTGACTTGGTCGGGCCCGTGCCATCTTCCAATGGGTATACGTGTACGTTAAAATGCATGCACTAATTTGCACGGTGACCAGCGGCAGTGCGTGTTCCAAATTTCTCGCCAGACATCGTCATGCGAACACTTTCCGAACGTTTGGTCGCCCAGTTTTGTTGCCTTGTTGTTGTGACTACTAGCCACGAGTCATATTTTGAGGCAGTCTTTAGATCACTTCACAGTAGGCTATAATATAGTTAGATTCGCGTCACAGCTTAACACCGAGAAGCCAACGGATTAGCTGAACGTTTCCACTGACGATTGAAAAGTTCTCCAACCACTTTCAACAACGCTTTGTGACATGGGTTTCTGCATTTAGTACTGTTAGCTGTCCGACTTGCGTTGAGAACCAATCTACATACTACCTCCGCTCAGTTACCTATGGGTGCTCTTTACGTGTATCTAGCGAGACGGTAGCTTGACGTGCATCGAGACCCATCAGCCTTGCGTATTACTGTGATCGCTTGGTCAAGCAATGCTACGAATTCGACCAACCCCAGACAGAAAACAGACGGCGCCGGCACATTCCGATCCTCGTCCGTCAAATAGTTATCAATTTCCAATTCGTTCTTCTGCGTCTCGGCGACATTTGCAGCCACTGTATAACGGTGCATCCAACGTAGTCAGACGGCACATTAGATCTTTCATACTACAGCGCAACCGCCAATGCCAGGTCAGGTATATCGACGAATTGAAATGAGTTTTCATCAAAGTACTGGATGTGGAAACTGAGGCACGATCAACATTAGCCTCCCTGGATAACACTTTGACTGAAGTTCGACTGCGGCCACGACCTCGTTGACACTGACGATGCAGAACCTTAAAAACACACGTGGTTGGGGGATATGGTGGTAGGTGCGATTTGTGAGCTACCCTGATACCTGCTGTATATGGTTTTAGCTGTGGTACCTTTCAAGCCATTCTGTTTTAGGTGGCGTCCATCCGACGGTATCGAAAAGACAGAAAACATTAACGTTGGGGCATAGTCGGAGGGAATACTTAGTGAGGTCATTGTTTCGCACTAATATTTACCGCAGATTTTAGATGCCGCGAATTAACCATGAAGGAGCCGCGTGGGAATTAAACAAGGGGCTCACAAAAAAACTTAAAATTCTACAAGAAGCTTGATGCAAGACAGCCTAAAATTGATGCGGTCAAGGCTGGTAGGTACCACGTCCAAACCAGCGAATTTCTCTCAAGTAATCAAGTCGATTGCAATTTGACCGTTCAACCCTCCCTACTGATAGTTATTGGCCTGCCAGACTATCGACTTCCAACTTTTTACAACCGTTTCCCTTCTCCTTTCACCGACCAACTACAAGAACTCTAAGGTGAGGATAAATTGAACTATCCATGCCTGTGTTAACGGCTTCAACTAAATGGAACGCGCTTAACTTGTTGAAATCAGCCGTGTGGTTGTATCCTAAGGGAAAGCCCTGCAGTTGCCCTTATCATTTGTTACTGGCTACACTAGAGTTTCCACTGTCATTTGTATGCTTCTCATTGCTAAGCTATTTTTACATTCAAGCGTTCATTAGGACAACTGGAGGTACCGACAATTACCACGTATACTCGAATACGCGAACCACACTGCGCGCCTGCTCATCGTTCATTTTTGTTACCGTTCGGTCTTGTTGCTCGCTTGCTTGCATTTCGACTTCGTGTGTCGACAAAGTGATTCTAATTTGTTCGTTGATGTATTCCTGACCATTCATATTGGTTCGCTGAAACACAAATCAGTCCGGTGATTTTAGAAAACTTTATTAAAACTAATGGGAGCCGAACTGCAAATTTGATTAGTAGTACGCAGATAAAAACAGGGTTGTTTGAAGTTCACTTACTGGTTATCAGTAATCGTTAATCATAGCAGTGGCCCTTACTGGTCAGATTTCTGCCGTTAAATTAGTGTGCAATGTTGTACGCTAAAAATTACTAAATCTTCAGCCCCCCGAAGTGGCCAGAAGAGCGTTGGTTTGTGGAAACAGAGTCAATTCGGTGTATTCTGCATAGGTCAACTAGGCAAGCGATCACGAGAAAAAACGAAGGCAACCCAAATCCCACTGAGTCAGAAACAAGAGGCATGCCTACTTCAGCCCGATTCTGTCCGATCTATCATTTCTTTCAGCTTATACCACGGAGTCCAGCTAGTTACATTCGCGGACCCCAAAAAAACTGATAAGGATGGTACCCTAATTCCCTTTTGTGGACTTTTGAGAGCTGATTATCATGGATTTTCCAAGAAGGGATTCAGTAAGTGTGGTTGAAGATTATCACCCATGCTACTACCCAAGCAACGGCATGTAAACATCGGGATGCCAAGGTTGGATAACTAATGATAGCAGGCAAAAGATCCAAATGATTCGGGATATTGAAATGAGAATACACAAAAGGGGGAATCGATAGCAACCAACAAAATCTATTCCCGATTCCCGTCCATTTTTCCGCAAGAGTCCGGAATATCATGTCTTCCCTCATCCCGACAAAATTTTCTAAACGGTTTTTCGAAGTCATCTACACCGAACGGTTGATATTCTCATATCTCCCCTGTCAGGTCAGACACCATCATGTAAAGCGTAATTTGATGATACCACGCAGCTTTTTCGTTAAATTATGAAGAATTTGTCGGCTATCTTTTAAGAAATATATGCCTAGAATGTTTTTTCATAAACTGAAGTTCTCCTGTCCCTTTGTACCTTTCAGATTGGTTTATTTACATAATTGGTGAATGTGTTACTATTACTGATGTGCATTGTATGCATGAACTATGTGTATCGCCTAACACTGGCTGAAGTGATCACACCCCTTGAGGCGGTTTCTCACAAGTGTGCTCGGAAACATACGATGATGAATGTCACTGAACATATATTTTCACTTCAATTGTTGAAGTTTAGGTGGCACATTTTTTGATACGGCACGTAATTCTAATACAAGCGTGTGGTCATCGTTCATTCGTTGTGTTCTGCTCAATTCGCAAATGCGGGATGCTGTTTTCGCGTTGAGTTCTATCTATTCATGAAACAGTACATTGGTGTCGCAGCAGTCTTCAATACCAATGAATCCTATGTCTCTCAAAACTTTGGACATTCATTCATCCCCTCGTGATATTGAGGAGTATTTGGAACGATTTGAACTATAGTGTAGGACCGCATCCAGCCTAAATGAGGAGAAAAAATCCGGATTCTTCCTCTTAAAAACAGAAAAAGAGGCCTTTTCTCTTCTAAATAGCCTACCTCATCCAGATTCGTCGATGGATCTCCAAAATAAGCGCATAAAGAAAATACTACTTAGTCATGTCACCCGTGTAAATTTTTACGTCGTCGAACGAGCCAAATTCAGTATCACGCAACGCCAACTGAACCAGTCAGTCCAAACTCAGATCCAAACTCAGTTAGCACGATGTGGTTTTGGTGATCAGTTGGAGGTCCAACTTCGTGACCTACTCATCACCAGTATTAATGCACCAGATCTACATAGACAACTACTGCTACTTCCTAAACCTATGTATCAAAATACAAAAGTCATATGTGAGCAGTACGACGAAGTTAATAATACAGTCCATAGTGGGAGTTCTAGTGAGACTCCGATCTTGTTTAGATCGATGAAAAAGCGATCTACGGAACACAGTACTCCGCGGCTATTCAATTTAACTTCTTAATATGGTTCTTGGCCAGTTTCTCCAAATTCTTCACAACAGTCGACACATTTCACTGAGAGATTCGAGAATTGTGCCTCATGTGACAAGAAACATCCCAGATATACATGCATTCGCCGCAGCTCTATATGCCACAAATGTGGAAAACGAGGTCGTTTACAAATTGTCTGTGAGTCGAACAGGAATTTCCCGTTTTTAGACACTGATCACAACGAAGTTGATGCTACATGCGACAGGATGGAGTACTTTACTTTGATAGTTGATCCATATGCTTCAGGGCATCTATTTCACATCCTTTTTAGAGTACGTACTGCCAAGTACTTGGCACGAGGTATGATTTTATTATTGACACTGGCAGTGTAGAATCTATTACATCACAAAGACATCTATCACAGTTTTATCCAAATTGCACACTATATCTTTGTTCTGTAACCATACGAGGTATACCTGGATCTGCCAAACTGGCATCCAATTCTCCCGCGGATGCACTTCGAATACCCTTTCCTGACAGCTGACTTTTCCGTGTCCGACGTTCAGGACCTCTTGCTTAATATCGGTCCTTATAGTGCCATGGGACCAGACGCGATCCATCCCTAGATCCTCAAAGAAGCAGCCCTCGGTTTGGTGGTGCCTCTCTTTAATCTGTTTAAACAGACATTCCGGACAGGCACTCTTCCGTAGGCATGGAAAGAGGCCACTGTTTCACCTATATTTAAAACAGGTGATCGTCAATGTGTTGGAACTGATCCAACAAAATACAACCCTGTCAGTTAGCACTATCGTCAATCGATCAACAGTGAAAAGCCAAGTCTCAGCGCGTTCACTTCGTATATTATTACCGACCCTGGAGAATAGAGAGTACAGAGAGGCGCGTCAAGCTAGCGAGGCACGGAGCGAGTTGTGTTGTTAGCCCCGGGACGGATGTTACAAAAGAGGTAGCTTGACTAAAACAAAAGTAGGTACAAAATCAAAATCATAGAAAATGTGCAGAGGAATGCGACTATCAAAATATCATTTATTATAGTCGCTACAAGTCCTGCTAGTTATCGACCGATCAGCCTTATCAGCATCCCATGCAAGATAATGGAGAGACTATTAGAACGCACCACCTTTAAGCATTTCTTCTCAAATAACCTTTTCTCTTCGACCCAGCACGGCTTTCTTCTCGATCGGTCATGCATAACCAATATGTTAATCTTCATGAATAGCCTATCAGAGGCCAAAGACAATGGTCATATCTTGGGTACTATCCTATTCGACTTTCCAAAGCCTTCGACCGTATCCCATACGGTATTCTGATACATAAACTAGACGCCTATGGGATCCAAGGAGAGGTTCTGCGCTGGATTACTTCCTTTCTTGCTAACGGGACTTTCAGAGTAAAAACCGGTTCAGGTCTTTCGTCTCCATCCCCAGCCTCTGTGGGAGTCCCTCAAGGATCGATACTTGGTCCATTGTTGTTTCTGTTTCACACCAATGATCTCCTCGAGTTGATCTCAAGCAACGCCCTCCTTTATGCCGACGACTTAAAAATCTGGAATGCCTGTGACCCCAATGCATTGCAGATTGACCTTGATCGTATTAAGTGCTGGTCAGATGATTGGAGTCTCTCTCTAAACGACAGCAAGTGTGCGCACACGACACTCGGAGGAGACTCCGGCAACCTAGTCGTGACACACGGTGCACAAATTGTAGTAGATATCATGAAAGTAGACTTCAAAAAAGACCTAGGGATTTGGATGTAGTCTGGTTTGTCCTTCTCTTATCATCACCAGCTGGCCGCCAAAAGGGGTTTCATGACTCTCAGGATGATCAAACGAACCTTCCGCCCGGATAGACAAGCACGCCTTTCACACGCCTTACAGAGTTTACATAAGACCACTGCTCGAGTATGCCAATCAAGTCGTCTACACCGGTCTGAAGAAGGACATACTCGACATTGAACATCTCCAGCGAGTAGCCACCAAAATCGTCACTGGCTTACGGCATCTCTCCTACGAGTCTCGCCTTGAAATTCTTGATCTTTATCCACTTGAGTTTCGTAGACTCCGCGGCGACTCAATTCTTACACACTTTCTCTTTAGCACAGGACTTGTGCAATAATTCTTCACCCTAGTAAGTGATAACGGTCGAAGACGTCACGACTAGAAGCTTTATAAGCTTCGACCTCGGACCTTCCTAAGACAACAGTTCTTCACTTATAAAGTTATCAACTACTGGAACGACCTACCACTAGAGATTGTTGGCTGCTTTTCTAAGGACCGTCTCAAAGTGTTATTGGATTCTCACCTACTTACTAAACCGTTAGATTGGCAATTTATTCTGTTCTGCTAGAATATTATTTCACTCTGTTCTTGGTACTTTTTGTAACCTCTAAAAGCGGTGCTGCACCCTGTTTTCAATGACTGCCTTTCTGGTCAACAGAAAACCGGCGGACATCGAAACGAACAAACTGATTGGATCCAGGTAGATTGAGCCCCCAGCCTCGAACCCGTGTATAAATTGCTGAGTTTCGCTGGTCCTCCCATTCACCTTCTGGCTACAGTCACTATTCCGATCTTTACCCAACAATCCAAGCCAAATGATCTCAATTTTGTTGTTACTCATCATGGCCCATCCGTTTTGGGGGTAAAGGTTTTAAAAATGCTACACATCCAGGTTTCCTTGCTTGTACCACCGAGTGATTCCACAAGCATGAAACACCGAATTCTCAAGTGTACGAAGGCCACGGGCAGCGTAAAAATACCTCCGGTTAAACTAGAAGTAACTGGTGGTCCGATTTTTCTGAAACATCCTACAATTCCTTATGGACTCGGTGAACCGGCAACTAAAGTGCTCAACGAGCTAGCAGAGAAGTGCGTTTTTGAGCCTATTGATTCATCCTTTTGGGCCACGCCGATTGTGACACCCTTGAACTCTGGTGAGAAAACTCCGCGAATATGTGGTGATTATCGACTTACTGTAAATCGGTGCCCTAAGCAATATACATGTACTACTGCAGAACCTGAGGACATTCTGAACAAACTTTCGGGACATAGTGTTTCCCTCGAGACTGATTTGAAAGATGCATACCTACAAATTCCTTCGGATAAGGCATCAATGCCGATAACAACAATCACTACACCTAGTGGACTTTTGCAGTACAGAATTTTGCCGTTTGGACTCAGTAACTCTCCTTCTATCTTTCAGCAAGTAATGAATAACATTGTGAAGGGTATGGATGGTGTTGAAGTTAATCAGGATGATATCATCGTACATGTTCCAGACGAATTAACCCATGATTCTCATATTTTGAAGCTATTCCAACAGTGTTTTGGTAAAAACATTACTTTTTATTCAAACAAATGCACTTTTACTGTAACCACTTTCGAGTGTCCCGGATACTTAGTTGACGGTAATGGATTCAAACCTGATATCAAAAGTCTAGACCCATTATTCAATGCATCTTCACCCAAAAACCTATCCGAACTACGTTCTTTGTTAGGTGCTTTGCAATACTACTCCCGTACATTCCAAATTTCTTTCACCTTGCTGAATGTTTATTCTAGTTGCTTTCCAAGAAGCAGTTCACGTGTACTCTAACTCATGAACGATGTGTACGTTCATTGTTGAACTTTTTTTCCCACATGATGCCATAATTCGTCCTTTTTCTCCTAAAACTATGCCTGTGTTGATTACTGATGCTTCTCCAGCGGGAATCGGAGCTGTGCTTGAGCAGGTCAACAAACCAGTTGTGTGTATATCACGCTGACTTAGTCCAGCAGAAAGGGGTTATACTCAGTCACACCGTGAAGATCTAGCGGTATATTCGACTGTGAAGCGGCTTTATAAGTATCTGTTTGGAATACCAGTCAAAATTGTGTCGGATCATGAAGCACCGAAATTCATGTATAATCCTGACAAGTCACTGGCACCTTCATCAGCAGCCATGGTTCAGCGATGGAGCACAGCACTCAATACATATGACTATACCACAGTGCACAAATCAACCAACCAAATCAAACATGTGGATTACTTGTCACGTGTTCCTTGTACAACTGATCAAACTTCTATTAATGATCACCTTCTAATCCAGCCCCTGCCGGTTAGCCGAACAGAATTAATTCGTGATACTCAACGTTATTTCTCATCCATCTTCAGTGCGTTACGACGTGGTTGGATCCCACAAGTCAGACGGAAATGCCCCACATTTTATGTGCGTCGAGAAGTATTATCGCTCACTCCAGATGGATCATTGTGCTTGAATGACAGAATTGGTAACCTCCAACACTTCGTAGAGCAGTTCTGGATTATCTACACTCCGGACAGCTTGGAGTTGAAAAAATGAAATCTCTAGCCAAATTAACGTGCCGTTGGTCAGAGGTTGACGCTGATATTTGTCGTCTGGCTAAAAGTTGTTCATCCTGCCATCACAAATTCCACAGTTTGTCGTATGATTGGACTCCATGGCCGATGTCATCTGAGGCCCGGCAACGGGTTCATGCGAAGTATTGTGGTCCTTTTATTGACATTATTACACACTAGTAGTGACTGATTCCTATTCGAAGTGGCCGGAAATAGCATTCACAACAACGCCCACTGCAGAATTCACTATGTACGCATTCAGAAGAATATTCAGCAGAGAAGGTATCCCTCTGGTGTTGGTGATTGCCAATGGTACCCTTTTCACTGCCAATCTTCTAAATACTTAGCTCAACGGTATTGGATGCAAGCGTCTGTTTACTCCTGCTTGACATCCCTGCTCTAATGATCAGGCTGAAAACTTTGTTAAAACACTCAAAGTGCCATGGCCTCTCTTCAGTGTACTACATTCAGATACCTTGAAAAAGGTGTTGACAACTTCTTGCTACGATATCGCAATGTACGTCATTCAACTACACATAAAAGTTCCTTCAAACTTTTCAAAGGAAGGTCTTTGAGGTCAAACTTGATGTGTATTCAATCCTCTGAAGTTATTGATATACAGATTGGGAATAACACAACGTTTCGAGCAAGTTGTAATACTCTACGTTTCAACCACCTCGGGTGGCCTTCCTCAGGAGTGTTGTCTAAACACGACGCCCAAACTATTCAACTTCATTCGTACTACATTTGGTGCGGATATCTTACCTCTGAAGTTACCTTTTATCGTGGTAATGAATTGAGACCGTCATCCGGTTTACTTCTAAACAATCTTGGTAAATGCTCATACCGAATTCTAGATGTTGATGATTTATCTGTATATAATCGTCACGTGGATCAGATACCTTTTGAGGATACAGGTCAGTTCGTTCCAAATTCGGTT
Organism: Paragonimus westermani; assembly: GCA_008508345.1. Classification (NCBI taxonomy): domain Eukaryota; kingdom Metazoa; phylum Platyhelminthes; class Trematoda; order Plagiorchiida; family Troglotrematidae; genus Paragonimus; species Paragonimus westermani. Next base: position 6,826 of record QNGE01000217.1, on the reverse strand, counting down.
GTGACTTCAGATAATGATGAGTCTGCTCTAGATTCGAATTCGAATCAAGAAATTACAAGCATCATTCGTAGGTCTTCAAGACTGCGTATGTAACCCAGAAAGGATTTCAAGAACCCGCAGTCTTATTCAACGTGTGGTGGATGTGATGATTGTCATTGAACATATACATTCACGTTAATTATTGAGGTTCAGGTTGTACACTTTTGATACGGCGCGTAATTCTAATACAAGCGTTTTGCTGTTGTTCATTCGTTGTGGTCTGCTCTATTCGGATATACCAGTTACTGGTCTAACGTTAAGTTATATATATTCACGAAACATCACACATATGCATATATATATATATGTAGACATATGTTTAACGTTATAGACGTTCGTTCTGATATATGCATATGCATACATATATATGTAAGTATATGTATATATGTGCATATAAGAGTGCATAAACATATGAACATATACGCACATATATTTATATATTTCCATACACATACATGTCATATATTTGTACATATATATGTATACATATGTATATATACATACATGTGCATATATAAATTTTTATGTAAACCGTTGTGGAAATAAATACATATATATAGCGTTTTGTACAGCATAATTCTCATTGTTTCTCACATTTTTACCCTCTTCAGAGTCACATGTACACTCGTTTAAATCATGTGAGTTGATTCAATCAACAAAATACACACTTCCAAGGTCGCGGGCCCTGTGTTCTCTCTTTCTGCGTTCGTTGTCACGTGTGTATCGATTTTGGGAGATGTAACGGCCAACGGAATCCGCATTTATTTCAGCGCATCGCCAAATTCATCGGTCGTCGGCATTATCTCCGTTGTGTAGCGACTACAATAAATGATATTTTGATAGTCGCATTCATCTGTACATTTTCTATGATTTTGATTTTGTACCTACTTTTGTTTTAGTCAAGCTACACA
>QNGE01000216.1:326852-363318 GCA_008508345.1 Paragonimus westermani | reverse complement strand
AGATGCAAGCATTTCGTATTGACTCGTCAGTACCAAATTTTCGATTCAGCAATTTTACAATAGGTAAAGTTTAATGAGTCTAAGAAGCAATATTTCTTGCTTTATGCAAACATTATTGAATGTAAATGATGGGATAACTAGATTTTTTTGCGAAATATCCTAACGAAGTCATCGATACGGGTCATACATTTGTGTGCACAATGGATTGGTTTACAACAAGGTGAGATTCTTAACAAAACTGCCTAAAAATCTCACTGCCTGTAAGGTGAACGTCATTTGGCTGGGTGGGTGGTGCCTCATGCCCGAAGTAGTGGTCGCAGGCAGATCTGAACGACTGTATGATGTGTTCAGTCTCCTTTGTAGTGATCGAAAACTGAATAAGTAGCCACCAAGACACGTTTTTATAACCACCAGTCAAAGTACGAATAGGCGAAAATGAATAACCATTATTGGGTTAGAACATCGGTCTTCCGAGTGAATGTGGATCACACAATAGTTAACAGGCACCTGTTGACCGTCCTAGACTGCAACTCTCTCTACTGTTGACCAGAAACTGTGTACGTACGATCTTCCCTCGGGCTCAGGGTCTGGGATATAAATAATTGGATAACGATGACCAAGACGGCATTCAAAACTTACTGCCCAAGAATTCGAAAAGTAATTCCGGTCTATTCGTCTGTTGTATGAAACCTGCATTGATCGAACTGATTCCTATGGAAATGTTATTTGTAAAAGTTCTCACTATTTGCCTTCGTTTAAACAAAATAACCTATGTACAGGGCAGAAAACTAATAATTCCTCCTCGGGTTTTTTAGATACAGCATACGGTAGTAAAAAAATGGGGATGTTAGACTAGGAAGAATTACAACCACGACTGTAAACAGATATTCGGTCTATTTCCTCCCGCGGATTGCTCATCGTTCATTTGCCATTTGGATTTAACAGTCTGATTTGTTTCGCTGGACAATAAGGATCAGCATGTAGTTAATAACCAATTAAGTCAGTTTGGTTGCCCAATCCCGTTCAAAATTCTACATTACATTTGTAAATACAAGCAGAAAAATAACTCGAATTACATCTGATCTTCAAGTACATGAGCTGCTAACTATTATGCGTCCATTTTGCAACAGAAGTGACTCAGATTTATTTATTTCCTGTAAAGGTTCCAATATGAAATAACCATGAAATTCACTCCATAGTATTACACGGATTTCTCGGTACTGTAACGTAATGCCGATCAATAGAAGAAAGCACACAAACCGTCAACAGATTTCTGGTCTAGCATCACCTAATTCTGTGAGCAGGTAGGAGTGAACAATGCATTTTTAAAAGTGATCAACATTTTGAATATCACATAAACACTCCGGTTGTAAGTTTCATCGGCATGGGCATACAATGCAGTCCTGTCCTGTTGTTATTCTAGTAATGACATCAGTACGGAAAACACTACCACAATGGGTATGATAACACAACTCATATTCAAGTACTAGGGTTACTTCTTAAATGAATAGATGTGAGCCTCCAGGATGAGTCTGAAATTATTGCAAATTGTCAATAATTCTGAAGCCATTTAGTGTAATATGGTTTCCCATTGTGTAACTAGTATGTATTCCTCACTGATAATCATCCAGTGCTTTCTGCATTATCTCTTACACTAGATAATTGCTGAAGCCCACATTACAAAAGTGTACCTCTAGCAATACTATCTAATTGTGTCTCAATATAGCATACACTCAATAAGTCAACCCATTGAACGACTAAGGTGAGCACGACTGAGCGTTATCAGGCTTGTGTAGAACTCTTTTCACGACGGTTTCGTGGAATATGGATGAATAGTTTCGGAACTTCATTATATTTAAAGATTAGTATACTATATGAATTATGTCGTCAAGTGTGCGATTCGAACCGATTTTACCCATAACGCAAGAGTGTTCGAAGGACTGACGAATGTATATACTACGTGAATGTAATTTTGCGTGATTATGTGGATGACAGGTTGCAAAGTTCACTCAGAAACACAAATTATACGGGAGAAAATTTGAGAAGGTGATTTAATGATTAGCTAAAGAAGAGTGTTCAATTCTGGGCCTAATGAATCTTGAATATCTGAATCCTGCAGATCACATTTACATTCCCTATGCGGACAGTGCAACTGATGACAGTCATCATATTTTTGCACGAGTCTAGTTTTCTTGAGATCAACTAGCTATAGTTAACGTTGTATTTTAGAAAAATTCTAGAAGGTTTTGTTAAGCAAGTCCATTTACTCATGGCAGAATTATTTATATGAGTGGCTACTTTCAACGAACCTACAACTTACTGCGGACTTTTGAGAAAAAGGAAAGAGGGTTTTAATAACAGGACGTGGCACAAGTTTTGTTAAGCAAGCACACTGATATCCGACGAGAAACACCATCCTCCCGAGATAAAAGGCATGTTTTGGAGAAGGCAGGAGGGTTTGTTGGTTGTGAGTGTTTTATCATGGAGAGAGGGTAATGCATTAACTATGACCCAAATCGTCGTGACCGCGACAGACTGGGTGAGTCAACGTTAATCTGTAAGAATCACAAAAATAAGTGTAGCCTCATGTTTAAGTTTTTGTAATCACCGTGTTTAGTTAATGTAAACTGTGCACTACAGGGTAACGCCTGGTTGCAGCGGATTATAAGGATTGCCTGAAGTGATAACCAAATACGCCTTCAGACAAACAGTAATAACATACGTTAACGGTTTGGATGTAAAGCCAGAAACTAAGCAACAAGTTTGGCGATGTTACATCATCCTGTCCCGTTACAGCTTCTGGACATGAAGCGATGAGGCACGTTATGGTTGAGACTGCTCAAGTGTGAATGAGTCATCCGTACATTCACCATGTCGGCATTGAAGCGAACTGTTCAAGTCTCAGCGACTTTTCTGTGCGTGTTTGGCTGACATGAATTACACCAGGTCATGTAGGCGGTCATTTTCCTTCCTGCATGCCCACAGTAAATCCATCGTAACCAGAGCATTGTACAGCTGGCCCAGGAAGGAAGACTGACTTAACAAGCGGTACTTATAATGCTGTTAGCCGGGGGATATTGTTCCCGACCCGTGACGCAAAGGGTTTTCGGTTCGATTTCTCATTCGGCCTATACTCGTCTGATGAGTCCAAACAAGTTGAAAACCTATCGCGGAGTCTTCATTCATAATAACGGGGTGTGGACAAGTTGCGCAACAATTTTGTCGGATAGTGTCCATTTTTCAACTCAGATGAGCTAGGTGTCGTTTAAACCGTTGTCTGCTGTTAACTAGAGTTTTAGCTAGCTGCATGTGTCGTTGAAGGCTGTTTGAGAGCACTTTAGTGTAACTTATTGATGCACCCTGCGGTAAACAAACTAGGTTCCATTAAACGCGACTGTCAAAAATTGTTTTACTTTTGATATTAACTCCAGTCACATTTTGCACAATGCGAACGCGCAAGCGCGAGTATACTGATTATGGGAGGAATACACAGACGGGGAGACGGACCGAAATTATCAATGTATACACTGAAAATTAGCGATCAGTTCCCCGTTGCTGCTTGAAATATATCCATTTCCGCCAATCACCTTCTACAGAAACCACAATGCGATTATTAACCACTAGTAAATATCGAAGGATTCACGGATGAGTTCACTTCTTAACGTCTCCGTAAATTGTAAGAGGCGTCCTCCACTGAAATGAAGCAGTACAGTAGAAAAACTCTACGGGGCTGACAGAACGTTAGTGTCTACATACAGTCTGGTGATGAGTAGTTTTCAAACCCACGTCTATTTAGTTCTACCTGCGCTAACGGTCCATTACCGCCGATGTAACCAAGATACCTAGCCATCTATTTTTTCCCCAGTGTGCTGTTTCGTCCCGGAGACCTATCCCAATTTCATCTGCCAACTTTATCACACATCTCAGCTTGACTCGTTTCTTTAAACGAAATACTCAGCTAAAGCCCTGACTTTTCACAGTTGGGTCTCATCTAAATTGAGAACTCAGAAAACTATTTTGCATCTAGCGCATGGGTTCATTAGAAAAGAGTGTTCGCTACTTGAGGTTCCTGCCTGTCACAATCGTGGTAATTTAAGTAGGCGTTAGCAGATTATTGTCTGAGTATTATCAACTGTTCTAATGCTATTAAACATCCGAAAGACTGGTTTACAATCCAAGTGCACGAATTATCTCATTGTCCAGGCAAATTTTAATGTCTGTCTGAAGTGGGTGAATATTTCAACTCAAACCCGAGCCGAATTAAGGGTAATTTGGTTGTACATTTTGAGAACGGCCCGGTAGACTTCTGACTGTCAGTTAACTTATGCCACCATCAAATTCAGTTACCCATGTCATTTCAAGTGCTATTCGTCTTTACTTCCTAGATCAGATGTTAATCGACATCTTCATGAGATTGGTGCATCCGGATTTTGCTGTCATAGCGTCCACAGTGAATAGAGGAAGCACAAACCGGATGCACACGTCCAGAATACCCAGCAGAGCACTTTAATCAATTGAATACCGTTAAGTTTTCCGTAGGTTGAAGCTGAGCTCAAATTTTTATCACTACTGCTGGCTATCTAACCGTTAAATGCACGTTAAAATATGCCTGTTTAGTTGATGACGAACTCTGCTCATTTACTTCCAACGTTCTACCACCCATTTCATTAAAAGTAAAACAGAAAAGCAGTTTGCATGCACAGTTCACATGCACACTTCCGGTGAAACCACTACATATCTAGCCATCCATATTACGTTGTGAATGATTACAACATAATTTAGATTTAAACCCGGCTGAAAATTATCTGGTCAAAAATCTTTGAACCTCTGGTATGGAGGCCACTTCACATATTTAGCTAGAAAAAATGACATTTCACGGTGGTGTTTTTCTTCCATCAAGTGACAAGTGATTAATCTCAATGTTCCTCTTCTTCTCATCTAAAATCAACCGATTCTATTTAGCGTTATGATGAAATTCAACAAACTACAAATCACGACTAGGAGGCTGCACAAACAGTTTTCTCTAGTTTCGCAAGTTGTTTTGAAATGTTTGCTGGGTAAGTACACAGACTGGCAAATACTCGTTCCAAATGGGACTTGAAAGCCCTGCAGTACTGACGGTAACCACACTCTAACTTGCTAGCAGCCAGTTGGCAAGGACTGTTTTGTTGCAAATTAAGTAGCCTGTCCTGAATCACGAAGGAACAACTCGAAATGGGGTTGACGAACGATACTTCAAGTAAGACACCTGTCGAGCGAACCTAGCTATCGTTTAAACAGATAGTTATGAACAAGCATATCGATTGAAGAACTGCAGTAAAGTGTTCAACTCACTTATCATCTTGGCAAACAACAGCACTAAATTTTGCGGTTGATAACACATTCACAACCTTCATTTGGACGGTAGACTTGGCCTCAACTTAATAATGATAAAGTATAAACTAAAGGGCAGTCGACTGACCGAGAGCCTAATTTGGAAAAGACGACGAACATTTGAGGCGATCACATATAACAAACATCAGCAGTTCACACAGTAGATCGTAATCTGCTAGTTTCACGGCATAAATGAATTAATTCCACTGCAATGTTCAAAAAGAATATCAATCTATCAGTTACACCATGACCAAATTATTCAAGTTGACAAATGGATTGTGTATCAGGAATGCGCGAGATCTCTCAACTTACCACGGATTGAAATAGTTCCAGAGCTACTGCAATCCGGTGTTTGGAACTAGGTATTCCTAAAGTGAAGTTAATTTTCCGCGTCATTTTTCTGTTGCATATAACGTGCTTCTTCAACCTACTTATGGTGGTGGGTAAGTCCGTTTAGTTCATTCGTCATAGCAGTTGTATGGTTGGGCAGTAGTACGTCATTGTGTTACAGTAGAACATAGCACAGCTGGTCCGACGTTCAACAACTTACACAAAGTACTTCATCGTACCATACAGAAACAACTAATTTGGATCAAAGAAGAGATTAATGCGCATGGTGGCTGTGCGTGCGATTTTACCCATTAGTGTACCATTATGAACAAGTGAGAGGGTCACAACCGTGGGGATACTGTTCGAAACCTGTACCTCAGACTAAAATCAAATTTGATTAAGAATGCTATCGTATTGTCTAAGCAGGGTTTTGGCTTTGTCATATTTATCAAATAACTTCGAGAGAAAGTGTAGTGAATTGTGTTCGCTCTGACACACACTGACCACATGTAGATGGAGTCGGTGTGCGCTGAAATTCCATTCTCAACTTTTGAGGTAGTAGGATATTTCTTGGTGTAACGTGATCTGATTCCACAGAAACCAATAACTCTAGCTTGTTCCATAAAGCTTACAGCTTTATGTAGCCCAAATAGACGACGTTGACTAACCAGGTGAAAACACTTTCTCACTGGTACTATTCCACACGAACAAATGGGGATACATGTGTTTTCACCACGACCGTTAAGTGTTCATTATTTTGCTGAATATTGGCATTTACATTCAAATATGAGCACAATACTGTTCGGAATTGAATCACACAATAGTACTGCAGAACTAGCTGATAAGGTACATCTGATACGCTGAACTTAAAACCTCCTGTGTTTTTCCAAGGTTAAACTGTCATATGCTCAATATTTAAGGTAGCCCAACTGACAGTGGCCCAACTTCATTGCTTTGGAAAGACGTTTGCTGAATCTAGGTGAACGATCCGGTTCATCATTGTGTCGACAACAAACCTTATCACATTTTGACGAAGTTTACAGATAAAAGTTTACCTTGCGCGAGCAGGCGTAATTAAGAAAATGTGGATGGATTTAACCAGACTATTTTTTTGCTACTGGAATGGAATTCAATACATCAAATCGGAATTTGCCTTGTTCTACCGGTATATGTACTGTACGATCCGGATTGTATCAAATCGCTTCAAAACAAGATACGGTGTCCGATATCTTCCATGTCCAGTTACACTTCTGTTGTCTACGCTCACCGTCACACAACCATATGGGGAGTGCCATCTGAGCGTCGTAATTTTGTTGACAGCAAGTAGTTTGATTTAAAATGAACTCGCTCCGCCTAGGGGAAAGCAGCTTACACTGTTTAACATCGATCGTTGAGTATCAAAAACAACCGCCGATATGCAGCAGAACAGACGGAAGGAACCAAAGCAAAAATGGTAGTCAATTTCCTACCGCTTCTCAAATATACGAAGCGATGAAGTGAAGCGCGAGAAGGATAAGTTGTTTAGTCAAAACTCGAAGCAACGTCGCAAGCAAAGCTTTAAATACGGTGGTGGGATAAAGAAAATCATAAGACATACGTTTGAACACAGCCGTCCATTAAATCTCGGAGGACATGCCACTGCTGGAAGAACAAAACAGTTGGATAAATTCCACTGTTCGCCGATTATCATGGAGGTGATGGGTGGTTACATTAACTCGATTTGAGAAACGACACAATATTGCAATAGTCGGTTCGTAATTTGTGGGCAGCTAGATGAGCAGCTGTGATGTCTTAGGTTTCGAGGGGAAACCCAAACTGACTCACCTTGAATAGAAGCAACAAGCACGACCTTCTGTACTTGTATTTCTGCATATGTGCCATCAGTCACGAGCGTGGAAGCAGTGGGCATTTGGCGCTTCAGCAAAACACGAGTATTGTAAACCAGACTGAAGTGATAAAGCGCGGTTTACGTATCGAAAAGTTTATCCAATCATCTGATTTGAGAATAACCACTACCTGATCAGAACTTTAAAATTCTAAGGATTAGTGACTAAACGAGTGAACGGCGTTGATGATGTGTCCGATATACCTAACCCAACAGGCATGTAGTGAAAACTTACAATCCCACTTGTACCTACGTGCAAAACCATTGCACAAAAGATCACAAGAAAATCGTTGTCAGCGCGAAACTTGGGATGCTATTAACTACTGTGAATCCAACTGTCCATATAATTGTGATAGAGCAGTTTCAAATCAATTAACCGATTTTACTGTAAAAAAATCAAAACTAATCCTCAATTTGAACATCACTCAAATTTGATTGCAGCCTTTGCATTCACACAGAGTTTCCAGCCAGCCTCTTTCGAAAAGAAACGCTAGACTCGAGTTTCGCTTTCATTAGAACTCGTCAGTAGTGCATATCTTTGCCACGGTCGGCAATAGAACTCCGGCCATTCCAATCACGAGGCAACCGTGTTGATTACTGCGCTATTGACCTCATATTAGGCACGACCGAATTATCAAATTTGAACGTTGAACCACTTTCGCATGTGAATAGTGATCAGGTTGCCCGATCGTCTCGAGAGGAGACACAGTAACTGTCCTGCTAACTCCAATCGAGTCTAGTGTTTCTTTTCGAAAGAGGCCGGCTGGCAAGTCTATCTGAATGCGAACGCTGCGATCAAATGTGAGTAACGTTCAACTTGGAAGTAAACCAAATCCCCGACTACTCATCAGAAATTATTCTCTATTTAATCTGTGCTTACTTTATAATTATATTTTAGCGTTAGTTATGTCTCTGGAGCAATCACTGCACTATCGGAATCTGTCAGGTATTCGTACACTTGTGGGATAAGAATGTAAATGGATAAGTTGCAAGTCCTCCGCCGCAAGTCTGAAGTATGAGAAAAACCAGCTGAATCTTTGAGTAACAAGAGCGGCCACACAGGAGTTTTGATCAGACAATCAAATACAGACTACAACTTCTGTCAACTTATGGTCTCTTGTCAGCGACTGCGTGTTTTCGACGGTCTGTAGCACAGCTGAATAAATTAACCCTGTTTAGTATGCAATACCAACTCACTTGAGGAAAACAAGCGTTTCCATTTGCCCTGATTTCCATTTAGCAGAAATCAATATAACCTTCGTATAGGCGGGCAAACAACCTAAAACCATAGGGAATAACTATATATAACTATAGGGAATAATGCGCTCTGTTGACTGAGTACATACTTTTGAAAACTTAGTTCGATAAACATGGTGGACTAATTTATCAGTGCTTGACAAACATCTCTGTTCAATTGAACTGTGTCATTACCTGGCAATTTGGTAATATATCAAGAAACTCGAAGGTGTAATTAAAACTGGGCGAGTGTTACTTCTGATCACAGCCATCAACGCTCTATGTATGATCTATAATTAATCGAAAATAGAGAATACTTTGCCAGTGGTATGACCAAATTGCACCACCATCAACAGGATAAACCTGTCTGTCAGAGAGCAGAAACTCATAGCTGTGTGAACTGCTCAGTTGAAAAGGGTTTATAAAATTAACAGTTATAAAAATCAGATATAAGCAATACTTGTAAAATAGGTTCTCCAACTTCCAGTATACGTTTAATTTCGTATTTTGGAAGCATAGTAAGATTTCGGCACCCAACAACCGTTTTGTTTATAGTTACATTTGGTTATGATTCTCAACTTTGAAATGTTTCATGAACGTTAGTTAGTTGTTCCCATCTGTGTTAACACCTACGGAACAGCTTACTATACTCAGTAACATGGTTTGGGTTAACTGAAAAGACAGTGTACTAGTAGTTCACAAACTGCCTTATACTTTATCCCTTTTTGTTTCGAAGCTCTGAACATAACCTTGGGAAGGACTGAAATAGAATGAATTTCAACCTTTGTGTGGATTCGAACCGGCAAACCAAGCAGCGTACACCTGCTTCATCAACTCTGTGTGGAAATTGCTATCGAATTAGTTCGCTGAAAAATGCAATAGTACCGGTGGAAAATGTTTTTTTCACGAATGGACTGTTTTCTAAAAAAACGACCAATTTGCCGTGGGACTTATACAGTATACAATCACAAGACACAGGACCTGCTTTAGTGTACGTCCGTGTTACTCTTTCGGAACAGTCTTATCAAAACTGTTCACCTCCTGGACGATATAGTGGACGTCAAACACTTAGTTTGGTTTATCAGGAAACGGCTCCTAAGCTGAAACCCCAGAATCCGGGTGTGGATATAAAACCCAGTTAGTAGAACATAGGCTATGTATAGGCGTGCGGTTCGTAGAGCCGGTTGAAATCTAGCACAATCGCACATTACCTTACCAATGAGTGGCTACATAAACAATATATCAGTTAGACTATCTAGTGATTAACTAGAATCTCCTAAAAATGGTGGACCACTGTGTGGTTTTCTTTCAGGCAGGCAGGAGCTTATGTATTTCAGGGCTGCGGCTAAATTAATAACCTAGTGTGTGTGTCCGTGTGGTGGAAATATCGATTCACCGATTATCCAAACCCCGACACAACAGAAGATCTGACAAACGGTCAATCCAAATATCGCGTTAACGATACTACATCAGGATTGGACGAACGGTCTCACCAATTCATCCGTTCCTTATTCCACCAATTGACATACAATTAATGATGTTGCATTTGCTAATGAGATAAGCCAATGGCAGGCTGTGATTTCTTTAATACCGTTGTACATCCATAAATTCGGCGTCTCAATTCATGAATAATAATTGCTTAATGCTACCAGTACTAGATCTTCTCCTTATTACTTGCGTGGGAGGTTTCAATTCAAGTACGATTCCTAGGGTTATTCGAAGTCCCTATATCTGAGTATCACAGTCAGTCAATACCTTTTTATAGGTTCTAAGCTTAGATTGTAAAAGTCCAACACAATACACACAAGTGGTTTTTGTGGTTCATTCAGTTCTAGCCAAATTCCACATTTGTTCACTTATCGAGTCCCTCAGTGTGAACTATTCAGCTAAGTTACCAATGACATCTGTCTCTGAAGCCTCAATTCAGACGTATTTTTCAAGGCGTGGTGGAATCAAAACTGTGTATTTTTATAATGGTTGAGTCATTTCTCAATCAGGGTTTCTAAACTTGATCCACAACTCCAGTTCAGCCAATCGATAGACTGATTAGATGCCAACAGTTTAGACTAAAGCTTCAGACGTGGATCTTCAGTTATGTTTAGTGAGAAGCTAGTTGGCTCCACGAAGATAAACGATACACTAAACAAAATCTTAATGTTGATTCATCATAAAAACGAAATCTGCCAAAGTAGCTCCCAAACAATGTGTTTTTAGTGCATCAGCTGCGAACAAGCCAAAATGGACTGCAGTTAACAACAAAGGGACTCATCAACCACTTGTTAATATATCAAAACGGCAGAAAGGACGTTATCTGGTCCGGCTTTTTGGAAGCGATATGAATTAGTAATACTTGTAATTTTGGCTTACAAACATAGCTTATACAAACGCTTTATCATTGAGAGAGATTAAAAGCATGAGCGACCGCGCGCACATTGGAGAGAAACACCTGAGGAATTCCCTGTTTTAGAACGAGTGTTCCACCTAATTCGCTGGAATTTATTGCAACGAGCATCTGGTCAACTATCAATAAAAGGTAGCATCAAAGTAAAGGGTGTAATCAGTAATTCTTAACCGGAGGACCACGACACTGATAACGCAAACATAAAGTTGTGATCTACTATCAGTCACGATCATCCAGTGACAGAAGAGTGTTTGTTACCTTTTACCGTAGGATTACTCTCAGAATGTCATGATCGTTCCTTCAAAGAAATCTCTGGTTCTTACGTTGTTTACCAGCCCATTTTTAAATTCATTAAGACCCATAATGGCAGAACGGATCAACAGTCGCAAAACTGAAAGCCGGAGCGCATCCCCGAATAACTAGTAAAGGCGGTTGCGTGATCCGATTCAAAATGCGAACATATATCCTGAGTTTTCTACTGCGAAACACAATATTAGCAGATCAGTTAAGTAACCACATCGGTCTTCAATGTTCCTGGTAATCAAACGCAATTCGAGAACTTTTGCGCTTCCCGAAACTTTCCGAATTAGGCAATACGTGTTGGACCTTTAATGACAGAATTTATAGATGCAGCCAATCTAGTAGCCAAGAAGCTGACAGTGTTTAATCCACCCTGACATATACCAGTGAGACCCTCGATCTTCCGTTGCTCCGCTATCATGTTTTATACAACCAGACCACTTGCAAAAAAAATTATCGGTGGAAATAACCCAACAGACTGTATATCACGAGGCACATCCCCTTGCCGCCTTGGTGGACTGCATGAAGGGTTACAGAACAGGGGATCGGGAAACAGTTTTGTGTACTGTGCACCTCGCCAGCACATTTCGATAAATCTCATCAGATATATACTCTAGTCCGCGAATACATATAACTATGTTCAATAGGAATTTTGATGAAAGACAAGAAAGCAGTAACCGTACGCGTCAATGCTCAGCATTTACTAAGGCAGTGTCCTAATGACAGACTGTATAACGTTGACAGACAAGTCTTTCTTCAATTGTTGTCGCGTAAGCAAACCCAAGAAACCTTCGATATTCGTTGCGCAGTACATCTGAAATGCTTTCCCCAATTTTAGTTCAGATCAACCTGCCAATAAGCGCTGGACAATCGATGACACAAGTTCCTTGTGACGTGTCACGTTCTGACCGGATTGAGACATTGTTGTACCCCTGACAGCTTTATGGAACCAATCTGAAGTGAGTTTGTTTACTCGATTATGTGATTTCTGCTTCCTCCCGCCTGGTACGCATGGGAGAATTCACAGATTGAGGTAGAACTTGATATTGTGCAGTAGCGACGTTTTTAGCGGACGGGTTGGAATTCCGGCGGTGGTGTGAAAACCAATTAGGCAACAGAGAACGTGCGTCGCCTAGCTGTCATGAGAAGAACTTCTAACACAGTGATAACGTCAACGCTACAAGGTGAACGAGGGTTGATACCCAGTTTATGAGACCATCGTTACAAACGACTTCTCTCCGTTGAACTTCTCAATAAATTCAAATGACTGGGAGTTTTCTTTAAGTATGAATGTCATCATCAACATCCCTCTGATTTTTCTTCAGAAGATTCGTCTTGCGCAACAAAATGGAGTTCTTAGGAGACCAATATTCTATTGATTCGGTAAAAAACTGTAAAAATCCGGGCAGTGTTCTGCTCAATTGATTTTTCTTTAGACAGGCTGCAGTAGTATGTTGCATAAAAATATCTCACAACGCCAGGTTATCAGCCCACGAGTGATTAACTTTAAAGCTCAATTGTGAATAATCCGGCTCACTGAAATATGTATACTTGTCACCAATTCCCCGGTGTCGATAAGTAGCAGGTAGAATGGTGCGCAACTGATAGCGGCACCTGAGTTTTGCTCCAAATGGGCTACAAGCGTATCGACTGGCAGAAGACAGAGTGGACCACCCATGGTAAATTGATCGATCTGTGGATAATCGGTTCTCTGAACGTAGACCTCGACGGTAACGGTGCAGATTAACAGAAGGCGCTTTAGCCACGAAGTAGGCTGCGGTTTGTCCAAGTGAGTCAAGTCGGTGCATTGTTGCTTTACGTCACTCATCTGCATCAAAAGAACATCTATAAACCGTGAGTTGAATTCCATACAAGAAGTGTGTTTTCTGTTGCAGTTTAAGCCACTAATCTCAGCGGCCAGCCCAAAACTATCACGCACAATTTTGTGGAACAACATGTGGTATATTGATTGGAGTGGATTGGTTCACCACCGCGCCAACTTGTATTGTGATGCATTAGACATACATAACGTTGGCCTTTAAGGCGTACTAGACTGCGGAGTTCGGACAACCCATACAGCTTCAGATTATTTGATCCTATCACTGCAGTTGATTTGGCAGTTGCTTGTTCGATAAAATGACTGTTTATTAAGGTTTTGCGCCATTTTTGACGTATTGTTCGAGTTCGGTACTCTTTTCGGTCAAGCTATTGAGACGGGATTCGGTGGAGTCATTCATAGGTGACTGAATTCCTTACACATACTTAACTTCATTCGTAACACCAAGGCGAGGAATTTTTTACAGATTTGGAAGCATCGAGCTCTCGGTGAATTGTAGCTCAGAAAAGACATCAACGCGAGCTGCTTGAGGGGGGCGATTTTTTATTGATCCTGAAGCTCGAGTTGCTTGGATTTGAACCGACTGTAAACGTCTTCTGGTACTGAGTTGAATTGGGCAAACGAAAGCTAAGACTAGGCTTGTGACTTGATGTTACTGTTCTCACTCGTTGGTGCGCAGAATTCAAAACTACAACTTAGGGTTTGCAAATGAGCGTGGGTGAATGGAACAGATGGCAAGTTGGTGACAGACCTAGCAGAACGTCCAGAAAGTGTAGAGGTTGTCTCACCGTGTTTCACTGATATCTGTGAAACTTTGAGTTAGATGATTCTTGTCTGTTTCTTTATTTCTCTGCAAAAGTTGTACTTAACATTTCATATTAGACTGATGGACAACAATGTTTGGCTGTCGAAAACTGTTCAACAGTAAACGAATTCTATGTCAAGTTGGCTGGGACACTTTGACTGTACAGTTATAGGTCAACTGGATCGACAACGCCCTTCTCGAAAGTGCCCGAACAATCTTAAAATCACGCATTCTAATGTGAGTGATTGCTTAAGTAAGCCACAGTGATCGCGCCTAATATCAGACTAACAGCGTAATGGCCAAAAGGGTTGCCTCCCCAAATCTTGTGCGGGCCTTCACAAGGCTATACAATATATATGAAACTAACGAATGAAATTCAAATGAAACGTTTCACCTCGGAAACTGATAGCTAAAGAGTTTCCCTGAACGTAAAAGCTGCTATCGAATACGGAAAACGCTCGGCATACGGCGATCACAATTACCGTTGTGTCAGCATAAATTCTGATGGCACCCCAACCAAAAGAGTTAAGTGAAACATAAAAGTCCTGTTCGAATGTTTAAAATTACAACTGCTAGATTAACTTTCAGGAAACCTTTATGTCTTGACGGTATAAATAACTCAACAAGGGTGAACGATCCCATGGAAAGAACAGAAACGTTTCCAGTTCAATTAAAAAACTATTCCTTACAGATGGCCATCAGTTGGCAGTTTTTATCACGTGTAATCCAACCGAAACACGTCTTAATGAGCTGCCTCATTTGAGCTCTAAACACTCTTACAAAGCTTTTTTGTTGTTTAACACAATTTATTAATCAGTTTACTGCAATAAAGAGAATAGCAACCGTGGTACAAACATATCGCGACAGAATTATCTGTAGTTTTAATTTGGAGCTGGAAGATGTGGGAAAACTTGCATAACTTAAGGAATAACCAATTATTTAATGCCACAAGTACCCAGATATCGTCCGCATTTCTCATCACCATGGATAATTCGATGAACAAACGAAGTTTTTGTCAGACTCACAACGAATTCTTTGGCACTGGCTGTCCTATTTAGAAGCAAGAATCAATAAACTAAAGTCTCTGTTATGTTCACTTACTGAACTCTCCAACAATTCGGAGTTTAAACATCAGCCCAGTGACTATGAACCTTTTAGGTGCATCTTTACAGTTATGCCTTAATGTACTGCCCTTCAGGTTCGTAGTGATTTGTTCCATCCTTCAGTACATTCTTCCGGTGTTTGTTTTGCAGGGAAATCCTGTGCCGCTGCTGAATAACTGTGCTCAGTTTGACCCGGAATTATTTACTGCAAAATAGAGATTCACCAATCACCATGAACATGGGCATTCTGAGCGTTCTGAATTTTAGTAATTTGCCGACAATATCTTATTTACTTCTCTCTGTTACGTTGAGGATTTGTTATCCATCGGCCACCGAACGTATCTACTATACTGGGGTGTCAAATCGGCCAGGTAATTCAGTTAGTGGGATATGCAGAACAAACCTGTGTTAGTGTCTTGATTAGCCACTGTGGTAATGCCAGAAGTGGTATGTGATTACTGTTTGAAATGAACACCCACCAGCCCTGTTTTCTCTGGGTACGATGGATGAGATGGTAACACTAGTAAGAGTTTGCTGATAAAGGTTCATTTGTAGCAAATCCCTCAGGCTGATTGTGAAATCAATGTGTTAGTGGTCTACATAGACGTCACGAAAAAAGTTTGATGTTCTTCTCCCATTACAAAAACCATATGCCACACTGGAGATCTCAGAACAGTTACAAAGCATTAGTGTTTCTTATCGAAAATGAAAGGTCGATCTGATTGCAAATACTGCAATCAAACGTGCATGGCGGTTAACCTTTAGAAATCAAATATTTGTTGACCCTTCTAGAATAAGGGAAACAATGAAAATTAGATCACAATATGCCGTATGTTAGATAGCCTTTTCAGTAAACATTTCACTGAGATAAAACATTCCTTTTACTAATCCTGCAAATACAGCCTCAAACCAGTAATTCTTCGGCTTCCATAAACCTGTTCAAATTTCAGAGCGATCAGTTACTTTCTGCTCATCAGCTGTGCGTTTTAACCAGAGAGGTTTACTGGCGCATCAGAGCTGATGACATAACAGAATCGTAGAAAACAATTTGAAAACAGAATTCAGCCAACACTGGCATATTCAATGAGGTGGTAGGCTATTTTGTTGTAAGAAACACCGGAGCGTATTTCAGAGATAACTGAACCATATGACCTAATACTATTACCCCGATTCTTCGTCACTAACATTTTACCGGCGAAAAGCTATTTGTCACGGAAAGTCATCATTTTTCAGCATGATTTAGCCTGTTCTAACGGTATTAATTTGCACAGCCTTGAGGTACACGAAGCGGTCTATGCGGATGGCATGGTTAATGCAGACAACATCAAAATGCTGATTTGCACCAACACCTAACTGTCATAAATCTATGAAAAGAAGGAATAAGCTTCAGCAACAAAGCTTATCAAATGGATCAGAGGGGACTTAACTGCAAAAACACCTTTGCATAAATCGAGCTTGCATTCCATAGACAACCAGCCCAGAGTCACCAGGAGTCATCAACGGGTTAAGGTTAGAGACTTTCATCGCCTTGAGTTGTCAGTTGCAATTAACTCACTTGCAACTCAATCAAGTGATGACAACAATCCGGCTGAAGAGACCGATTAGCCACTATTCTCCCTAAACTCTCCATCCATAGAATATGTGGGCCACAAAATCACTGAAACGATACCAGCTGAAACTTTGGCAACTGGTTTTAATTCACCATAGCAAATCATTGTTCATTCGCCTCAAACCTTATGCTAATTAGCTAGTATATGGACCGAATATACTTGGCGTGAAAAAAGATCTAGACAATCTTTTTAGTACACGGTTTAACTTTGTGGGTGCAACTGTACTGCAAAATTAATCGTTTGACTCTGCACTACGTAACTACACCCAGCCTGATTACTACTTCCTCGTAGGTCCCACACAGTACTAACTTTTAGTTATCTGGATAACAGGTAACGGTGTGTCTATGTGCACTATCAGCAAACTTCAGAGAGATGTTTTCTAATCACCAAAAATGCCCTAGTGAAGGAATTCAATATTGATCTCATTATTACATCTTTCAGTCGTGTAATGATCCAATGGTACATTGCAAGCAGTGATCTACGGCAAATCAACCCGAGATGGACATTCCCCTTAATTCACCTTTTCCCACCAGTTTCAAAAACACGGTTTATTCTGATGCTTTTAACGAAAACCAAAACCTGCACACCAGGTGCGATTGAAAAGGGATTCTTCAAAAACTACGAATATGAACGACCACCCCGTGAAACGTTCTGAAAACCAAACAACCGCGAAAGGGAAAACAATCCTACATCCAACTGCAGACAGGAAGAGGGTGGTTTTATCTTTGTTCTGCGAAGGTTGCATGGCTGACATTATTGACGAATGGACAGAATCGGAGATGACAAAATCTACCAGGGGCGTTGTGTTTTGTGCTTGGGAGCAGCGTTAATTTATGACGGTGTCTTCCGGTTCATTCTCAGCTGCAGTTTAAATTACAACAGCAGGACATTCCAAACTGCTGAGTAGATTCTCAGATGACTGGTTCGAGTGACTGCACAACGCGAATTCAGCGGGAACTCAGAAACAAACAATCCAACGTCGCTGTCTTTCGGTTGTTTGAAGATAACCGGTCATTTGGTCGATCCAACTTACTGGTCAGGTGTGCCGTTATGTAATCATAATATTAACCTGCTCGCGTCCGGCTAAACGATGGTCATCATGTGCTCCAGCTAATTTTCTTTGCGCAAAGCCGTTGACAAAACAGTGAATATGGTCATCACTTAGTTAACCCCGTTTTGCTTGTTTAAATGTACTCTTTGCCCAGTCGAGTCGCAGTCGTATGCATCCAACGGCAGATTTGTTAAGGCACCTTAGTTTTGAGATGATTTGCTTAACAGTTCCTTAACAGCAAGGCTCTTCACAAGTAAGCAGTTAACGTTACTCTCAAGCAGAATATCTTACAGAGTATACTAAAAGTGTTTCAATCACATTTGTAGGAAAGGGCATCAACAATGTTTCAAGACCAGACAGAACGATTTTCCTTGAAACGAGTTAGCAAGTTACATTTCATAAATGTGTACGAAAATTTTGATCAGTCGTTTAGGCATACCTCCAGTAGATTATTTACAGGTAGCAGGGTTCAGGTTATTCCAGCATTTTTTTCAGAACGAGCATTAAAATTGGACTGTTAACAAAGCAGTATGTTCGGCCGGTTGTTTGGCTCCAGCGGTTTGCGACATGGTTGAGACTAAAATTCAAGACAATATTACCAGTTTTTGTTTAGCATAGTATGTATATTGTTGCACTGTTTCGGTAAAATGTTATAGTTTCATGTTTTACAGAGAGAGAGAGTGAAGTCGCACACTTTTCCAATTTGCAAATGTAGAGTGGTGTACTCCGGGGTCCATTCGATGCTGATCAGAAGCTTATGTACTGAATTACTTCGACCAAACTACCACGACGTCCTCATTCTCCGACTACTTTGCTAGATGTGGTCCTCGTTGATATTTGTTCCCAAGGTTTTATGAACTGGTGATGCCCAGATGTACTGTAACCACATTACATGAGTTTACTGTGCAGTTGGTTACCGCGTATGCGCGTATAGAAATCTGCACACATGTTTGATCAAGCTTCAATAGTGTAGCCCAATACATACAAACCGTTAGTGAGTGATAAGCGAACGGGTCTGCATATGCATTCACAGTATGACTCATTTTCATATCACTTACCCTTACAACTTTTCCTGTTAAGTAAATTGTCTCTTTTCACGAAAAAAGAAGCTGACGAAACATACGCAACGAGCAGTGAGAAACCCTCGGTAAAGGATGTAAAATCTGGTATAAACCAATGCTTTCATAAGTTTTGTAATCAAAACTCATAGTGCACTTGTGAGGGTTAATACGTTACTGATATGCTACCAATATTTGCTCAATCATCTAACCGTCCTAGAGAATCCCATTCGTCCCATTGTGGCTTAACTACAAAATGGCGGAAATATTGTTTGCTCCTGCTGTTGGAAGATAAGCGAACGTTGCTTTTTGTAATTTAGCGATCCAGCTCACATAACGTTAAACTATGAAATGCTAACATTTGTGTGAACTCTGCTGATTGCCAGACATCTGTGCAAGTAGGGTGGCTTAAAGGATAAGCTCATAGTTGAAGAAAAGACGGTTATGTTGCCTATGTTTACTGACTGATAAAACGGTAACTTAGTTCAACCTCCTTATGTCACAGACAGCAATAGAACTTGCTAAGTTTGAAAAGCAAGCCACGATCATACGTATATTTTATGTTAAGTTTAATTGGAAAATGTTTCATAAGTAAATGAAAGCCTTACGTTGTTTGGTTAATCTTCTTGGAAAGTTTCTGGTGAAACCAAGTGTCCAACAAATCAACGATCTCAATTCAATGTGTCTCATTGCTTGCAGAAGACTCATGTCGTCCTGAGTGTTGGTTATCACGACATATGACAGTAGCTCCAGCTGGAACATTTTCTTTCTGTTCAACTGCCTGTTTTTGGGCTCTCCCTTGCTCAATTATGTATTCGAATGACTTATTTGTTTTTATGTTCACTCCATATATAGCCTTTAGACATACACACACAGTTGCCCCTATAGAATTAAGATCGGAGGTGGGTTTATAAACGATATTATCTAAAAAACATAATTACCGAAGTATGGAGGTTTTCAAAAACTGGACCGAATGTTACACTAGATTATAGCAAATTCATACCGTGTCCAAGTGAGTATTGATGATTTTGCGTTCCTTCTCCTATCAGAATTTGCGAAGATGATATCGCAGGTTGGTTCATGGCTTGCATTCTCCACATCACAATGTCATCCTTCTGGGTCTATCCACAACCAGTGGATTTTTCCTTCATATCAATCAGTACCAACTGCCGAGGTTGCATTCCTCCACAAACTGATGAATAACAGTGGTTTGAATGAAAGTACCCCGCCAGAAGAGTGTACGAGAAAATATCACATGGAAGGATGTATACACTTAGGATCTCTTGTCTTGCTAAAGGCTGTTGACTACTGACCCTTCACTGGTAATTTCACACATCGTGATACACTGTCACAAGTAGGGTGCGTAACCAAACACTATAGCATTGTATGTAGTTAGCATCATCGACTAATGAAATATCAGCGACTGCTCAAAGCCAGTTAACAAGTGCAATTGCAATTGAACGATTGGACTCGTTCAGTTTGAAAACTCGTCTTTCAACCATTCGTCTTCGTAGTAACTTGCCATTCCTCTACATTACTTCTGATTTATGGGGTAGTAAGTAGTCATCAGTAATCTTTTTGTTACACGAATTATTTCTAACGTTACTGCAAAAATAGAAATCAATAGGAATCGCGTATGTGCAACAACAGGTTGTATTTTGTTCAACTGCTTCTTGGAGAGAAACTATTTAACCATTCCTTCGTTGAAGATAGAATTTTTCTCTTCTTTTGTCCTTGATGCGCTCTGTGTTATATATGTGTAATTATACCTATGGTCAGCTCATTAAACACATTACGTTGTAAAAAGTAGGTGGAACCCGAGGGTCAACCTATAAAATAATTTTGTTATATTCAAACGAAAGTTGTCGGATTGAAATTACTCATCCGTCTATTCATAAACAAAAGAGATATTTGTCGATGATCATTCAAATGTGTCTGATTTTCATCGGCTGAATATAAATCTGGAGTATTCACTGTTTCTGCAATCACCCACACATTTTGGTCAGCCTACATATGTCAAAGAGACTTGATTTCTGAAAATGATGTAACTAAACACAGGCGTATAGTTAACCCTTCAGTATGAGTACACTTGTGTTCCAGGTACTCTGGTCGTCAATGTCGACACCAATGTCTTATTGGTCTGACAAGATGCACGGTCAACTTGTCCTTAATTTGATTTATGCTAAAGCTGACTATAACAAATGAATTCATCATTGCATGAGACGTACCCAAACCGGAGAGGTATCAAATAACCACAAACACACCATGCAAAACTTTCAAGTTTTCTTGGAACTAATGTTCCTTCCTAAGAATTTAACTGCCAACTCCCAGTTTAACGAGAACCTATTATCACAAACTAAACCGCGCAGTGGCAGTGGGGCACAATAACTGTCATTCCAAAAATTAACGGCTAACTATCACACACACACACACACACGAATAGGCATAACCTCGAATTTCACTAATTTGGTCAATTACAAGTGAATAGTGCATGACCTCGCACAAAAATGGGCCTAATCCACGTGAAAAGTGTATTGGCACGTGCTAACCCATTAGAACGTACGGTACTACGTCCTATTTGATTAGCGAATTTAATGCTTATCACGGGCTCGTCATTCAACAACCAGAACAAAAAATTGTTTCATGTAACTGATTCTGACGGGCAGAGTTCACCATTGTTAGTTTATACTAAACAATAATACGTATTTTCAAGTTGACCATCACTCACATTTGATCGCAGCGTTCGCATTCAGATAGACTATCCTGCGATCAAATGTGAGTGATGGTCAACTTGAAAATAAACCAAATCCCCGACTACTCATCAATAATACGTATTGTTTTTGGGCAGACAGGTTCAAGTCATGTTGCGCCATACAGACACAAGTGAATGGCGACAAAAGTGGAATTCAGCGTTTCTACAACTCCTGTCATACGATTCACTTGTTACAATTCTTCATTATTGTTTATAATAAACACAGTCCTCAATTGTTGTGACAATACCATGAAATGGGGAGGTAAATTCAATCAGCCGGCAACGTCAAACGGCCCCTACCATCAACCAACAAACAATCGGTGGGTGACTGACTCGATTTGAGGAAAAGAGTTGTGTTCTTCTATATGTCAGTGAGTAGGTAACTGAAATTATGCTTAATCCTACCGAGCAGTTTGGTAGACTGACTTTTCGATGATACATTTAATATAGCGTCTCGGCCATTTACCAACCATAAACACTGATTTCGTTTGTTCGGTGCACTCGGTTCGTGCACAGGTCAGCATACCCAAACTTCCTGCACTCATTTTCAATCAATTACGTCCCCACTGTTTCCGAACAATCATCGTGAAGGGGCTTGCGAAGCTGGATATGGACTCGTCCGTGTGTGGATTTTCAGGCTTAAACAAAGCACAATGCCTATGGCTTCAGATATGACGACATATATGTGCGAGTGTGTGCGAAGTTATTCAAAATGACCTCCGGAGAAACACATGTAATATTTCGTGACTTTCGTTTCATTTAGACACACAGAGATGAACCACAAAAGCTAAAAGAAAACCAACAAAAAATGGTTTTTCATTTTCTGCACAATTTCCGAGTACCACCTTTTTGTCCGTTAAACTTGTTTACAGCCATCTTTACTTAATTCATTGCAACATAAATCCACAGTGCTTTGCAAGCTGACCGTCATAAATCAATACTTTCACGTACCAATGGAGTAAACAAAGTGAGCTGATGAATTCTCAGTTATTCACGATGAGTATCTCATACAGGTTTTGAGACAGGTATCTCACTGGTAGTATGTGCTCCCATAACAACCTTAAACAATTGATTCATTAGCTAAATGTTATCTCGCCGATCGTATGAAGCACACTTCTCGTCATCGGTCACAAAACTAATAGTTCGAACTTAAAGGGTGTTGCAAAAAACTCTTTGATTTCAATGTTTTCCAGTCAGCCGGGTTGAAATAATACCACTGCTCGAAGAAACACCCCTGATGGAATGTTCCAGCTTTCTCCAAACGCTGTCTGATTGCATTGCTATACCTGAAAAGGTGCCCTTGGTTCTTCTGATTATGCATGCACTAGCGTTATTCTAAATGATCCACTGACTCTTACGAACCGACGGAGCTCACCGGATTACCTATCTGTGGTGTGTCGAAATTTACTTTCCGATAATTAATGAGACTTAACAAAGTTTTATCATGATCAGTAGAACCAAAAGATGCAGGCAGAGCCATGTTAACTTCTAAATGCTGGATGACTTCCAAACAACCGTGATCCAAAGACCCACAAAATTTGCATTCCTACTCGGTACCCCGCTGTCAGCGAACTCAAAAAACCAATTAATACAAAGTGCCTGATTTGTTTGCGGTCCCAGGACGTATTTCGAGAACTAGCCCAGAACAGTTGTTTGATGCAATAATCTAATTGATTGAGAACGGTTAAAGGAGGACAGCTACAGAAAAAGAAGCCGATAAGCTGATGTGTTTTGGCCGGGGGAAGTAAGAGAAGAAAATCGATATCGAGCGCCCAGCAGACATGTCAAATGCAACCGGAGTGATCGACCGGCTCTGTTCGTTGGTCGCAAAAAGACCGAACATTTGAGTGTATGTAGAATTGAAGAACGAAACCAGCCGGACAGGCTAAAACCTAACTATTTAGTGGCTTACATACAGAATAAACGTTCTCTGCTTTATTGATTTACTGTAGTAGGTATTTTTTAGAGGTCATTGTAGGCCGACCGTTTTCATTAAAAAAGCTCTAAACAGCTTAGCTTCTGTAAAACTGTTATGGTGACAAAATACTAATGTGGCCAACAGACGATATGATATTTGTCTATATTGGCTTCTTTCTGGGACGTGACACACTATTGACCTATCAAACTTGATTAGGTTTGACCATCGTCTCTGTTGCACTATTTTCATAGTATGCTAAAAAAACAAACACGTCCTCGAATAAATCGACATGTATCAATTGAAGTTTGCTTTGTACAACCTCACTTGAACTGCATGTGTTCAGTTATTCAGGATAGGATGAGAGGCCAATCTGACAGAACCCTGGTATCGCCATCAACCATCAGAAATTCACATCATTTGTGGTTTTTGATAGCACAGTGAACTAAAAAGGAACAGTTTTCATTTGTGGCGTGTTCAAGTGCTTCATACACCTCCGATTTTATCTTCAATTAACAGAATATTCAACAAAATTTTACACTTAAATTTGTAGCCAATTCCTTTACAAAGTTGTCGGGATTGGTTAGAAGACGTGATGAGTGAGGCATAATAAACGGACACGTACATCGATTTAAAATGAGGACAGGATTTAGAATATTGGTAAATACTTGGAAAGGTTAGAATGAAGATGATGAACTGACAGAATTTTGGACGTAAATGACCCGGACATTTTAAATTGCTTAATCATTAAAAAACCACCAGATCTACAGCAAATGACACCGCCACAAGTGGACAAGTGTCTCGTGGATCTAAGTAAAAGTCGAAAGTCTCTTGCTGGAATTCCATGAAAAATAATCCAGTGGGAGTACAACAAAAGAAAGAATATGCATGTGTGAGATTATATGGGGTTGAAATCGAATCAGGGAATAAAGCACTTTAGTAAAAAAAAAGGTTAACTGAATCGGAT
The DNA here is from genome assembly GCA_008508345.1 of Paragonimus westermani. Taxonomy (NCBI): domain Eukaryota; kingdom Metazoa; phylum Platyhelminthes; class Trematoda; order Plagiorchiida; family Troglotrematidae; genus Paragonimus; species Paragonimus westermani. The sequence continues at coordinate 338,695 of QNGE01000216.1, read as the reverse complement.
CAAAACAAGTTTTGAATCAACACGAGGCTTAAATACTTAACAAATTGAGACTGAAGAATGAACACGTTTTAAACTGGTATTGAAGAATTAGCGCCAAAAGGGTGCTGGTGAACTGGTTCTTTAAGAACAAGAAACACACCTGGAATATATTTGGACATATTGTGTGAAGAAAGGCATGTCTTAGACCAATTAGTCAATTCGGTAACGTAATTCGACTGTCCGAAAGCGTAGGTTAGTTCTAAATGCTGGATGCTAAGGAAAACGTCATCTGTATACCCAAATGAAAACATATCTTTGGCAGACGGCGTGAAAAATTGGCATGGAATAAAAAGACAGAAAGTATTGCGCATTAAATTCACACTAAATAGAAATATTTTTTGACTATCTGAGCTCACAAACCGGGAGCCATTAAAAAAGATAATCATTCAAGGGGAGCAAAAACAACAGCTGTCTAAGAATGGAGCCAGTAGTAATTTTATACCCAAGGGTGCGGAAACAGGCTGTTTTTCGTGGATGGAGAAACCCTGGAAGGTCTGCATCAGCAGTGAACCAAAAGTGGCAAAACGCAAACAATTGTGAATCACTGCAACTGTTTTATTGCATTGGGTATTTGCACCGGAACTTCCTGAAAGCTTTTAACGCCATCAAACTGTATGCAACCAGGTGAAATTTGAACACTTTTTTTGTCGTCAGCGTGATGGTGACAGTTCTCCAACATTCAACAATTTTTTGGCTTGTGGAAAACTAGGTGAATTTGTTTGCAAAGGGAGTAGGCAAGATTTGAACGCATCAGAACACAACCGGCAATAGCCCATTTGGCCTTCCTGTATTTATACACAGCCATACGTCCAATAGGGATGAGGGTGTCAGCTGACAAAACCCATTCACCTACAGAAGACAGACAGACATCCAGTAAACTTCCAGAACTACAGTTCATCTCGTCAATTATTGGAAAGATCTTTGCATCGAACTATTGCACCCCTTAGCTATCTCATTTGCCCTCAAATTTCGCAGCACGTTTCGTTACCGCACAATGTCTAAATGTACATCGTACTGATGCAATGTAATTCATTTTTATATGCTGAATAAAGAGATTTGATCATTGTGTAGTTCCACCCGTTTTGAACGATTGTTTTTGAGATTATGTGGGCTGTAGGAATGTGAGTCTATCGGTAAGTATCAAACTTTCATCATAGGAGCAAAAAATGTTTCAGCAAAGGTTAAAATGTTCAGTCAAATCACCTCGGAAAGCAAAGAGAACAGGATAAAAAAACGTCAGTCTGCGCTATATTAGAGAAATTAACAATAACTTTCTAGGCGGCTGTCACAAGATGCAAAGTGTAAAATCAATTAAGTCCTTCCGGAAGAAGGTGTAAAGCAGCTTCTGGGTACTAGAAAGCAGCAGTTCGATAAATCCTGGCGAGTACTTCTACTTCTAAGCCAGTGTAAAATATAAAGGAAAAATCAATAACCCCGCGAACAACTACTCGGTACCTACTCAGATATTTCGGTTTGTGTTCTACAGCATTAAAACGTAGGACGTACTCTATTCGCATACTATGCTGGCCAGTCCACATCATGCACATTTTATATAGATGATGACATATCCACCAATATTTCGATAGCATACAGCCAGCAGTCGCGCAACCAACTAACAGACACCCTTATTCGAATTATTTCCCATATTGCCATAAGGGTTTGGGCAGTCAATCAGCAAGAAGTGCGATTTCTGGATTAACAGTCTGAGATACTAGTTTACAATATTGCTTTTCTGGTAAGTTCCATCAAGGATACATTCCTGCAGTTGTCTAATATTATTGTTTGGTCCGTTTTATTGTCAAAGTATCCCAACAAAATTTCAAGTTTATGTGGAGAACTTCATAAAAATTGAAATTAGTGCACTGTGTCGTGTATCAAAGTCGTTCGATTGTGTAATACCAAACACACACTTCGACAAAACACGATTTTTCAGCAACATAAAGGATAGAAAAACAAGATGACATACTGCATTTTGAGTTTTTAACTAGGATACTTAGACCGTTGCGGATAATTCGGTAACTAGATACCAAAGCCATCTGCTGAGGCGCCAAATTTTTTCAGCACTAGCGCCCATTGTGTTTATCAGTTCATCACCAGGTGTCTACCCATGTACCTAGACAGAACATAAATACCTGTTTCATCAGTACAATTAACAAATTTGAACGTGGCCATGAAGAAACCTAGGGAATATTGAAGTGACTCTAATGAACTGATGCGAACATTTAAAACCTAATAGCCAGCAGCCAAGTTTGTTCACTATAGTCTCATCTAACAACTCCAAGTTAATGTGGATAAATCGCCAAGTATTCTTTGTTTGGGCTCTTGATCCCAGAAACAGTGGCAAGCAACGGATGGTTTCTGTTGTCATTGTGTGCAGAATAATCACAGTTTTGCACTGCCGCAATGTGAGCGCATTTTGAGCATCGTTTGAGTTAGAGAATGTAATTTTGTCAGTCTGATACCCCACACTCTTCCTAACTGAGCCACACTACAGTGTGTGCATGGTATTAGATTCTGATAAACGCTCGCAACAGAACGGTCTTGTACTGCAAAATTGCTAACTAGTACTTGGTCAGTCTACTACGTCCAGTTTCCTGTTTGTCCACAGTTTTTCTGTGTAATAATGTGATGATTTGTTACAACAGTGTTCCAAATTACTCCTATCCCAAGCGATGATGATGAGCCCATCAGCCAAGACCTCACCTGGTTTTAGCTGATAATTTTTCGACTCTGATTAGTGCTCATAAAAGAAAACGGAATTGATGGAAGTGTGGTGTTGCCTTAAAAGTAAGCATTAAAAATATATGAACCATTCAAAAAGCTTTAATCCTTTGGACTTAAAATGACACTTCCTACAGTTTCACGCCGGTTTGCTACTGTTTATCTACAGTGAACGCGTTGACCTTCAACTTAGATGCATTCGAAGCGGACTAGAGGTTACAGAAAGTACATACTTCAACACTGAGCATACACAGCACAATTCTAGAACCTTAGTTGGGTATATCCAACTGAGCATTGGTAGCTACTAGTTGTGTAATAATCGGGATATAGGCGATAAGCCCCGAGTTTGCTTACCATGAATGCGGATGATTTATCTCAGATAGTGATACGTCATGGCTGTCCTCCTAAATACCAAGTTTGCCACTGGTTTCATTAAGGTTTCGGTAAGGAAATTCATTTCACTGTCGAAGAAATAAATGCTGAGAATGTCACAATATTTATGCAGCGATTGAAAGGATTAATTTGAATTTCTAGCAACTGCATAGAATGTGATTGCAAATCTATTTTTATGGTGAACGCAAACTTCAGGGGTGAGCAAACACACATAAAACACAAAACTTAAATATTCAGAAGACCAGGTGAAATTTCTGTATCATATAGATGACGTTTGGTACAGAACACAATTTTTGAAACATTGGTTCCTAACAACGAATATGAAAAATCTCAACAGCGCCAATGAGTTCTATTATCCTCGTTACCCGCAACAATATCATTATGTTACATCAACTTCGTTTCTTACAAATGAGTATGCTTCACTTGTATTTTGCTACTTCCACTTTGGTTACCCGACAGACAGAAAGGTAGTGATTTTGTCTCGCCACTTGATTCCAATACGCAAATTGCATGTTAATTCCGCGGAAGTAACTAATGAGATGCGATCGAAAAATGTCATTGCGCAGGAAATTTTACGTGCTAATGCTGAGCTATCTCAGGACCATGATCTACTGATTCATTCTACTTTGCGAATTGGTCAATTCCAAAAATTGATTAGCAAATGAAAAATCAATCACTTGATGTCTTCACGCATATAAGAAAAGAATAATAAACATGCCCCAAAAGTTTCTGTTTTTTATGAGAGTTTGCAAAATAAACAACAAGCATGCCGTCAACTGCTCTAAGTATATCAAAGTACCCTTCAAGCAGTGGAGAGGAAACTTAAAAATGTCGACTTCAAAACGATATTAGGCTTATCCTCGGCTACCATTGAACGGACTCGGTGTTACACCTTGCACCCTTCAACTCTGAACCAACATTTCGACATGATGTGGGGTGCTCAGCGCAACAGCCTTTTGTTTGATCACTGTTTAACTGTTTGAGACTTTGACGATTTCATGCAGTTTGACGGCGAGTGNTTCTAGAACCTTAGTTGGGTATATCCAACTGAGCATTGGTAGCTACTAGTTGTGTAATAATCGGGATATAGGCGATAAGCCCCGAGTTTGCTTACCATGAATGCGGATGATTTATCTCAGATAGTGATACGTCATGGCTGTCCTCCTAAATACCAAGTTTGCCACTGGTTTCATTAAGGTTTCGGTAAGGAAATTCATTTCACTGTCGAAGAAATAAATGCTGAGAATGTCACAATATTTATGCAGCGATTGAAAGGATTAATTTGAATTTCTAGCAACTGCATAGAATGTGATTGCAAATCTATTTTTATGGTGAACGCAAACTTCAGGGGTGAGCAAACACACATAAAACACAAAACTTAAATATTCAGAAGACCAGGTGAAATTTCTGTATCATATAGATGAAGTTTGGTACAGAACACAATTTTTGAAACATTGGTTCCTAACAACGAATATGAAAAATCTCAACAGCGCCAATGAGTTCTATTATCCTCGTTACCCGCAACAATATCATTATGTTACATCAACTTCGTTTCTTACAAATGAGTATGCTTCACTTGTATTTTGCTACTTCCACTTTGGTTACCCGACAGACAGAAAGGTAGTGATTTTGTCTCGCCACTTGATTCCAATACGCAAATTGCATGTTAATTCCGCGGAAGTAACTAATGAGATGCGATCGAAAAATGTCATTGCGCAGGAAATTTTACGTGCTAATGCTGAGCTATCTCAGGACCATGATCTACTGATTCATTCTACTTTGCGAATTGGTCAATTCCAAAAATTGATTAGCAAATGAAAAATCAATCACTTGATGTCTTCACGCATATAAGAAAAGAATAATAAACATGCCCCAAAAGTTTCTGTTTTTTATGAGAGTTTGCAAAATAAACAACAAGCATGCCGTCAACTGCTCTAAGTATATCAAAGTACCCTTCAAGCAGTGGAGAGGAAACTTAAAAATGTCGACTTCAAAACGATATTAGGCTTATCCTCGGCTACCATTGAACGGACTCGGTGTTACACCTTGCACCCTTCAACTCTGAACCAACATTTCGACATGATGTGGGGTGCTCAGCGCAACAGCCTTTTGTTTGATCACTGTTTAACTGTTTGAGACTTTGACGATTTCATGCAGTTTGACGGCGAGTGAAACCATTCACAGAATGCTCATTAGACACCCTCAAATGTAAAACACTGAGAATACACTAGTCACGCTAACCTATAGTCTAGTAGGAAGTGAGAGATATGTGATATCTAACGGGGCTTTTCTGCATGTAAACATTTAGTAATTGTAGTTTAAGTTATCTCTAAACAACAGTGACCAAACAGCCGAGGTGGATGACGGCGTAACTTAAGCCGAACCGTAAAATCTTAACACAGATGTGTTCAGGTTTACGGTTGTTCAAGTCTAAAAACTTTGGTAAATGGAAAAACGGAGAGAACATGCTCACGTCGAGTGGTTCATGAAAAACAAATCAGTAGCAAACAGCGACAATATTCATGTGGCATCCAAAACAAAAAACAACGTTGTAAGCATGGAATTTAACAAGTCTTTGTACTCTGTATTCACTACAAGGTTACCTACGTTTGCGCACTAGAAACTAATCAATTGTACACAAATAACCCCATTCGGGGTCCAGTATGATTATTGTACAGCACTTACTACATTATGTTGTACTTCTCCGGCTTCTTCTGTTCAACCAGCCTGGCTATATACTGATGTGGTAGCTCACTTTTGTTAACGGATGACCATACACTCTGAGGTTACTGTATCGAACCACGATTGCACAAGGCTAGATCTGGAGAACGTGACAATATCCAACCTACAGATTGCATCGCATTTCACACCACAACAAACAACATATAATTTAAAAGCCATGAATCACATGCAGTTGACTTTTATCCAACGACTGTATTCGCTGATTACTTGGTTACGTGTAGTCCGTCCTTGAAGTGGCTTTTCTCAATGAGTTAACCTGGGGCTAAATGAAATTAATCAGTTCATCACAAGATCGGTGCCAAAGGGACTGTTATCATTATGGACGTGTGGGAAGGGATGATCAAAACCACAACTCAATAAATGGGTGCTCTGTTGACGACACTGTGTTACTTTTGACCCCAGATATAGTTAGGTTATGGAAGAACATAGTAAAGCATGAAAGCTGGTGGCACAACGTAACTGCCGATGTGGTCTAATTGCTCATATATTGTTGACATTGACAGTCAATTCATTGGAAACATTCCACAGATCATTCTGTGTTGTTCATAGCCATGTCCGTCACTCCTTCAATAGATCACTGAGTTCAACCTCTGGGTAAGTCTTCAGCAAGATTTGACCACTTCGTTGTGGTTCAGGCGTGTTTTTGGGCGGGATTAAGACATACAATTAAAACGAAATGAACACAGTCCGTGAATTCCCCAGCAGTTGATGATAATCCATCGTTAAATTCCAAATGACTTCATTTTTATAAACATACCAGTTGTATGAAGTTTCAATGAAAACTTGTAAACAAACGTGGTACGTAGAACATTTCTACACTGTATTAAAAATTATGGGAATTCTGCTTTGGAGCGCCTCTCGATGATGTTTCATTAGCAGCTTTTCCATCTATTTTTCATGTCTTGGTGTTCTTATCTAAATATCATTGTCAAATCTTCCACAATGAGCAAACCGAAGGACGATCGCCGTAATGACCCCGCGAAAATTTCGTGATAAGCAACAGAGGATTTCGGTTCACAAAGATAAAAAATTACACAACTGACCTTAGACTTCGCGAATCCACACGTATATTGGTCGGCCTGTTTACCAGGAAACTTCACAGTCCACGGTTTTGTAGACAGATAATTCACGTGAACACTACAATTCCTTTGGTTAGTTATTTCCAAACTACTTAAAAGTGAACCAAGTGTGAAACAGAGGACCAGTACAGGCGTGGGGTATGTGTGTTGTTCTCCAGTATTCACTATAAACTTCCTTATGCCGCTTAATTCTGCTGACTTGCTTTCCGTGTTCTGATTTTTGCGTATACTGAGCACGTAATCTATGTAACTGTTATTCTCAGTTATTCTCACAGGTATATCTCAGGTGAATATGGGAAACACCTGAATATACGAATACTCATAAAGTTGACTTAAAAATGTGTTCCCCAACTCGTAAGCTTCCACGAAAGGATCGTCTGAATCTAATCAGTTTAGAGCTTCCAGTGAGTTCATATGAAACCCACGGGGGAGGTTCGTGAACCTAATTTTGGTAGAAAAGGAGATGTTGATAAGTTAACACGTTATACATATTACAGCCACATGAAAAACCCTGGAGCAGGTGGATATACACTAAATATTTACAAATTCGTACGTTGAACAATAATTTAACGTCAAACCTCAGAAGGTGTTGGTCTAAGGAAACAGTGTAACGCTTAAATGTTTGGCTGCACAATATACTGAGATGTGTGGAAACGTATCACCTATTCGCATTAAATACGGTTTGGCTTTTGTTTTAAATGAAAGCGTCTCATCCACACACTCAGTTGCAGTTGATTCATGGTTCCTTCAATAAGAACAAACCCTAGGTGAGTTTTGTTGATTGGGCTTTAGTTATTCTGATCTCACACTGAGCTCATTGTTGACACAAATGGAACGGAGTGCATCATCAGCCGGAGGTAGATTACGGACACAACTTCGAAGAAAGTTTACTTGCCTGAAAAAGTTTTGCACAGTAACCGAGTGATGGAAAAAATTAAACTTGGCTGATAAGTTCGCTTCTGAGCCATTTGAGACAGGTAGTAAATTGGATGGTTACCACAGCAGAGAAGAGGTACACTTTGAACAAGTGTCCAAAACGCGTGAGTGTAAACGAATGTATGACCGTCGATCACCTCAGGTCGGTTTTGAAAGCAGCAGGAAATTAACTAAGTCTAGGGGTTAACCAGTTGTAAACGGACCACATCAAGTAACACTAAAACTCTTACCCAGTCTTTGTTAGAACTTGTGCCATTTTTCAATAAGATTTCAATTTTCCAAAGCTTCCAGAGTGTCGACTGGTAAGTGACTTTATGAGCTACTTCTCAATTTCCTTTTTTTGACTGAACGTGGCTGGAACACCTCCCGATTCAGGGGATTACGGAAAATTCTGACAAATGGCGTAATAGATGATGATGTGCTCTAGCTGAGACCAATCGGATAGACCACGTTGTCGTCATGCCGTCATGATGGCTGGCTGTTTGCCAGCTCTGACATTGTACTCGTCAGTAGCCGATAGCCAGACACTGTCAACGCACATTCCACCGGGCCGACAGTAACGTTAGTCTATATTTGATTGTATAGTTGCTTCCGAATAGTTTGTTGAAACTGAGGGGTAATCTAATTTGTTCGTAAAAAATTGCGACATGCTAAAGCGTGCTTTGGCAAGCCAGAAAATAAAAAATGACTAAATGTCCTACAATCAGGACAATAATGTAATGAAAGAGATCACGAAAGTTCCATACTTTGGTAAATCAAATGAGTATGCTCAGTTATTGCTGACGAGTGTGGAAATTTATTTGTACGTACTACTGCGATGGTAGGATACTCATGTTGTGCCCAGTCTTCACAATTTAATCAATTCGTTTTTCAGCAGTAAACAGGAATGAACTTGTGAAAAATCGGCTAAAACGTTAGGCAAAACCAAGGAAATTGAAAACCACAATCGTTTCGTAAAAGAAATGAATATCGAAAATTGTCTGATATTGTGAAAAACGAAACCTTCAGGTTGTTGGATCAAAATGATCCGCAAGCCAGGCTTACTCTGTAAATGTGGCACGTTCGGAGGAAACCACTTATTTCATGCAGGTTCAAAAGCAAGGTTTGTACACGGGTTGGTATTTAGCACACCTCAGAAAACATCAAAGGGCAGACAGACAGAATCTGGTAGAGTTTCATGCTAGTAGCTTGGAGCAAATATTTTTATAACTTGACGATCTACAATCTTCCGTCTTACGCTGCCTGCAAATTATTACATTGACCCGAAAGATGTCTAACTAGCTGAAGGACGGCTTACAGCAAAACAAAAGCATGCAGTCATGACAACCAGTATAATTGCAACAACTGAAAGTTGTGGAAAAACAATTAGATGACTGTAAACCTTCCAACAAAAGGCTGTGCGATTAGGTAGTTTCTTCTGTAGACTGAAACACCCATTGCGCCCGACCTAAGTAACTTTCCCTTAGCTACCTCAATACACGATGACTTCGATTATGGCATGCCTTCAAAAGTCTTCAGTCTTCAGTGTATTATTACCACTAATCCGAAAATACTGTCGATTCCTGTAAATATAAACTCAATCTGTGTTAATTTTTTCTTCAGATTCATGTACTCACTCTCAAAAACTCTACACCAAATGTTCCCAAATATCTAGATACCCACCCTATACAAAGTGCCTCTTGATCCGGTGGTAAACGACACCAACTTAGATGAATATCAAGTGGTTATAAGACTGTTTTGAAGTTGGGGATTCCGGGCCAGTGACAAACATAATCTAAATAAAATGAAAGGAATTTTGACAAAAATATGATTTCACTGACACTTGTGAGGTAATGAAATATACCATCAATACATAACAATAAACAGCGAGTTGTTCTGGGTAAAAATTCCGAACTGACACCTAATACAAAACGACGCTCGGCTAGACTATATTCTCTCGACTTGCATTATTTGAGCATGCATTGCCGATTTCACGACAAGCAGTCTGGTACTCTGTACCTTTAATAGAAAGGCGCAGGTTAGAAATCTCAGTATTTATTAACAACAAACAATGAAACTGGTTATAGTAAACACCAACATACATACTGTCATGTCTCTGCTGCAATACTGAACCTGTATACTTTTACATTTTATTGTTCAATCTCGGTTTCCTGCTGAAAAGTGAGTGTGCCCGTAAGTATGGTGTTTCACAACAACGTTTCTGTTGGGCTACTTCTAGCGCTACTAGTTTGGTACCACTGTGCTAAAGTTTGTCTGTCTCAGACGGTTGGCTAAACCTTTGTCTCTGAATATATGGGTGTAGTTTAACTTGATAAATTTCGTCAACGGAAATAAATACAGCTCCATCAAACCTTTCACATACAGGGTGCATCCAGTTCTAGACACCATTCGTTTGATTATGTGGTAACCGCTTTAAATCAAAAGTCCATTGATCATATAACAAGAATACGGTACTTGAGATAGTCAGGATATTTACCTTCATGTGATTCGCCTAGATGGGTTCTTCGCTTCTGATCCTCTTATCCCAAAAGTTGCCAAGGCTTACACATTAATCATTTGGTCATAGGGTTGTGGGTTGGTTTTCCTGGTATTTCAGGAAAAGATCAAACTTTTGGGCGAATTATTAGCTGGTTGTTTTCAAGCGAAACAGATGTGACCAATGTCTTCAATGGAGCTCATCTGAGTGTACATGAATTTTGTTTACAAACTCCGGCTGTTTCTAAACCTATCCGCATGTTCGTCTAATCAGGATAGATGATCTACGCAGAAACTTCCTCCTGCTGGTATCACCGCCCGCAATTTCTTTGAAAGATTGAAAAATTTTGGGCCCAAAACTGTTCTGTTGTTACATATGAATTGAGAGTGGACCTACTGGTTGGTAATTTTACCGGTCACCTCTGTATTTGCTTTTGAGGACAGGTGTCACCATCAACTGTTTCTAGTCTTCTGGTAGAAGACCAGTTGACAAGCAGCGATTGGAAGTCTTTGTTAGCCTTTAAGATGTTTCGTTAGCGCATCTTCTAAAGGCCCCATGCAACCGTACTTCTGGACAGGATTCCTAAAATTGATTCCGACTTTTGACTGAATTTGAAGTGTCCATTAATTTGCTTTGTTTATGCTCAGAGGTCGTTCGTGATTCGTAGCTGCACTACATTGCATACCGTTTATCCAGCGTGCTGATCGTATGCATATATGTAATGGTGAACCTACCAAGGGGTTACGGCTGCCGGAGACAAATCCCACCAATTCTTTGTGCGCCAACCACGCTGTAGAAATGTTTACAGTTCTTATTCATGTTTTAAGAAAGACCCTGTTTATATAGAAACCGATCTCTTAGAACGGCCATCGTACGACTGCTCTATATGACGTACTGTTTCACTTTATTATCTTGTGACTAATTTTTCAAATAAACGATTGAAACTCAGTATTTATCACTGTTGCTAATTTTCTGTACACACTGTAAAGTTGGAGGAAACTCTCCTTGGCTACAATGTGATATCAAGGCCTCGAGTTGAAAGAAGACAATCGCATAACCTTACTTACAACATAGATTCCTAATCTACAAGGAAACTCTTACATTGACTCGATAGTCGGCTGAAGGAGTACGAAACGCAAAGTTAAAATATACCCCAGCGTCACGTTATTGTTACAATCGACAAATATAGACGTGGAAACTGGTTTGCCGAACTGTTAATACGTCCATCAGCCACAGCGAAGCAATGGATGTCGGGTTCTTTTGCTTCCGGTGTGATGGGACTTTAAACAGTGAATGAATAACCAGGAACCTAATTGAGTTGCAACCAACAACCTCCGCCACACATTCCATATTTACTTAATGTTTACGTCAGTTAGCTTTTCTGGTGCCAGGGTTAGGTGACCACAAGTCACATCAGCTTACCGCATTGTCATGACTTGTCTCTAAATGTGGTCAAC
>QNGE01000216.1:14736-326198 GCA_008508345.1 Paragonimus westermani | reverse complement strand
TTTGGGGCTGCAAATCGCACTCCGAAGTATTTAGCAGAACGCGAAATTGCGTCTAGCATTGCTTGTGCTGCCTGAAAGTTGTCAAACAGCAACACAGTGTCGTCAGCATATTCAAGATCAGTCAGTCTTTCACCAGGTAGGAGGTTTACGCCGACATCTTGTGAGTGCCGCGGACAGTCCTCCATTATTTCATCTATGACAAAATTAAACAAAAATGGTGATAGCGGACGGACTTGACGTACGCCGCTCATGGTGCTGAAACTGTCACAGTTCACCGTAAACCCTAATCTGAGCTGAAGTATGGGAATAGAGTGCCGACAGTATGCTGTTGAAGTTATACTGCTAGGGGTATGCATTTTGTATGACTACATAGATATCAAGTAATCATTGGTAGTGGTGTACATGCTGTACCTTCTGCATCAGTGCAGTAAGTAACACTACTATAAAATGTAAGATGTATAAGTGCTTTTTTCGAATTTTTAGAGGAAATGAAAATGGGTTGATACCTTGTAAAGAACATAGGAATAAATTGGCTCAGATCAGCAAGACTGCGGCTTTCAAGCAATATGATTTGTCAAGATTGCGTTAAAAACCATGCATTCAGAAAAGTGAATGAATAATCATAAGAAAAATATGATATTCATCTCAACCAACATGCGGACATTTTCAATGAAATAACGCATTGGACGTGCTGAACAATATGTAATTACAACAAAACAAGTTTGGTAAATTTACGACTAAGGTAAATTCTGTAAGTTTATCATCACACACACAAACAATACAGGTTGGTTTTTGAGGTTACTTTAACCAGCTGCACTGTACGTGAGAATGATTATGATTTCTAGTTGTGCTCGTGAATAATCAGAACATGATTTGATTGCTATCTCTGAAGGTTGATCTGAAGGTGTAAAATGACCAGCGTTATTCACACCTAACAAATTCAGTCAGAATAATACCCATTTTCAACCTTTTGGGGCCAAAGTGGTTGATTTTAAATTTTAGAAGCCTCAAAAATACATTTTAGACACACGTAACACTTGTTATTTTTGACTTAGTAGTTGAAGATTTTGCTTCAAAATAACTATAAAAAACATATGTTCATAAATTGTGTGGATAATCCAACGCAGACTACGACTGTTTACATATAGGTTATCAAGGGTGTTAATGTAGGCCGTAATGAAATCTGGAAGCCAGAGTAATGCAAACTAGACTATATTCATGATATTTGCCACATTTTCCAATTAACTGCACATTATTTCCTGCACTTTAAGAAAATATTAAATTTACTCCAAGTTCTGCTTTTATTGAAATCTGCAGTTGTGCAACTTTATTCATATAGGAAAAAGTTTTCCAGCCGTAGAGTTTATAGAACAAATAAGCGGACATTATCCCATTTACAACGCACTAGGTATGAAAATATCTCAATAGTTGAACACTTATTCATAATGATCTCACACTCTTCTGTCTGAAATTCGGTCGGGCGAACCTTATGTTGAATAACAATGTCGAATTCCATATTCTCGTGGTTAGTAAATCGGCGTGATCTTAATAGTACATTACCCGCAAACGCCATTCGTTAGATTACGGTCCTCTGCAGTCTTCAACGTTAGTTCCACATATCTCGATAGTGTGCATGAGCTGGCAACAAAACAGTGTGATCCACACTTCTGAGGACTCCCTTTGCAGTTAGTCCCAAGTAGATTTCTTACAAATCCATGAACTTCTATAGTTAGCTGTATTAGTTGCACAATTTGTCCACGACTGTTGACATGATTTGAAATACAGAACCGTCAATGATCTATAGTTTAACGAATTGTGTTAGGTTGTTGGTAATACCACGTGTGAGAACAAATTCGGTTACTGTTTGCGAACCTTTCACGTTCTAATTCAAAATGTTCTCATGGCAACTTGGACTAACATGTGGCATTAGAGGGAACTTTCTGAATAATTTTATTCTAATTACTCAAAATAATTCAGCAGTAAATAGAAATGCGTGTTTCACGAACTATCTTCGTGAAGGCACTTGAAGACTCGTAAGCTGAGCTGTCTTCATAGTTCCCTCTACCATGTTTACAGACACAAACTATTCATCTGGGCCTACAGGCTAAAATCAGGTGATCTAACGACGGGTAGAACAGTTATAGGATGACTGTGAGTTGTATAAAAAGTGGGTAGCAATTGTTCACGGAATAATCGGTCGTACTAATTGATGATGAAATTGTGAAGATGAAAATACAGTGACCGATTTTCGCGTACTGTTCTACATATTTCTGTTCGTTCTTTTACACTCACGCTTCTCTTCTAGAACCTTCATTGTTCCTTTTAAGTTTGACAGCACACCTCTTTTCTTTGTGAATTAATCTGGAGGTGGTTTCTTTGTTTTATGTCGTCCAACTTCAAACCATCTGTAGATTTTGAATGGCTGAATGTTTTTATCATGATAATTCTGTCCACTTTTAGGCGTAAGTGGTCAGGAGTTGCTAGCCTGAGGCAGGTTGCACTCGCCTGGACACAATGGCAAATACTGCAGTCAGGATGAACAATCGCACTGCGTTACTCGTCAGTAGTGAGCGAAAGTACGTATTTAACCAATGAATTAACCGGGACAAAAATCGAGGAGGAAAGCTGCGGTGTGCCTTGGTAAGAAATGGTGTTTCCCGTACTTGGACGTTCAAGCACATTCGCTTATGAGTAATGCTCTGTTTATCCGGTCGCCTCGAGAGGAGATGCAGTTACTGTCTTGATGGTGAGCACTAACAAGAGCGAAACTTTCTTTCAAAAGGGGCCGAGTGGGAATTATGTGGTAATGCGTCATCTGTGATCAATTGTGGGAGATATTCAATTTGTGTGAGGAACCAAATCCTCTACTAATATTTCTAACACAATGTTCTCACGCATACCTGTCTACGTAGGATAAACTTCAGAAATGCTGTGGTAGAAGGTCACCTATCCGACGATTCTGAACGGTAAACAAAATGGACATTTAACGCCGAGGCTTTCCATCGGCTTTCCATAAAACAAATTTTAGTTGCTTGTTTTTTTTTCGGAAAAAAATTGTCTAGCGTTTTTGGTAACGATCTCCCCAACTTGAGGTTTAAGGGCTTCACACTCGTTAGGATCATAAGCACTACAGCGCAATTTAAGGTGCCAATCAGAGCTGCTGACTGCAGCGTCGATCGAATTTAGAAATATAGGTCCGAGTCTTACATAAAGTGTACTGCTTTTTTGTTCCAGTGATGTTCATAAAACATTTCAGTAAATTTTGTAGTTGCTTCAGGATAACTGTTAACCAGCCAAGCTGGTAGTTTTCATTCTACATGTATGTGCACTGACTTAGACAGGTGAATTTGAAGTCTCAGAAGGTATTCCCACAATCTAACCCTAAACTCAAAAGATTTAACGAAATTTGACCAACCTGATGCATTATCGTGAACTCGAACGTTCCTGGATGTGACAGCTTTCAGACAGAGGCATTGTGTGGAAATATTTTGAAACAAACGTTTGGATGATCATGCTGGAGAGAAGGCACGTCTTCAGTGCCACCTAAATGTTTGGAATTCCTTAACCAAATTAAGGACGACGAAAGCAGCGTTTGGCTTCAAACAAGTTTCCCTTTGGTGGAATGTGCAACAAAGAAGACGGAAAGTCTCAAAGAATACTTTGTTGTTATCTGACCTTCGTTTTCTGAGTAGTAGTGTTTTGCTAATTATCAGCGCCTCCTTTTTGCGACTACATGTTGATATCTTGATTTAGCGGACCGACCGATGCTGGGAGCAGTTTGACAACAAAAAGCCCGGTTTCCCAAATATGCTGCAAAAAGTTGACATTCTATGACGTTATGGTTATTAGCTACTCGGAAGGGAGGTTTTCACCAAACCAAGTTTATTGCCAACTGAATGGAAGGTGTTGAGCAGTAAATGATTACCACTCCGTGACTGTCCCACCACACCCTCTTCTTCTAAACATGTACATACTTTTGTGACTCGTGTTTACACCGTCAGTATTTGCTCTTGGTTGTTCTCCTTAAAAATTATGTCGTCAAAATTGTCACTATGTATTGAAAATTCGCACAGAACCTGGAAGCTTCATGATTCAGGCTAGACAATTGGTCCAGGTACTGGTAGTTTTGGCGAGCTTCTTGTAACTACCTCAATCAACTTGCCCATTGATTTTTTCTTCAGAAGTTGAGTAACTGTCAAAGGGATGTAGAAGGTAATCTAGTTGTCACGTGAAAAATGAAAACAGAGTATATGAGGTTCTTCACCAAAAGTTAAAAAATGCTGCAAAAGTCTGCATCCCAAAACGTTCGTAAACGAAAACTTTTAGTTCGCATCCTGGCGTTAATGTGGTGGACTTTTCAAATATTTTATGCGTAAAAATGTAACAAGATCTGCAATAGACTAACTCGTACAAGTTAATGCTACTGATTTTAGAGTCCTAACCTATCGAGAAAATAGAGTAACTTGTTACCTGTTAATATGTGCCAGTTATCACGTTGCATTCAACCATCTGACATGATTTAACCTGTCGCACCCAAATCTACCTGGTAGAATCGATTTCTATTCACCATAAAACCATAAACCTGTGGTTTTTACGAACTGCGGAGATGAAACACACGTATAAAACTACTTTCCTGTGTGCACAGAATGACCTTTGAGCCGTAGCCGTCTATTTTCAACAAAAAGCATTGGCATATTTCCGATTTACCGTAAAAATACACTAGCATGTACAGTTTTTTCCGTTTTTTCAGTTTCTCACCCCTCCTAATATAAGACGAAACTCTATCACAATAGATGCCTCATCAGACTCATGGGGATGTTGTAAAAGAAGGCATTTTGCTTCCCGTTTGAAATTCTCGAAAACCGATTGTCTGGAGCTTTCAACAACCCAATAGTCCACTGTTTATATTGTCTTGAATTTAAGCTGCAACTGATTTGCCAAGAAAGCAAATTCAACATTTCTTTTCACTTGCGCCCTCTTCAACTAAGCCAGTTATTTGGGCTTGTCGTTCGCAGTTCGTAAAGGAAAGGGCTCTCATTGAAATAATTCAGAGAAGAGTGGAAAATCTGGCTAAATCGCCCAGCACATTAACGCGTCTAGCTAGGATGTCTATAATGATGTGTTTAGTATACTCACTTTATATACCTGAAAAGCCTGAATCTTAGCTTATCGAGCGCGTATCTGATTGGAATGCCCAACTTTACAAAGATGAATAGCAACTAC
Organism: Paragonimus westermani; assembly: GCA_008508345.1. Classification (NCBI taxonomy): domain Eukaryota; kingdom Metazoa; phylum Platyhelminthes; class Trematoda; order Plagiorchiida; family Troglotrematidae; genus Paragonimus; species Paragonimus westermani. The sequence goes on along the minus strand of QNGE01000216.1, from coordinate 320,975 downwards.
AAAGTAACTCATCAGTAATCATTGTTTTTTTGGGAGTACACTATCAGAAACATCCTAAAAAAGTTTACAGTGATACTGCTGTCAGGCGATGTGTACAAAAATAAGCTCGACTTAAATATAATGAGAGCCAAGCTGAGTGTTCAAATAGCGATACCTTAGGAATAGAAGTTCCTTTGAAGTAAAAGTGTGTTCAACATTTTATGATTGATTTTGCGTACTCGGCCGTTATTTCCTGCTGAATTGAGGCTTAGTTTTCCCTCATACCGCATAATGTATGAATCAACTGATAATCTCTTAAAGCATGGCGCTCTTCTTTGGAGTAGCTGAACCAACACTGGTCCTAACAGAGATAAATATGCCACGCGTTATATGGTGATGCACTTGTTCGCAAGTTGATGACGCAGTAGCATATGGCTGCAAACGGCAGTAGCTGAACTAAGTAACTTACATACAGCAAATTATTAGTGCACATAACAGCAGCACAACTGAATTCGTTGCTTACAAACGCGTCGTACTTTTGTAACTATTAAACTGAAAAAATTCTTGATAACGTTACTTCTGTTAACAGAAAGCCTTAGCAAAATATTACCATTTAACCCTACTTGTGTCTTGCTGATTGCTTGAACAATTTACCTACAGGATTCTTCAATCAGCTATTGTCGAATTCACCATACTATCTTATTCTATATTTCGTTGCTGCTGAACCGTTGAACATAAGTACCAAAAGTATGTGAGCATACTCACCTTAATTCAACACATAAGCTTTAATAGTTTTCAAATTAGTTCGCAATAGTCCGTCTAATTTGATAGCTCACTCACAATATGTTGCAAATGTGGTACGCTTTAATGCATTTACTGTCCGGTTCAGTTCAACATGGATGCACACAAAATAATTGAAGCAGTTGTCCACAAATGATCTGTGACATTTTTTTTCCTGTGTAATGTAGGCAGTAAATTAGATGCATACAATATGATGGTTCAATGACATGTGCAATGACGTGAAACAAAAGCTTCGAAAGACTGCGAATTTTTATCTGTCCACAAATCAATGCCTTATGATTGACGTGAAGTCGTACATAGTACTCGTTAGAAAGATTGTCGCAAACCGGGATACATAGAAAGCATATTCTTGTTCAGTCGAACAACTTCACCGTTGTGCAACTGCAGCTTCGTTCTTCAATATTCACTCAGCGGACTCGTACACTAAGTTAACCAGATAATGTCAGCATACACTGTGATTAACAAAAACTTAATCATTTTTTACAAGGTTGACCAATAGACAAAAATACGGGTGCTTTAGATACGTCAAGTTCACTTATTCCCCTGCATAGCCGTATCAAAGAATCCAGTACAAACTGCTCAAAGTATCATATGAAGAGATACCGCTCACACGAAATGAAACTAGAGCGCAACGTTCACATAATCACATTCACTATCTGAAGTGATATGTCAGTTTAAATTTGTTTGTTTCTTTGTATACATAAGCAAATGCATGGTGATACATCGGTAAAACATTAGTGGTCTTTTTTTATAAAAGCTTAAGATAAATCATTAGAGTCAGTAGAAATTTCGGAAGCTGATTACAGCGTAATTTCACTTTTTACGTTTTGAACATTGAAATGTTGACAATGACAGCAGCGTTTTGACAGTCTGAACTGTACAGTCAACCACACAAAATGTGATTTTATAGCGTTAAAACGTTTTTGTGAGTACCGATAAAAAATGCCCGACAAACATAACAAAGATTTATCTTTCCACGGAATGGATTGCACCAATTGTTCAACCAACTGGCTGTCTCCAAGGCAAATAGAATATTTGGCTCCAGTCTACAAAACAGATCACATAAGTTCAGTGGCTGAATGGAGGAGATTTTATTCGTGACAATAGGAATGACTGATTCAATTTGCAACCCAACCAACCTTCCGAAATGTAAGAAATTGGTCGTGGAGAAGCGTTGGGTTAAGAATGAGTACGATAGGACACGATGACTTCTTTCATAACGTTTCCTTCACCTGTCGATAAAACGTACACGGTAAAAATAAATGGACGGGCCCGACATACTGCAATTTGAAGTAACCCGTGGTAACGCTTCCAGTGACTTCCTGAATACGTAACACACAGTACGTGGACAATCCACACAAAAAGTTACCCATTCGGAGCATCGTATGTGATTTAACTACCGTTGAGTAAAGTCAGTCTTGGAACAATTAGAAACCCACAAACAAAAAAGAGCAGCGTTTTGCTCTCAGAAAAACACCAATTTTGCCTAAATCACGTTTAAGATAAACCAACTAATCACATTTTATGGTTGTGGTCACCTACAGCCTTATAGGACACTGACTTCAGGCAGGCTGAACCTCCAAGGTTTCATTTGTATCATTAGGAGTTGAGCCAGCCGTGGTTCTGAGCAAAAAGCTGCCGACTGTATACCTGAATGTCGACAGGCCTCGATCGATTCACTTAAACGAATGGCTAACTGGTTGCTCACCGAAACAGGTAACCCATACAGCATTGCATGCATAGGCAGATTATAGAAAGAATATTTTACAATCAAAAAGACTATAGGCCAAGATTGCACTATTTATTTCGGAAAGAATTTTGTTGTAATTTTATGACGGTATTTCAAGTAATTTACTCAACGTCATGCACGGCAGTATGTTGAAGCTTTTGCCATCAAAAGATTCCACCACATTTTACCTACTCAGAACCGACCTTTTTGTGGTGGTCTTTACCATGGTAGTGACAATGATTGCCAACTCTGATAACTGGCTTCCTCTGGTAACTCGTTTATTTACGCACACTGTTATAAAATTAGTGTGTAATATGAACTCGTAAATATGCAACAAAATTTGTCCGGACATGGGTAGTGCAATATTAACATACTGTTTTCTTCATCAGAGAGAAATGTTTCACTGTTTGAAACAACTCGAAAGATACGATACAAGCATAATCAACCAATGTACCAATTCAGTAGTAAGACATTTTTTTAGAGTGGCACTGCATTTTTGAGTATGGTTCTCTTTGCTATTGTCTCACTGTTTTTAAATGCATCACTCGGTTTGGTTCAACGAGATTGCGTTGATCGGAAACGATTTGAAAACTATATTGTGGTTCATACGTCCCAGTTGGGTGAACCGTTTCAATACTGATTACGCACGCCATTCGAAACACTTCTGAGATGCGCTTTCTGCGCACAACTAAAAAGAATCGTTATTCCACTACGATTACTTGTTACTTGTTCCACGATTACTATTAGCTGAAAGTATTTCAAGGAATTTTCCCAGAAAGTGATTCACAGTTAACATGAAATATATATTGAAAGATTAGTACAGATGAACAACGGAAACGTTCGAGCTCAGAACACCGAGTAATAATTTGCCTACAAAGTGCGGTGTGTGAAATTGACTGACTGGGTTTAGCCTTAAAATAAGGGAAGGATTTTGGTTGACTATGTTTGTAAACGAACACGCAAACAAACGTTTAATCAGACTAATGCATCAAACCGTATGGTATGTTCGCATTTAAACATCGCACACAATTTGAAACATTTAAAAGTGCACACATGCTAAACGTTCACGCGTATGCACGCAAAGGTGACCGGTGGTAAAACTGACTGCAGTTAATGTGTGAACTTATATGTTTAATATTTATACACAGCCACATCGTCTAGCTACCACTTCCATGGAGGACGACGTTCAGTCGCCCCAACAGACTACCACTGTGATACGGATACCCTACTTTCACCCATGTCTCAAATCCGTACGATACTTTCTGATCAATTTTACTCCCAAACAAATGGCTTAATTAATTTAATGCAAACTGTCCCCAAACAATAATGTTCATGACGCATTCTTTGATTGTTCATTTCTGAGTGTGAGTACCATTGATTATTTAACCAGAACCTACCGAATGTCGATAATCATTGACAGCATGCTAGTATCTACCTTTGCCACGAATTGCTCAATAATTGAATTATCTGCACAATGTAGTCTCCCCAACTGTTAGAACGTCCTCTTCGTGGTCGGTTTTATTTCCTCGGGCTCCATCATTACCTAGAATTCAGTGGAAATCGGAAGATGCGTAATAGCGAATGAAAAGGTGAGCAAAACGCTCAAGCCAATGAAATATCTGATGGTGTGACACTGTTCACACATAACCGTGAACGTAGTCTGTTCTGTAAGTGTTATCACTTCATTGTCCTGCCCCTTATTCTTTCGATAGCAATGCAGTAGGCTTCTGCGGTTTATCTTACTTCAACTAATCGGTTATGTGCCGAAGTAGACGTCTTTTTATTTTCACGTCCAGTATTTTCTACGCCGAGTCAGATTGGCATGTTATCACCTAAAGACAAAGGCATGTGGATCGATACGTCACACAGTTAGAGCTGATTATTTTGACATTTCTAAATATGTGGTGCGCAATCTTTCAGTAATGACTCAGTCACGAATCATTGAAGACGGCGTGTGTGTTTTTCAATAATTATCTAATTGGGTGGATGAAATAAAATGTGTGGGATATGGTTTATCTTCTCAGTGGGCCGCATCTTAAAGGCAAAGAAACGGCGTTTACTTGCGCACCTTATTAAAATTGAACCAAGACTCAATTGTCGGCAACAACAAACCGGGATTACACTTGTTGACCTCCCCAGTAAACGTCAACTGCTAGTATGACTCATTTAAAGGTAATTCTATCACTTTTACCGGTAGATGATTCATAAAAAGTTGAAGTTGAACTGCAGTCCTCTAAAAACTTGGTAGGAACGAAGACAACTTCCAAAGCAGCAGTAAAACTGGGATGAAGTGTTACAGCTGTGATCCCTAAAGCGAAGCTCTACAGTTGTTCTTTCTCGTGTATGTTTCTCGAACAGTGTAGTTCCAGTAGATAAAATCTACACAAAAACACATGCAGTGCAATGCTTTTATTGCAGTTATTTGTACACATTCGGCAGTCTGACTCATCCGCAGCCAATTAATTTCAAAACAAACATGTTCATTTTTGGGGCGATCAAAATCTTGCCTGTACGTTCAGTAACCCAAGCGAAAGGAGCATGTGTTCTCTGCGATATTTTGGTCCACTATACTCACACGGTAGGCCATATGTGAACAAGAAATCTTGCAGTATCCGTTCTGAGGCAATGCTGTTGTGGTCAGCCTACATAGATGGCATCACTGGAGCATGTTTCTGAATGAAATGAATGTTTACATACACTTTCAAGTCGTTTCGTTCTACAAATGCGTGCACATGCTTAATATCCTAAATTGAATTCGACCATCCGGAATTTTACATTGTGACATTGTGCTACTTGATAAAAGTCTGTTCCGGTACTCGAATGCAACAGGAGTTCTTACTTGGTCAAGGCTGGTTAAAACGTTGGTATAGGGGCAAATAGAATATCATTAGTTGGAGATTATGTATGATGTACAATCTATGGCGATTGAGCCAGCATTTGTTGACTGATAGATGGAACAGATTCTCGAGGGATTCTAGTTGTCTTTTTGGGGTTTCATAAAGCCGTACTTGTCTTGCCTGGCAAGGGAAACATGATTATGCGGTTACCTAATTTAATTTGCATTACAAAACAAGAATTGGGACTTCATGATTTGAAAATTGTTTTTGAGTTTTTCTAAACAAGGACTGGAATGCGGCGATAGAAAATAAGTCGTATGTTCTCCATACACAATCAATAATGCCGAAAACCTCATAGATATAAGGGTAAACATTCACACCGAACCACTAGCCTGATGCGCAAGATAAATTTTCTTCCCAAGTGAGTGTGGAATTTGATTCATGCAACCAGGCATGTCAGAGGTTGTCCACCTACATAATCTTGCTATCATAAAAAAGTTCGCATTCTTAGTTACACAATCAATTGCAATTCCTTTGTTTGATTCACAAATGTTGCAAAGTTATCGTGAGCAAACGCTCGATTTGATTGGGTAGAGAAAATTGAAATTGACCGTTTTAGCCTGTTACGTTAAAGTAATCTATCATTTTCATGTGTTAATGCCTCATTAAACAAAAACTAATTTAACATTTTAGACTTGCTCTTTATAATTCATGAAAAAAGCATGAACCAGTAACCGTGCATGCAAACTTGTCCTGTTGATAGTGCATTTGTGAGCCAACATATTCTGTTCGTTTTGTACAGACAACAGACTTGATTACAGGCCAAGATGTACTTTCACAAATGACTTTTTTCCATGCAACCAAATAAACTTCATGAAACTGTAGCATTTTCACAATTCAATATACGAATGTTTTTTACTATTGAACGGCACGGCCAGAAGACCCCAATTAACATGTGGATTTGTTTTACATGCCCCCTTAATTGCAGACATTTGACTAGAATGAAGACAAAACAGCAGAACCTGAGTGAAATATTCAGTTAACCGTTTCCATTCCCATGACAACGGATAATGACAATTGATTAGAGGCCAAGTTCGTTAATTTCTTACGAATTCCGATTGTCTTCTCTATAACAAAGTGATGTTCAACTAATGAACACCTGGAAAACCTCTAAAAACTGATGGTAATTCTGGAGCCCAGTAAATGAGTTGTTGCTGTTTTACTGGACCATCAAGAGTAGGTGGACACTGTGAGAGAAATTCTCGCGCATTACTGCAAATTAAGGTCTGCAAGCAACCTGGACGATATGTTTCTAGTGGAGGAACAGATAAGCGTAGGATGCATATACATTTATCCAATGGCGTCATTAATAAGCGACAATGACCTGTAGGTATCACAAATCCACAACGACATGATTTACCTAGAACCCATAAACCGGGTATTTCTATGAAACCCATTTCAGCAACGAAAAATTCTCTCTACCGTTAACTAGCGAAATGGGTAACTGGTATTTTAAAGCACCTCTAGCAAACACTATATATGCATACTTTAAAAATCACTTCTGAAACAATTTTCTGGTCACCTAATAAAAGTCTGGATATGGCCACCGACAAGATGTACTGTATTGATAACAGTTCTTCATTCCCAAACGTACCATTGTGAAAAACGACAGATTCTAGGGGATTTCTTTTCGTCCGACTAGATTCCTCTTCCAACTTCTGTTGACTATTTGAAACGCTCACTTCCACTCTGTATGGAAAATGTGCGGTGTTATTTCACGGGTTAAGGCGTTCAACAAGTCGATGGTACAGCCATGGAGAACCCAGTCAGCCTGTTTTAACTGATATGTTCCTGGCTGGAATTGAACGGGCATCACTTTCACCCGTGAGCAAACTGAAGTTGTAAAAATGTATGTAGGCTTTATGTTCTTGATTGCATAAGGTGAAGAGCAAATAGGGAGAATGATGTAAGCCATTAACTTTGTCTCCTCAAGCCTGTCAACGGCGGTCGAGTAGGAAAGTGAGGATAGTTTGCCCTCCTTGGAAATCTCTATTAGACGCCGTTCTACTGGATGCTTAGTGTTTCGGGAGGAAACATGAACGGAACGATACGTGAACTTCATGAGTTTTGCTGCATATAAATGGTCACTAGTTCGTACACTGTCCTACAGAGCGTCAAGTGTATGCTTCCAGAATAGACCACAAGTAAACATTGTTGAATGAAGCGTCTCATGTCAACCATTTCCCGAAACATTTCAACAGGAAGTGGAGTAAACTAACTCCTATGGAAAATTCACCTGTGGAGATATGTAACAAGTTGTCTACATCAAACTCTCCTTCGAAGACGATAGTTTGATGAACACCTCTGGAAAGATGATCGCTGCTGCGTTGAAACGTGTGTATAATGCAGCGCGATTTTTTTTCTCAAAAACGACTAGGTTATGCTTACCCCTGTCAAAAAGCAAAGTTACATGTTTCTTAGAAGCCACCTTGCCGTATTAGTTTTCCTGCAGTTGCAGAAACGCACACGGTTAAAACAAAAAGAACGTTTGAAATCGGGGCCAGGTAGCATGTAACATAGTGATCAAGAGATGTCTTAATTCACCGCTGCTGAATGACAGTTTTCAAGAGAACAGAGCCTTTTTACCCATTGCAAAGCACTCGCCAACCACAGAATCTTCGTTTAAGGTCCTAAGAAATGCTGTGCCGAAGTCTTATTGATCAACCGCTGACAACCGGTTCGGGATATACGAAAACGAATAATGCCAATCTTTGCCTGACTTGAGCTTAACTGTCAGTAGCACTCACGACCTAACCCGATGTGTACTTTTATTCCGTTTCCTCATGCTAGTCGCAAGTTTGCGACTGACATGAATGTGCCAAAGAAATTTTTATCGTAATTTGTATCTTTTCATTGTTCTGTTGAAAGTGCCTAATGATTTTAATCTGAAAAAATTGAGTAATGTATACATTTTTTTAAGTTTAACACACATCTCATCGTAGCGTTCGCCTTCAGATAGACTTTCCAGCCAACCTGTTTCGAAAGGAAGCACTAGGCTCGAATTTTGCTCTTATTGGAGCTCGTCGGATTTGGTAATTCAGTCGTGGTTTTATTTGAGGTCAGCGGTGCAGTGGTCAACACCGTTGCTTAGTGAAAACGTGGTCGGAGTTCAAATCGCAGCTCTAATGAGAGCAAAACTCGAGTCTAGTGCTACATTTTGAAACAGGCTGACTTAAAATTCTATCTGAATGCGAAGACCGCGATCAACTGTGAGTGATTTTCTACTTGAAAATGAACAAAATCCCCGACTACTCATCAGTAATACATATGTGTATGTCCTAACAACTTATAACTTCCTCTACTAAAAATATACTGCAAATTCTTCTTAGTTGTGTTTGCAGAGGAAATACATGAAAGATGTAACTGTGGTTCACAAATTGCACGTCAAGATTTTTGGGTTTATGTACACAGTCTGCACTTGGAAGTGCCTGTGTACCAATTACATGGAGGTGGACAATCCACTGATAGTTTCGAATCCCCCACATGCGGATGGGTGTCTCATTTTAAACACTCTGTAGTTAGCACATAGCGAACATACAGAAAAAAGATGAACTGGTCAATAAGTGCAGACCAGATAGTTTGTGATAGTTGAACGCAAATGTTCACACGCGCGAACTTTATGTCACACCGTCTTTAAAACATCTGTCATGATATAAACAAACGAGGCTCAACTGGTCTTAACAAACAGTCGTATATTTAATAACCATTACAAAAAATCAATCTCCACCCAACCAACCGTTATAACGGTAGGCGTTAACTTACGCCCTCACAAATAAGAGAATTCCATACTGCTGACGGGACGAACATTTCAGTCACTACAAAACCGTATGTAAATATCAGCTGACTGCATTGAATTAAAACTTAAAGTATTGGTATCATTCCACCAATACATAATTCCATACTTTCAACATAATACATCAACAGACTTTTCCAAGACGGAGACTAGATGTCACGAAGACGAATCATACTTGTGTAGAGCCAGCAAGTGAAATATTACTGTTATAAAAACGCTTTGATTGTGAGTACGTAAATGGAAGGTACTAATGTGCTGCTTGATACAGTTTTTGAGATGAAAGTCTGTTACCTTTGGGCCAAAAGAGACCCTATTCAAACGATCAGTCATCCGGGTAGTAAGCTAATTATTTTGGCAAATCAACCAGTACTTGCCAATAACACTCAGAACACAGGAGCTAAAACACGACCTCATTAAGAAGTAGCACATAACTTCGGGGACTGTTAGTTAAGATTGTTGGGAGAAATCTGCCAGCAAGGATTTATCCAAAAAAGCCTTCTTTGTCGCTGTATTCCTATTTTATGAAAGACTAGTGACAAACGTTCGGAAACTTCTGTTGTACGTACGTAAGCTTATGACTGTAAGTTAGAAATTGTCATTGCAATCTTTCAGATATTGTTGCATAAGTAATGCTGCTGTAACTTCCACCTGAGGCACTCACCTCTTCTGAGTCGTCAAAGTAAGAGGCTGGATACACAAATAACTGTATGAAATCCTCACAAATTGTAATGGGTCTTTGGCTGAAATGAGTTAAATGTCGCCCATGAGTGATAGAAACCTTCGTACTCAGATACATCTACTGGTCAGCCTCTTTCAATAAATGGCATTAGACCCAATTTTTGCTCGTCTTTAACGCAACGTGAACTTGGGCTTCGACCATGAATTTCTGGAAAAACCGTGTTGAACGCCGTACTAATCCAACAAATTAAGCACGATCGAATTATCAGATGCAAACATTTAACCACACTACATTTTAGGTAACTTTCACGCTTTCCGAACTTCTCAACTGGGGGCTGCACTAATTGTGCTTTCAACTTCTACTAATAATCCAACAATTGGGACTCCTGAAGCACGTCCGAACCTCAAATTTATCGATCGCACAGAAAAATTATTATGCTGGAAAAGAGTGACTTGAAGTTTTATCAAGTCAAATTGAACGACACTCATATTTGATGACAGCACTTGTATCCACTACGCGTATTGGGCCACATTCTTCTAAAAAGAAACACGAGGCTCAAATTCTACTCTTGACACAGCTCATGAGTGGTGCATACAAATGCACCATTTGAAACACTGGAACTGATAGTGCATCGCAGTTGGCAGAAAATAATTCAATCTTGAGTGGACCATGCAGTTTCTTTTCGGCTCAACTTAATCCGGATGTTAGAGGCACTCATTGAAACTGTCTAGAAACTAAAGCAACCTCTAGCTTCTAGATGACATTCTGATTTTATAAGAAATCATTTTTTTGTGAACAGCTGTTTTCGGTAATTCTCATTGAGCTTTTACAACTTCATAGGGTACATGCGTTATATATATATATCTATATATATGAAAAATTAGAGCAAGTCAAATGAGTCATTGAGATCATACACATGGGGCGGATGACAGTCTACTGGAAGGGGTTTGGACCGTTGGCGAATGTATTATATTGTTACTAGTGCCGGCAGTAAGATCTACAGTCGTCCGCATCAATTTGTTGACGCTTGCTTGAGTTTCAAGTGGCTCTGAACTGGCTGACTAAGGGAGATGTAAGATTTTCACGAACTGTTTTTGGGCACACAGAGAGGGGCTGTAGAATCTGATGGCAATAGCCTCGGCTGGTTGCCTTGCTCAGGTGTGTTGTAATCAAAATCGAAGTGGCATCGCAACAGTTCTATGAAGTCTCTTTCCAGTACAATCGGTTCCCATTTAATTGACACCGGCCACCAAATGGAGCCGAATAAATTAGTCCGAGTTATCCAGTGGGTTCGCCAAACTCACTCCAGAGTTGTCAGGTTGCGAATGTTATCGACAGCCGAGGCTATTGCCATCAGATTCTACAGCCCCTCTCTGTGTGCCCAAAAACAGTTCGTGAAAATCTTACATCTCCCTTAGTCAGCCAGTTCAGAGCCACTTGAAACTCAAGCAAGCGTCAACAAATTGATGCGGACGACTGTAGATCTTACTGCCGGCACTAGTAACAATATAATACATTCGCCAACGGTCCAAACCCCTTCCAGTAGACTGTCATCCGCCCCATGTGTATGATCTCAATGACTCATTTGACTTGCTCTAATTTTTCATATATATAGATATATATATATAACGCATGTACCCTATGAAGTTGTAAAAGCCCAATGAGAATTTCCGAAAACAGTTGTTCACACAACTGAATTCTGATGTGAATTAGATAGTATGGCATAAGGAGTGTAAACTCGATGATCAAAATTCTACAAAATCACAAACTGTTCCAAAGAATGTGTGATCAAAATTGACTGGGTACGTATACCTCATGAGTGGCAACAACCACGAAACTTATCGTGTGCTGCTGTTAATCGTTACCATTAGGCGCACATTCTTATACCACCATATCTTATAAAGTTATTCCAGTTGACTTTTTTTATGCACTGCACACATATTAGTGTTCGTTACCAGTGACCTGAGATAAGGCACAACCACATTATCATAGGTAATCGTTTAGTAACATTTGGTACAATCTTATGTGACACAATCAAAATGACCGTAACCGTCTGGCTATTGCGGAACCAAAACCAAGCAGTCTTAACTAAAAAGGTAGTGAATGATATTCACAACTAACCTGACGGCGTGTTGGCTAACTGTTGACTTCTTTCTAAGTTACTTGGCATGTTATCGAGCACCCTGGTACAGGGATTCACTAGTAGGAACTATAAGTTAAGGCAGTAAACAACAATGAAATATCTACATATTTACGTCTAGGGATGAAGGACGCAGCTGTACTGGCTTGTTGAGTGTCAGTTATGAGCTTTTCCGCTGATGTGCCTTTCAGACACTTGAGCTAAGAACGAGTTGACAAACAAGTGTTCTCGCCAAATACATCAATAAATAAATAAATCTCTGAGTGTTAGCCAACAGTTGATTTTTGAGGTGTAGGGAAAACGTAACTGCACTTGAATAGCAAGATGACAATCGGTTCAATTTTATTTAACGTTTTGGTGGTTGGGGAAGTCTGTTATTGTTAACCCTCGATGAATGGAACGCATGTGTATGAGTAGGCTGTTAGTAAAAAGGGAGGAGTCAAGAGTTTGAAAAGAATTCTCATGACGGAGTAACGCTGTGATATTGTCAGCAGTCGTATATCTTAGCACTGCACTGAACCTGGCTACCGTTTGGTCGTTTTGCAGATAATCCAAAAAGTCTCATTAGGATTTATGCGGTAGTTACGGAATTCTTATTTGGTCTTTTGCTATAAGATATACCTATGAAGAAAAGTTCAATCGACCACTTAAGTTCTCAAAACTGTTAGCAAATGAAACATTTGCGGTATCAGATGACGTAAATGAAGCTGACAGTATTCTGTACATTTTTGTTAATGCTAATATTTTACTTCAGAATTGGGATTGGATAACTAGTATCAGTTTGTAGATGGCAACTTATTCAAATCACCAAGAAACTTGCTGAGACGATTTATCAACAGGAAGCCGATGATGACACGGCGAAACATGACTCTGGTTACCCAGCAGCGTTGAGACAACAAGAAAATTATATTCTTTGCTTCGTAAACAAAACTATGGTAGTTTGTCTGTGAGACTGCACGGGGCAGCGTTTTGGCCACATTTGTAGTACTCTGACAGAAAGTCACTTTCCACTATGCCAACATGCCCTCTGGTTGCTCTAGGGTGCAATCCATCTATATTTGCCAACCCGTCATTTGAGGGCAATTTGCGGCGGATTATTTCAATTGTAGACTCCATAACCCAATGCTGAGAACATTTCAGGCGGCAACACTCCTATCACTGTTTATCTGCACACAAACACTACCTCATAACGTAAAACAAACCGTGCACATTGAATGTGGATAAATTGATTGCTGTCTTGTTATTCTCTCATTTTAATAAGCATGTTACATTTATCTCTTGGATATATGGCGACCTGATGAAAGATCACTGGAAAACATGTTCGTCAACTTTTCACCTTATCTCCACCCAACAATTCGCTGTAGTTTGATTGGCATTAGTTTCAAACGTTCTGTCATTTCTACCAGCTAAATTTTTCCTTAGCACCGAGGAAATTGGCTGATGGTGTGGCTGTTAACAAGGTTTCCTGCATCGACCGAGATCAGAAGCAGCTGAGTAGTCGTGACGGTGTGACGTAACGCTGGAGCCAACAGCCATCGTCGTTACATGACCATCATTTTTTCGTAAGCTGACTGTGGAAAGCAACATAGTAAAACGAATCAACTTTGGCCATATATTCTTTTAGATAAAGTAACTGTTTGGGAATGTGATTCAAAAGTAATTGCAAGTAAGCATACTTGCTTCATTTCAACGTATTCTATCGTTCATTCGGTTTTGCCAGTGATGTGAGTTAACGAACATGATTGATTTTTTGCTATCGTCGTTGACATCACCATCCCACTTTTACAGTCTGGGAGGAAAGTGCTACCTGGATTAGCAAGCGATTTGCACAAAAGTGCACTGGATTAGAAACGCCACAGTTATGAGTTACCGCGTGGTATTTCAAAGATATCTTACACATTGCATACACACTAGCCAGGCCGCCCACATTATTGCATATGAAGAGCAACATTTGATCAAGAACTCTAAGTAAAGTAGTGTCGTGAAAGTACTCTTTGTTAATTGTAGTTCACTGAACCAAATTTCACGTTATAGTCAACGAAATTTACTGGTGTACCATTCCAGTATTGTTTGAAGTAAGCTTCAATAAGGAATGGAAGTTCTCCGTCTATGGTGAACACTGCTCAGATGGTTAAACATCCACAATGGCCCACACAACCCACCAGTATTCCTGCCACTCGGGAACACTTCCACGTTGAAGGAACCCCCAAAAGTGATACACTTTGAAAAAGCACGTCCGGTGGTCAGCTTTAAAAATATTGACTCTTTGGACTGGTTATGAGACAAAAAATGTAGAGCGTTTATCTAAAGGTTGCCAGGAACCTTGCATCTGATTCAGAAATATGTTAGTGACCTTAGTGACCTTAAAGTAATAGAATACTTCAATACGATTTACGTTTTTGAGACTGTCACATTCAACTCCAGTCTTTTGTGTGGACTCGGAATTAACTGTGCTTAATAAGTAAATACGAGAATCCTTCTTAATTTTCAACTAGACTCGGAATGTTTTCAGTTCTGTTGTCAGTCTCTATTCAACACGTATGGGACTGTGGGGTGGGAGGTAATCTTTAAGTAAGAACTTCCTATAATATATCAAGCTTGTCTCCAGAACAGCTTCTGCTTCCAACTAAGAGGCGTTTGGGTCACAGTAGCTGCGAATTCGAATCTTGTTGTCAGTTTGGTTTGAAAAAAATTGAAAGTCGTTCAAACCACAAATCATGCCCAGAAAGTAACTGGTGGTAGTACAGCAGTCGAATCACCTAATGCAGCTATGAATAATTCAGCTTTGTACCCCTAACTTTGCCCTTCGTTTGTTATATAGTTTTTGTTGATTTTCGTGATATGGTTGCAGAATATTATGGCAGTCCAAATGAGTTGTTCCCTTTAAGTGTACAGCTGCGGACTGTCTACTCTGCTTATTACGTGCTTACTACACTCGGCAGCCAAGGATTTTATACACTTGCTCGTCCATCATTACCCAGTTGTTTAAAGCAAGGGTTCCACAATCAAACGACTTCGCTGACCGGACAAACTATAGCATTTTCCAAACATATGCTCTTGAATAGCCACACATTTTTGGATCTTTTTCGTATGAGTTTATGAGAACAAACGAATTGTTGTACATTCATATATCTCATGTTGAATCAATTAGCTTTTTTTTGCCTGTTCACAAGAACAATGTGTTTTTTAAACTCCAGTAACTTCGTCAGCATATAAAAATCTCATGCAAGCTCTTCAGAACGTTTCCCAAATTATGGTCCTCTGCAAGTCAAGATTTTGGGTCGGGTGCTTCATTAGCCTCTTTCAGACAAACCTGGATGT
Organism: Paragonimus westermani; assembly: GCA_008508345.1. NCBI lineage: Eukaryota > Metazoa > Platyhelminthes > Trematoda > Plagiorchiida > Troglotrematidae > Paragonimus > Paragonimus westermani. The sequence continues at coordinate 305,636 of QNGE01000216.1, read as the reverse complement.
GAAAAACGAGCAAATGATATAGAACAAGGATATGACAAAAAAGTTTAACGTGATATTCTGGTGTACGATTCCTTTGAAATCTCAGATGAAAGTTGACACCAATGAACGTTCTACCACTGTGTGAACAAATGGCCCAGTTTAGAGACTGATGGAGTTACACTGGTCCATGAGATGTGATTGCATTTACCGTCAAAGTTTTGCTAACACTTTAGACCCACAGTTTAAGGAATGTGCGTCAATCGATAGAAGTTTCGTTTTTTGTGATCAAAAAGAATACTGAAATGCGTGCAACCAGGTGGGCCTATCTGACAGTTGAAACCGCAAGTATTTGGATGTGCTGCCCTAATGCGTAGGCTGGTCATGTATCGTATCTGCTGTTTTTGGTTACAAATGATGCTATAACACATCAGATCGACGACTTATTGCATACGGAATTTGTTGTGTGTAGCAAGTACCCTATCTTAAGCGAGCTGTGCAATCAACTGTGCTAGGTGCATTGGATGGTATGGAAAATATTTTGTGGATCTTTTGTGAATAGCCAAGGTGTTCTACTCTGGCCAGTTAAACCGCAAAGTAAGTAGCAATCCTTAGCGTTCCGTAACAGATATGAACGCCTAGCGGTGATTCAGAGTTGAGTATGCGGCAGTGACCGATCCTATCCTAACATCAAATGTGGTACGTTAGTATTTCGTTTATTCTCATCACCCGTAAACGTACAACATGCAACTTATGGACACCCTGCAAATCAGGACAAACAGTGAGTAAATATGTCTGCAAAAAAACAAAGTATTGCGCAATCAAGACCAGGGTAACCAGATAGATTGTCTCAACCACTTTTGTGCAACTGCAGTCGGCTGGCAAGTTCGGATAAGCAATGCTTCGCAGAAAGCCGTGAACTTCGAGTTTCGGTCATGCAACAGTTTCTTAAATTATCCTACTGGGTCCATTTGGCGATCTGTTGTCACGACGTGTTCAGCAATCGATGAAGTCAGTTTTTGAGCAGCTGGTCTGTCAAGTTCTGCTGGTACGCCATCAGTTTTGAACACTCTCGATGGTAGTTGTCAACCTGTCTTTTTCGTGTAAGAGCCACTGCAACTGCAATTGAACTGGAACACAAAGTGGAGAACAGAACAGGTTGACCAACCTCGCTTGCGACTATGGCGAACTGGTGTTTTAGTAGGTTAAACCAAGCACAACTGCAGAGCCACGTACGTTCAAACCCGAAAAGACTTTAGTTTGTACCTTATGCTGTTAGCCAGATGGTCACCTCTGGATGAGAAAAACAGAAAAATACCCTTCTTTTCGTCTGTAATCATGAATTCGGTGCCATTATTCAGCTTATTACGTGTTTTGATGAATTTTCCAGGGTATCGACTTACTGGCAAACTTTGTCTGTGCATCTCCATGGCAACTTATCGGTTTGCCGTGGTCCTGACTACACAATACCTGGAGTGTTTGTAAGTGCGTCTGGTCATTGTTTGCTTCCATTTGTGTGAGGCACATAACTTGCGTTGATTAAGGCTGTAAGTGATGAGGTTAGACAAAACGTTTGCATACTGTAACATATATGCTTGTTTCGTTCTGTTGAAGCGATTAACGGAGGATTAGTGTCAACTTTTTCTATGAGTTACTTTTGTAGTTCATATTATAATCAGTGTGAGTACACCGAATAGTTCAGCCATATACACATCCTTATTTTAAAACGTTACACTCCACTGAATTTGCAACAGCTAACGCTTTCCTCATAAAACGTCGCCCCGGATTGATTTAGTGTTCATCAAAACACCGAATGATGGTGGTGACGCTTTTCGATGCTTACAGAACACGAGGTTGTTGGGATTGTCCGAGCACTACGCAGCATTTTGCTCTGTCAGTGTTAATTGCAGTGTAATTTACAGCTAGTTTCTTATGTATTTGTGCCGTTTTACACAATTCATAGGCAAACTAACAAGATACCTTTTCTGGGAACAATCACGAATAAATTTGTTAACGATCACACCCGAGCTACTGCCTATTCAGGACTTTTGATCTAAAGTTGAACACTAGCCTATTTGTTTGTACTGCCTTTATGCTGCACATGTCTGTGCTACATACTGGACATGCGATTACAAAAGACATTTAAATTGAGTGAGTGTTGATCAATCATTGAAATCAACACGAAAATTAAGTTGAATGATTCTGCTACATTTCACTGTGTGTTAACCATCACCTTACACATGTACCGTTAGAAACATTTCAAATCGTTGTGTTATGATTACCGGCAAAGTTATAATTTAGATGGAAATGTGAAATAAGCCGGAACTCTGAATTACATTTGAAAATAGTTCCAGAATTAAGGGATTTGTCCTTGACAGAAATTATGCACAATATAAGGTATATACAATTAACGGGGGATAGTGAACTTAAAATTAGGTAGTAAGATACACGTCAAACAGCTCGGGTGTATTTACAGACTGCAATACTGTACACAGTGAACAAAGCGCTCGGTAAAATATTAAAACTTCTGATTAGCGCAACATTTAAGATTACGGATGGAAGACAAACGATCTTTAGTCATAAATCTGAATTAGAATTACTATGGATCGTATCAATGCATGGATAAATCTTACCAGGGTTGTGGAACAGCACTGTGATAGCTCATAAAAGATTAACAGAATGGTTGCAATTTTCGTCAATTCATCAAGTGAACTTTCAGGTGTGTCACGTAATCTGTGACTATACTAAACCGAAAAACGACAACGGATAATCACAAATTACATTGTACGACCATGTACAATATGTTCTTCTTTACATACTCGTGTCTTTTGTTGTCATCATCTAGTATGCCAGTTCTGCATGAACCATCAACAAACGGTGTTGATAATCCTACTAGAGAAATAGACAAAATGTTGTTTTGTTTAATCGAGTGGGTTCAAAGAGTCCGCATGTTCAAACTCTATAGAAAGTCTCCGTAGCAGTTACACCCTGGCTGATTGGAATAATGAGCAAGTGAATTGTGAGAGTGAAGCGGAAGAGACAAATATGTTAACCAATACATCACTCGTTTCACATCATACAGTCGATTTATCACTTCCAAATAATCAGACACATTCGTCTGTAAGTGGTGTTCAGGCTATTTGGCCAGTATAAGAGAGGACATACTAGAAGTTCAGTCAACCCCAATCACACCAATGACTTACAATCAAGTTGAACTAACACAAATCATTAAATATGATGTGCAACGTTCCAAGTTAATGATAATTAGTCCAGACTTGGTTGAAATAGGTTGAACAAGACTTTTATCCGATGCAAATTATTGCACTTCACCGGAGGCAGCATAAAAAACCGCGCAACACTGTTACGATCCATCGAGTAAAAAACCCATTTCCGGTAGCTTTTTGGGGGCGGCTGACTAACATTTACAAACAAATGCAACATCAGCAATTGTAGTTGGTGTCTTTTCAGTTTTCATCTGAAACACCCGACCCGTTTGCCATCGTCTTTGTTTGCTGTTTTAGCAGACTTTCACATTCTAATGCATATCACTGACTTAGCAATAAACACCCACGCCGTGGGTTTATTTAAAGATCTTAGAATAGATTGGTCCCTACCGTGTGATCCTTAAAAAGACAGGGAACATCCAGTCAGTATGGAAAAGAATGATTTTTGATTTTGATTTCCGATAAATGTCATAACAAACTGCCTGGGTTTGAACGTATTCCGTTCGGCAGGCTGTTTTTCACTGGTACTGTCATCTGCACGACTATATCCGGGGATTTGTTAATGGGTCTTGTAGGGTATTAGGTGTCCTCAGAAAGCCGTCCCAAATGAGCATATCATGAGTGTAATAAGTAACGATCTATAATCATGTGCGCATGATCAACTAGTTTTCACGGTTGACGAAACCCAGCACACTCTTACTCTAGTGGATTCAACAAACAGTAAGCCGATGTTTAACATCCGGCTCAAAAGGTACTCTGCTAGCCAGTTACCTTGTGCGTAGACCTCAATGAACAGAGGATGATGGAGATTGTAAGTTGCTGGACAAAATACTCAGACTGAAATAATGCTACCAAACTTCACATCTAGACTAAGCTGGGCAATTCACCAGTAAAACGCTATCATTTATTGTTACAAATACTAGAATCGATGTAAAATTAGTACTTGGCACACAAAAAGCCGAAAATGCAGTTTTCCTGACCTGTTCAAGAACCCAATTCGAAGTGACACCAAAATTGCTGTACAAGTCAAAGCGCGTTCAAATCGTTTCATTTCATGAAGTTACATTCGCACGAATGCGACTGAATGAACCATTTTTTGACCAATACCTTTGACAGAAATTTTTGTCGGCAGATTATTGTGAACTATTTGCAGTTGTTGTGACGAAACTGCGTTCCCATAGAAAAATATGCAAACGTGACATTGGTTGGGTGGGAAACATTGCACAAAAATGAGTTTGGCATACAGCCATCACCCACTTACCTGATCCAGTTCATAGGACCAACACCTCCCGGATTACGTACAACCTACTTATCTTATAATGTTGAACATGCGAATGGTTACAAAAACCAACTCTTAGGTATGTGTACAAACTGGTTCATCTTATTCTCTCTTACTGGTGGTGTTTCCAAATGACAGGCTAGTAACCATAACGAATAAGTTTTTACCTCACACGATGATCCGTTCATTCATGAACAATTCACTGTCTTCTAAGGGTTTATTCTAAGTGTACTATGAGGCATGATCACGAAATATATTTATTTAATTCAATCAAAACCAGTGCAATGTATGATGCAGCCTGTCTCCAGCAGTATGCGTGATAAGCCTAGTGTATGGAGTCGCATAAACACACGTGCTTTCACACGGACCGTAAAACTAGTTGATCCATTTCAACCTGATATTCGTTAGCCAGCAAAGGTCTAGCAGTTGGTCAATAGTTAGTTTAAACCCACTAGCACTGGCCCCCTAGCAACCACGTTATTGACCGCTGATAACAGCTGTCATCCATAACCAGTTTACTTGATATATACGGCACACACTAGGCTTTCTCCGTTTTTCATGTAGGAGTCAGTACAACCAACCTACCCACACAGGATGACAAACTGTGTACGAGATTTCTTTTGCAAAGCAACCTATCCGTTCAAAACCATCCATCAAATTGGACCGAAATAACAAAACCTCTATTTAGAATGACTGCTGTTTAGTTGAGATCTAATGAAACAAATCAGCACTACCCCCATACCTGAGTCAGAACAAACAATTGCTACTTCTGGCGTTGTCAATCGGCTCGGTAAATAAATAGGTGTTAGATAACCTAATGAAGCACTTCCAATAGCCGTTGCCATGAGCTTGAGGTTACGATGAAATTTAAGACCAACTGCTTGCTACTTTTGTAGTTATTCATATGTAGCCAGGAAATGGCTGGACTGAAAAACCTCTCTGTGAGAGAACTGCGGGGTTCGGTTGATACTCAAACCTCGGCAATCTCTCACCGAGCTGATATAAGCATACACTAGTGAGTACATTTTCCATATAATCAAGGCAAACCCTTAGACGAGGAAGTCATGGTGAGCAACCAGACTTGGTCACCTCAGGTCTACGACTCATCGGTTGCCTAAAACGTTCATGGAAGGTAACATCTGAAGTAGTGATCTCTTCCAAGAGTAAGTGTACCCTTGCTCTGTGTGTCCAAAAAACAACTGTTCAAGAAACTAACGCTCCACCAAAATTGATGACCTATTTTAGAGTGTTGAGTGACGCTCGACATAATGGAAAACCCGATTAATGTTTTTGAAAATATGGCGGGAGTAAGTCAACACGAAATGTTCACATCCACCACTTTCCGTGTTCTGACCGTTTTATTTAAACTTCTGAAAAGGACTTATTCTCTCAGTTGTCTTGGCTAGCCAAGCAGTTCTGTAGAGTCAGTTGCTCTCACTTGAATGATGCGACCAAATCCTTGTGGTTTGTTCCCTCTTGCAGAATGCCAGTAACCCGTCTTCACTTTTGTTAATTCACACATGGGGCTGGTTAGGACGGTAACGTTTCTGTCTCAATCACTAGTTTCATTTTCTATGTTACCCTACGCTGTTGCATGGTGTTTCATAAATGCATTCGAATGGTTAGATTGCTTTATAACAGCTATTTTTCTGTGGAAACCGTGCCCAGAAAGCTTATCACTGATGCAAGATTATCTGAGAAAGTGTATGGAACATTGAGAGAAAACCTGCTTGAATGAAATTTGCCGAGCGATTAATTTCTCGCGTGAAGTATGCCAAGAGCACGGCACAAACTTTGTGATCTGTCGGAAATTAAAAAGACGTCGGTCTATGGAGTAGCTATTAATCAACGTCAGGCTGGAAATTCCGAGACTATAGTAATATCTAACGGACGAATATCAGTAGAACCTATAGAAAACGTTAACTTTTTCATTATAAACTTGCAAGCAATGTTTCTTCTAGATGACACATTTGCCGATGCTTTGCAAATTCATTTCCTTCCGCAGTAAAAATGAAATAGGTAGGTGGGTTAAACGTTGTTGTTGATTTGAATGTTAGCTATTGGAAATGTGTGCACCTTCTGTCTCGAAAATACTGTCGATGCGACAAAGTTGGAAGCAACATTCTGTAAGATACTGACCACACACTTTGTATTCATCGCCAAGGTTCCCAACACTTGCTTTGTTGGAAGGTGCAAGCTAGATGCAAGCTAAGCAAAACTGAATGATAAGCACTAAAGTTGCCTGAGGAAAACAGTTTGAAAATACTGTGGTACGTCCGATGAGGTAGAAGTCTGGCAATTCACTGAGTTCAACCGTCCAACGCACAGTGCGGCAGGGTTTCAGAGTATCTGGCAAAAACGCACTGCCCTGAAGAGTTTACTCAAATTGTTTGCTACATGCTTGATCGTCCCTCGTCAGTCGTTCGAAAACTTTTAAATCAACTTACATACAGCTTGCAAAGAGCTGGCGGTACATTTGACTGCCGATCAGTGAACTGCACCACGCCAATTCTGTGCTTCACTGTAAGCTGTGTGGAGGAACTCCACACTTCTTGACCAAATAAGATTGACCCGCCTACACGCATCTAAACAAAAATGTGCGATGTAGTGGAGTGTTTTGCACAGCTAATGAAACCACTAGGATAGACATCAAATTCTGCTTCTTCCGTTGACTACGCACAGGTTACAATCTGAAGCAAACAAAAGGCGATAGCCCTGTCCGGTCTCCCTGTTAACAATGGGGTTGAACCTAACTGAGGGACCCAAGTCGAAATACTGCTCGGTATGTAGTATGTATTTGCGGCCGATAGCATTTGGCAGAGACTTTAAGACAATCCTCTGTACGATAATGAGGTATGCTCCATGCAAAATGACTGATGTTATTATCCAGTGCTTTCTGGTAGTTGCCATTTGGTGAGTGACATATTTGCCAATGTATATTTGCCACCAACCGCAAGTCGATACAAACTGACTGTAGGAAAGATATGGCAGGAATTTGTTGTTTTTAAAATGACCACAGTGGGTTCCTGTTCTAAATTCGTGTGTTTAAATCTGCTGGTAATCATCTCATATGACTTGTGTTATATCCAGTGCAACGAATTACTGTGACTTTACAGCAGGTTAGACAGCAACTCATTTTTTGATATGATTCCTGCCCAGATTTTTGCCCATTGTTAACGTAAACGTAAGTCGTAACTTACGAATGAAACCGTTTTGTATCAACTGTTTCATAGAAAATGAGGGTCTAGCTCACATTTGTTTTTGAACACAAATCAAAATTCTAAAACAATTAAACCGAGAGAATCCAGCGTTCCCGGCAGAAAAGGCTCACTTATTACATCGACTCGAGATATCACTTCAGACCTTTCTTAGCCAATTGCGCTAGTTGTCTGGGGTGGATCCAAACGCTAAAAGTCGAATATGTAGATGTGCACATTGTTTGTGGCATTTTACCCAACGTTAGTGCGTGTCTTTGTTTCTAGGCAAAGAACGTTACATGCGGTCACATTGAATTCAATTATTTCTTAATTATCGTGATTTATTTCGTGCGAATTCCGACGGGAAGACTTGCAAATCACAGTTCACCACAGGTGAAACTGTGATACGTGGTGAGACTGCATTTCTTGATTTCAGGATATCTTGTGCTATCTTAGTTTTCAAACACTGTTGCACTTGTCGAATTCGGACGCAAAACAAATATTAACCTACTGCATATGTACAGCGCTGTCTACCCTTTCCGCTAAGAAGACGGGGTTCCTCACTAAAAGTTTCAACTGCCGATTGTAAACTTGGATTTTTAGTAAAGCTTGTTCCCTTTCTGATCCCGAGTCTATCCCTTCTTGGTTCACTTAGGTAAAATTACTGTACATATGCCTCGTCAGTAAACATCCTTACATTACTGATGTGTAGAATGTATTGATCAACCTACTGAACCAAAACCCACATCATCCTGTAATCAACCACGTGAAATAATTTTCATACATATCCGCTATACTTGAAAGTAGAATTTCAATCAGTCAAGACATGCATGTTTTGGTTCACGAAAGTACCACACTCGATTCGATACCAATTTAATTACTACTATTAAGAATGGTTTGTAAATTTACGGGCCTTTGGGGTTATCTATCTTCAAATATATAAGGCTTTTATTAACAGTGTGAAAGTCAGTGGACTCATGCTGAGAGATTGGTGGTTAGAAATGGTTGCATAACAGTTTTAGTTACATAATTTGTGAACAAGCATCACGTGACAGTTTGCCCAAAAACTGAAGGCTGATAGGAACGAAACGAAGTAGATAGTTTATTATACTTCCGGTATAAACTAACATAGTCGAGCAGTAGAAAATAACAACCAAAGATTTGTTTTAACGGTTCAATGATGCTTTTGTTAAAACCCATAATCGGGGGCATTCCAGCGATCTTAATCTAAGCACGTGTATCTATGCAATCACTGACAGAGATAGTTATGTTAGTTTCGCTTTGGTTACAGAAATTTCAGCATGCCATCCAAAGCTGAGCGCATGCAAACGCACGGCTCCAGTTCGAACTAGTGTGTCATAGAGGTTTCTATTTTTACCCTAGTGGATGCACGGATATGCATATAAGCATTTGATAGCATTTGACTAATTTGGGATTGCGCCCCAGCTTGCTCTAGATTCTTGTCCAGAAAGATAGGAGAATGACAAGTAAATTAAGACAGTTTGAATTTCGTGTATAACAGTCCATAGATTTTTGTCACACGTACATGACAGTCCAAAACAGCAAAAAACGCACGCATGTATAAATGCTGTCAACTTGAGAGTTGCGCTAGAGCACATTGAGCTGAAGATTGTGACTGACTCTTTTTAATTCTTATTGCGCAAATTAAGAGGGGATTCCTGAAGGTCAATCAAAGTTCCGTTATACACAGACGCCGTTTTGCAATTTTGCCTATATTTTGACAAGTAAACTCTCGATTAAAGGTTGAGATATTCCGAGTTCTTAAATGGTTTTAGGTTTTGTTACGCTCTGTGTTGTGTTCATACTTCCCATTTGTTCGCTAGCCGTTTCTCGTTATCGTTGACCACGCGAGACATAACACCTTCCCACTTTTAAAAAGAGCCCTCGTATACCTTTAGTGATACAATAATACATTTCATACAGCTATGCCAAGTATGATTAACTGCTTTACTTCATTTGATCGATGTACATGTGTAAAGCATTGTATCAATCAATCAAGCTGTTCAGAATTTTGAACCTACCGGGCCAGTTATAAACTGATGTGTACGTTTTAAAAATCACATCCCTGATTCACACAACAATTGAGCAAATCATGTCAACGAAACATAGAATTAGTCACCCAGCCTCCTTGCATTCACATGCACAAGCATTACGCATGCAACCATACTCCGCGAATCGTATGTTGTCCGTAATAAGCTAGGTCAAATCGTGCGTTTCCACGTTCTTTCAACGCCACGCGGGGGTAAATTTGACCGTAGTCAATTCGATAATCCAAAAGATTCCATCGTGCAGCAAATTGATGGTGTTGGGTTAAACTGCTTGCTGGATATCATTCAAGTGAACTGGACGAGTTGTTTCCGCAGAAACTTTACTTTCGAACGTCTCCATGTGACTAGACCTAATTAGACTTACCACCAGAACGGAAGACAAATTTCCTCAGGGCTGGACAAAATAGATGTACTTGACGTCCCGCTGTTTCTTGATGACCTTTTGGCATTCTTAGACACATTAAATCGACGCCTAACTAGCACAGGAATTCCTTCCAGACTCTACCTAATGAAAAAGAGCAGGGCAGTGAGTTATTAGACGGTAGTATGCTGTTATCACCATGATGTTACGTACAGTTTTATCATCCGGAGGAACACGGGTAAATTTATTTCGTCTCAGAATGGTGCACAGTTCCGTGGGACTGGGACAAGTGGTCTGGTAATCAAACCCTTCTCGAAATATGGTTTGGATCCAACAGTCTACCCGTTGTTGGCTTAGCTGACTAATACACACTGTGAGCATGCCACTTTGTATGGAAGTTGAAGAAAGTTCTCAAGCTTGATCATCTATGCCCCTTAACCGTGTTTCTTGTTCAGTCTGAATATATTTTGCGCTACGTTTGAGCAGCGCATCTAACTTGAAAGCAACGGCACAGTTTACGGAATGTTACGTCTGAATCTTTGTGTACAGAAAGCGTATTATTTCGGGACGCTGTTCGCTCTATGCCAGCATGTTAGTTAAAACATCGAATCACGTTTACTAATTCATATTGCGCACGTCAACCATGCTTACAACGTTGCTAACTTAAAAGCCAACTTGAAATTTTATTCATATACAAAGTAATTCACAGACAGTTGGAAATTCTTCTACCCACATTCTTTACTAGTGCCTCGACTTGGCTGGCGGCCAACAAAAAGGTTCTCGCGCTTTGCTGGACACCATAGAAAAGTGACTTGTAATTAGCATACAGTCGAACTTCCTGCCCTTCACTAATCCGTGCTCTTTTTGCTGCAGAGCAAAGTGTATCGATTGACCGCTAACTAGAAACTGAAATTCACTCACATTTGTTTGTGGAAAATTCGCACTGATGACTGTTTTTCGGTTCTTCCTTTTCGAAGATAGTGATCAGAATCAAAATTCGGCCGTATTGAGGCTAACTTGTGATGCATACACCCAAAAATTATACCCAAAGCTTTGTTAAGTTAAAGCCAACTTGTCGGTCGAAACACCCGTATATCTGTCATAAGCATGATAGAACAGCCATATGCAAAAACACTCAATAGCAATCGGTAACGTTTTTCTCCACCGACCATTGCCATAGGATGAAAATGGGTTCACTGTTGTCCAACCCATTCAGTATTCCCATGCTCGGTGATCCTCAGCTTGGTTACAATGATTAACTTCGTCGAACAAAATGAATATTCTGGTTGTTAACTTTAGTGTTGAGAGTTTATTATGTTGCAAGTTGAACGTTGCCATCAAGGAATGACATTTGTTCACAGCGTGTGAATTCCATTAAAGTTGACTGTGTGTATATCATGATTTCGGGGATGATCATAGCATGATTACTTTACTGAATTCATAATTTTTTTAACAACCGCTTTTGAAGTACGTTTGGATAGACAAAAAAATTCAATTTATTTCCACTGTACTACTTCTTTGTCAGACTCCAGTGTTTCGACTTTAAAAAGCAATGGCTGGAGTGTTAAAAGGAGCTAAGCGTGTTGCTAAAATAACAGCGATCCCTTGATTGTCCTCGCCAGTTCAGCATTTGCTCCAACTTGCTTTACCACTCCCAGTTTTGAAACCTAATGCATGCCGTGCGTAATTAATTAATTCCTGTTACACCAAACTAATTAATTTTCTGTGCTTTCACTAGTTAAAACCTCCTAAGCTCAATCTGTGGGAACTGCAATTAGAAGAGTATATTAACCGGAGGGTTGCCAGCCGTTAAGATGTTTGATCCATCTGGAATCCTATGGTCATAGTTAATTGTCGGTATGGTGAACTTCCGTACACAATAGGAGCCTGGAATTGTCGGTCTGTACTCAAATTAATCAGGCTCATCTGTCTCAGTGTACCAAACGCAGTAATTCTTTGAACAATTTAAATGATTAAACAACTAGTAGCAACCGGCCGAAAGTGACTAGAATTGACCAACGATCAATCGTCGCTAAGCCTCAGTGACTCTTGGGGAAGGATCGCTGTGAATTAAGAAACGGTTAACTATTATCCATATTACCACTGAAAAACGTGAAATTTTTATGTTTCGAATGACAGTGTACAAATTTCTTAACATCGTCATTCAGTGGTCAAAGTGAGCTTTCAGTGAACGGTATTTAGGTCATTACTATCAACTCGTCATTAGGAAATGTGTTTACCGAAAACCTACAGCTGAAGCAGACACAAATCACTCCAAGACTGTGTTGTGTAGGAAATGACGATGAAGAAGAGGATCCTTGATTTATGGTTTTGTGTTCCCCGCTTGAGCTAATTCCGTGACTTTTTATGCCCAATGCGAACCAAAGTAGATCGGACTGAAGAGGGAGGCGGAAACCGAGTAGCAAAAGATGCGTCGATCATAAACCGGAATAAAATTATTCACAACAACCGTTTTTTATGTGATTGCTCAACAGATTCCACCCTTGTATAACGGTTTGCCAGTCAATTCCAAAAATTGTCACAAATGGACCAATACTTTTCCAACCGTTTGTATTTTCATGAAGTTAATCGGTTAGTAGTTGTTGGTGGAACAAACATTGCATGCTATGGAGAAGCGGATTACTCCACAGCGTTTTTTAACCAGAGATTGCCCGTATATGTGTATCCATTCTACACTTCTTAGAGAAGCAGTCTCAGACTCCGGCTGCTTATGGACTGACTCAAACAGTCCCATTTTTTTCAACTCGGAGTTCGCAAAGGCTGTGAAGAACGATGTCCTGACTCAAGGTAGTGGAGTCCATCAGTCATACCACACAATTTTTGCGAACTTCTGCTTATGGTCGAACACAAACTGTTGTGGAATGATTATGTTCTATAAAGCCTTAAGAAAAAACAGCACACACATCAACTACGTAATATATTTTGTTAACAGATTTGAAGTGGTCATTTTAAATGCCATGTTAGCTCCGAAAGACAATGTTTAGAAAGCAAACTAAGTTATGACAGTTATAAAAAATATGCCAATCTGACAATCTACAAATCATTTCCATCACTTACATGGTCTACCCAAAACACGGGGTTTGCACTTATCACGATCCTATAATATATGGATAAAACAGCAAGTAGGTGAGTTTGGACCAACTAGTAGACTTAGTTGGTGTGTAGGAATCATATCCTACATTTCAGGTGCTTTTAATACTGTCGCTACTGTTAGCTGAATTACGTTGCTTAGTACCTCTTCGTAAATAAGAGTACAAACAAAGAAACAGAGTACTTACATCCTGAATTGCTACTCAAGTTGAATTCAGTAGTTGGAGACGTACCATAGTCTTCAACACATTCTTAGGGCTCTCCGACGGTACGGTAGTTTGTTGTCAAAAGGACAAGAGTAATCGTTGATAATTGCATAACCACAGCCATTCTTTATTCCATGCTCCATCAACATTGTTAGGAAAGGTCATGCCAATGTTCATAACTCTTGAGATTTTGCAGCAAGAATGGTTGATAGAGCCTTTCAGGTCTATGCTTTCTCCTTGTCTGTCCGCCTGTCTGAGAAGATTGTATACCATACTTAGCTTACATGTTTGGTATCGACTGATTATTAAATTAAGAAAATGACAACAGATTCAAAGTATTTTCTATTAAGTGCAAACATTAGAAGTAACTATTTTATGCACATAACCTCGAAGGCGAATCGGGAAGATCAGCTTCAGTCTTTAAAAACAGTTGGCTTTTGAATATTTCAATCGTAAGTTAGGAATAAGGTTTGCTCACCACTAAGGATTTCGATAATTTCAGAAATAATGGCTTTGGGAGTATGCACATCAGCATTCCGAAAGTTGGAATACACATGTGTATAATGCTCATAATGGTTTAACGCCAAATTGGCAAGAATAACCCCAAGTTGAGGAACATAATAAGATCAACGTTTTCTGACGATTTTATTGCATTTTATGCGTTATAAACGTTACATTGTTTCACTACTCTACTCGAATGGACCGGCAAATTGACGCTTGCGAGACTGCTATTTCGACAAACACTGAGAAAACCTATATTTGAGTCTCCTTCCGTTCAGAGAAGGGTAACTGAGAAACCTGGGGGGGACGTTACAAACATCTTAAAGTGTTGTACCATATGTATCCACTAAATCCTCACTCGAGCCGTCACCAATTATGTTCTACTTCCTCCTGATCACATTGCGTAATGTTGTAAACTTGCGATTGTTGTAGACAGACGGGACTGACGGTCGCTCAGTCTGCATGGAAATCAGTCGGGCAATCCCGCAATTAATCACAAACAATTTCGGCCGATCTGGTAGAGCCATGTCGTGGAAAGTCCCGTTTTTCACGGAATATGTCATAATAATTCTGAAGTTCTGCATGTTTGTGAATTGAACGCAAGAATTATTCTCACCACCATACTATCAATCTGTGCGTGTGGTTGTTTACCGGTCTCTAACTAGACCCATATACATGGTTGAAATAATGTTGATACTTTATCTGCACATACTCAAGCAAACTGTCCGATGACTGCCCTTAGTTTGAGTTCTAACACACTGCTTTCATGGTGATCATGGTTTCAAAATTGTTTCCGTTAGGTTCTAGCACTTACGATGCAGTTATATCTTTTTACGTACGTCGCGTACCATGTCGGCTAGCCACACGTTTTCATAGTTAGGTTGAGATCACTATGAGGTCTGTGACGCAATGGTCTACACGGCCGCGTCAAGAAGAGAAAGTCCCGGTCCTAAAAGTGTCTACACCAAAAACGATCCTGGAGAAAAGCGCACCCCTTCGAGAGGCCCGGGTGGACACTTTGACCGAAACAAACTATCCAAGAGGTGACACTATCAAATAACAACGCGACGTTTCTCTAGGGGATACTGTAAATTTCTTAACATTGAAGTTTGTACTCTTCATTTTCTCTCAATTTAGTGTCAAAATGAATCGAAACAAGCCTCAATTTTAACCGACCAACTAACAAAGAGCTGTTTAATTATATTCACCAGCTGCTGTGTTTGCAATTTCGGTCTACATTTGAGACCGAAAGAGTAATTAAATTTTGTCTCGTGGGAAATTTTATCTGCGCAAGTTCAGGTAGGATGTTTTTTAGCTCGGAGGCTCCGTTTTCACTTCGACAAGCCATGGGTAATTTCAAATCCCAAAATGCATTCCCTAAACTTTAGTCCGTTTTTTACAACCCTCTTTGAATTGTTCAAACTATAAAATTTTGTCCCTACCGAAAATTTGCGGGTAATTATTTCGGATCTAATGTACTTCATTTTCGTGAGAACAAGCATTGAGGTGCAGCGGTAATTTTCCGTACAGACAAGGTGACATCCTTTTGACTAATTCGTATTCTATGTTAATTTGCAAACTGTTTCGCTGATATATTTTTATCCCAACCCAATGACAACGACGTCCAAGTAAAAGTTATTATATAACAACGGAATCATCAGCATATGATTAAACCTCTGTTAAGTTATCTGAATTCATTTGATATCAGAATTGTCAACCAGATGACTAGACTTTTGTAGGTGGCAAGTGAGTGAATTCGGAAAACTAAGCTTCATGTATAAACTGGTGGTCCGATCACTGTATTCATTCTGGTTTGCAAATGAACGAACTTTATTCCGCACTCCTCGTCCGTCCAGATTAATAGCAGGGCTACCATCCCTGAACTTTCCAAATTTTGCTGTGGAACTTCGGCTTCAAATTTCTGCATAGTACGTCACTGGTACATTATCCTTCTTAAACACTGTCTTCTTACATTGCGTTACTTGCTGGGTGCGAAATTCTTTTTGAAGGATTTTTGCTTTTGAGTGGCCAGACTTCATCCAATGTAGTTTTCAGGCTTACCCTCCGCATAAGTGTTCGCCGAGGGACAGACCGCTACAAAATAACTGTGATATTCTGAATCGTCAGAATTAACCGTTTACAGAATGAATATTTATGGATTAAACAGTCGCATTTAAAACGGAAGGATTAAAAATGATGCTGATAGCAATCCAGGTAGGAGCACATGAAGCGTCTCATGCCAGCTGGTATCTTTTAGGCCACCCTCAGCATACTTCTCCACTTACTTTCCATGCACGTTTCTGAGAGGGAGTTCCCACAGGTCGTACGTTTCAGTGTCTCACTGCAGTTTCAACATGTCTGTGCTTCGGAGAACCCCTATTACATATACGTAGTAGTCCGACATTCTTTAAGACAGGCAGGTACCAAGAAAAGGTAATTCTACCGAACTTGTTTCTGTGCATTTAACCAACTTGGCAGTGTGAATACAATGAACAGACTTACTGTATCCGCATAGAATAGAGCGAAATACAAGCGACAGTCGATGTAGAACGCGAAAGGATTCATTTCAAGAAAAAGGTAGCCAAGCTAAATTTTACGTACCGTTGGATGAATAACAGTGGGGAAATGTGTGCTCCTACTGTGACTGAATACAACAATGGATGATCGATTCAATATGTGGACAATGTGACCAGCATAAATCACACTCGCTTAGTTTACTTTATTCGAGTAAGGGATAAGCTTTGATAAATATAGTGAACGGTTGCGCCCACTGTGTGTTGTGAAATAAATATTCTGTTACAAACATTAAAAGTTCTTAAGTAGAAGATAGAACAAAATAATATACTGTATCTTCTGGAAACGGATACAAATAAGTGTACCGTCGCTAAATCGAACTGAGTCTGTGACATCCCCTGACAACATGCTATTTTCTATACTCAGTATAACACGTTTAAAGAATACAAATGCTCCCATTCAAAGCAGCTCCAGAAATATTCTAAATTAAAATCAGACGTACACATATAAAACAATTTCTTCTTCGGAAGCTCGAAAGTTAACCTAACATTGCCATGCTACAAAACCTTGACTGTCACAGTGTTTGTTTCAATTGTGCGGCAGCATCTTGTACAAAGTGCTGGGAAGATGCGAGGAAAGGCGACAAAAACATCTGCAACACGGAGTTTCCAGCCCAAAGTACACATGAATACGCGCACTCTAGTCAACTAGTTCAAATTAATGACCGACTAGTTCTGATGTCTTTGTATAAACAGATGAAGTCTACCGTAAAAACAGTGTGAACACTAAAAAATTCACTTCCAGACAACCCCATCTTAGCCCACTGCATTGAAATATTTTCGAGGTTGAATAATACTTAATGGCATTTGTTAGTCATGCGTGCTACAGAACTGAACCTCGCCTCGCAGAAGAAAGGTGAGTATCAGTTTGCCAGGAACTTGAGCCCTTCATTTCCACATGAACGAACAACCGTTATTTGAGACTGACTACCTCATTATATGTGACCTAACACCATTTTCGCGTGAACATACTTGATCAGTGCACCTAACAGGTTTATGTTGATGAACTGAAATGTATGAACGTTTGCTACAGATGTGAAAAAACTCACTCTGTCTATATTCAGCTTAGCTGTCTGACTTCTGATAGCCATCAACTCTTCTCATCTGACTTTGCCCATTTCTGTAACACCTCAGACACGGTGGTCTACATATTACCGTATACTAATGGCTCACAAGGAAAACAGTGTAAGTTACTAGGCGACTACTTTCGGTGTGTAAGAAATCCAACTTTATATATGTATTTCAGTTAATCCTGCAAAGTGATCTTCTCTCTTGGAATATCTCTGTTCAAACTGAACTCTATTAGCAGGCCAGTAAGTAGATTGTCAGAGCTTTACTCGTAGATTTAGTATATGGCAAAAATGGAATCTGCAATTACTTCATAAACATCAGCGGCGACAACCTGGAAACTTGTCAAATAAGTCACTAACATTTCTACTCAAAGAGGTATTTTAGAAGGGGTTTCTTATATGAATATTTTTCGTCTTGATTTTGTGGAATGTTTAAAGATAACTCAGAGTAAAATGCTCGACAATGTGAGAAGCTTTCCGTAGATATGTGTACTCTATCCCGAAAGGAGGTGGTGTCAACGAACAGCCATTGTTAGTTTGTCAATAAAAGTGGATGTCTGTATATATCTAAAGCGTATCAAAACAATAGTTGCGATACCATCAAACCTTCCGTTTCAGCAAATTCGTCAATTACATGAGGGCTTGTCCTTTTTGTGGGTTATACATTTGTTGGCTAGGTAAACAGTCTTAAATTCCAAGCGACGTAAATCGGCTTGAAAGTATAGTGCAAATTCAAGCCCTAGACCAACAGGAGTAGCAACACTTCGACATTCACTACCCGTCATTTAAAAAATAAACCTCGACGCAAAAATCGCTTATCAATGTCCCGATTAGCCTTACGCTTCGACGGTTTTGACAAACATTTCTGTGTAAGTTGCCTCCACGACTCTCGTCAATGTTTGAGTGGGAAAATGTCGTAACACGGAGTTAATGAGATAGGGTCTAATCTTCAGGATGAAACATTAAAAAATGTAAACAACACAGCGAACAACTGCTAGTCACAGGCAACAAGAATAATTATCAGTTTCCACTGAACAATACAACACTTTTCCATAATTCCTTCGTTGAAATGTCCAGACATGCCTATGATTAGGATGCTGTTGCAACTTTGCAGTCCATTCGGGTGCACACAATTATATCTAATCAAACAAACCTGAATTGTACCATTTCATTGTAATCGACTAAGTTTCGTTCTCGAACGTGAAAGAATAAAATGGAAGCATGCACACAAAATGCAATCGATTTGCGGCGCACATGGTCCTCAATGATCACTCACAAGGATACCTATAAAACTGATCCACCTCATTTAAGGCAAGAAGCAATGGTTCAACCCTGGTACAAATGTGCGCGATTGGCACTGCAGTCGTTTGTTTACATGACTGAGAAACTTCTTATGGATGTTCAGATTTTGTGCAACATTGCACCATGCAAGACACATCAACAACCCATCCATTAGTGTACTCTCAAGATGATACGCTTGTAGGATGCTTGAACAGAATCTGTATGCTGATTGAGCATGATTGCAGCGTATGTTAGATTGCCAAGTGTTAGTAACCTCAGGTAAGGTGGGATAAAAAAAAAGGACAACATTCTGATGGTTGGGAACAGTGGTGGTGTTGTTCGTAGCTCGGGTTGATGTTTTTGGTATTGGTCTGTTCGCCGAGTTTGGCATTTAGGTTGCAAACCTTCCATCACCAAGCAAGGTGACATCATCAGTGCGTAAGTGTTCCAGCGTATAATGTTGAGCGAGAATGTTTGGTGAAGTTCGATGGATGCTTGCTCTTATATAGCAGGGTGAGTTTACCCACTGATCTGAATTCTTGTTGGTCTCTTCCCGTCGTGTTTTACTTTTGACCCGACCCGACATTGGTTGGCAAAGTTCAAATGCAACAAACTCAAAAGGATTGACAACGGTGAAATTGGGAACCAATCGGATGTCAACTGTGTCATTCGTCCAGTCAACGTAAACAACTTAACAGTCGCTCCAATAAGACTGATCAATAGGAACAGCCTTTTTCGTTCACCAAAGATGAGCAACTGAGTGTTAATGCAACCGTGAAGCTAATCGCTGCACCTCCACAGTGAAACCATAGTAATATTGACTATGTTGGACGCTATGTTCCGCATACAACATTGTGACAGAGACCAGAATGATTCGTAAGCCGATCATACTGATAATTCTAACCAGAAAACAGAAGGAAACTTACTTACAAGTTATAATGAATTTAATACGGTAAATTGCACTTCCTTTGTTAACCGATCAAAATTCTGCGGTCTTGCAACTCCTAGTCGTTATTTCGAGATGGTTGGTTTCGACGGTTACCTTCTAACAGTTGCTTTTAGGTTATCATGTACGGGTCCTCTTAAGTTACGTGGCCAAACACAGGCAACGTTTGCTCATGTGTTTAGCCGCACTATTATGCTAATCAGGACAAAGTATTTATATAATCCACAGTAACTGTAGGATATCACGGGGAAAATTGATTAGCCACACTTGCAACACGATCGCATTAACTGTGAGTCTCAGATCTCAGAAGCTTGTAATGCCAGAATCAGACTATTTTCTTAGAACCACAGCTATCCAGCGTGTAATAAAATGAGATATTCTTAATCCTTCCTCAAAAGCGCCTTGCTTACTTCTTATTCCCTTATCAATAAACGCGTAGTCGGTATTTTTTATTGTGCAGCTATATTAAACAAAATTGCGGATTCTTCAAGAACAATCTGTTGGCTTAATTTTCGTATTGTAACATAACGCACGCTATTTCATTTCAGTAGCTGAGTTGGCATCCACCAGAGACGTATGTTTCTGTTATACTGCTCGGCCGATTGCTGGATGCGTTGACATACAGCACTGACATGCACCGACCGCATACCTTTTAAGAAAAACTCAATAAATATTCACGAAACCAGTTTTTACTGAAGCACTTTCATTTTTTCGAGGAAAAATATCACGAAAAGAAATAAAAGTTTCAGATGCTTTGAATTTTCAGCCAAAACATAAGTTCCGCCACCCGCAATTATTCGTAACATGCATGAGAGCGGGTGATAT
The DNA here is from genome assembly GCA_008508345.1 of Paragonimus westermani. NCBI lineage: Eukaryota > Metazoa > Platyhelminthes > Trematoda > Plagiorchiida > Troglotrematidae > Paragonimus > Paragonimus westermani. The sequence continues at coordinate 285,017 of QNGE01000216.1, read as the reverse complement.
GTTTTGAAGCTGAATTCAACGTTAACTTAGGCTACGGAGTTGATCCAAGAATGTCTGCATAAAATGGTATGTTTTACGATTTAACTGTACAATGGAAATGCGTGTATGTAAAATGCATCACAAATGTTTGACAGTCTTCAATCATCACAGGATTAGTGTATGCAAATGGGTCGATTGCATATAACAGCATGCTACTCACAGTGCCTCACAGTTCCATCCATTATTGCCCCTCCGGAATTTTTACCCAGGCGGCGTACTTGTATTAAATTGCCGTACCAACCAACGCATACATATATGTGACATTGGAATGTGCTGAAGGTTATGGAATTTCAGTTTACTCTTCCAGACATTGACCGAGTGTAGAAAGACGTATTTGCGGCTTCTTTCAACGGAATCAGTCTTGCCTATTAATGGCTACTTAAGATTGATCACTCCAGTGTGAACATGCAAATCTTTCATGTTTGCAGATTTACTCCTCCCAAACGCAAAATGCTCTTGTAAACGCCCATGCTTCACTAATTTGATTACGTCTCTTTCCGCATTCCATAAGCCAATCGTTTGCAAAATCTGAGTGCACTTGGTAACGTTAAACACAAATTGTACAGGCGTCGAATGTTATGAGTGATTGTGAGATAGGCTGGATTTTGTATGCAAAGTAAATTGATCAAGTCTGATCATATCTTTTTTTATGCTATCCCCGTAATTCAAGGAAGTGAATATGCCCGGACTGTTCGGATAAATCGGAACATGCACGCGAAATAAATCATCAGCAAAACTTGTAAAATAAAAAAGCGCTTGTAAAACACAAAACAAAGCAACCTTTAAGCATTTTACATCCAATGATGAACATAAGAGTTTTTTATCTTTGGGTTCGATTAACATTCTCAATTTGAACTTATTCTAGCAAATCAGCCAATTGTAGACAGCATTTGGATGCAGTCTACTGGTGAAAAATGTGATTGATGTAATTTCGCTGCAGAACTGAGTAGAGATCTTCAGTCTTTCAGAATATGGATTGCATCGTTGATAATGTCACAATGAACTCATTGACGGTCATCAAACTGATTTACCAAGAAGTTTCATTCTAGGCACTTCTCACTCAAACCTGAATTGTGCATAACCATCTTGCGATCAAATTTTCTACCAATAAATAAATCAAAGGTGTACGGACTGAATGTGTGGTGAGGAATGCATGGAGAGCGCAAACACCGGAAACAAAGAGAAACTCTTTCGATCTTGGTAAAAGCATAATAAACAAAACACATTTGTGCCGAATTGTTGCTCTACTTAACTCCCACACTGAAAATAATAAAGGCGAGGCAAATGTTCATTATCTGCAAGAAGGTAATCATGATCAATAAAATGTACCTCACAATAATCGCACTTCATGAATCACGTGTAAACATTGTTTGTTGTGGTATGGTCCAGACGACCGTACTGTGGCAAATTTAACGGTTCTGACCGACTGCCTCATAAGACGGACGAAACAAATGGAGTGAGGCGTTCGATTTCGTACGCAACATCATTTACATATTTGACTGTAAAATTGTGGTCACCAGTATACTGTGGATTTTTTCCCGAATGTTCCAATGGACCGGGACGAGCGAGAATTGAACATTGAAAACCGTGCGCGTTGGTGGTAATTGGCAGTGTGAGTTGATAACTAAATCGGGTAAATTAATTGTGGTTCGTGAAGTTGCTACGTAAAAGCTCGGTGGTTGGGGATATGAGGTAGCGTCTCCCTGTTACCGATGCCCCATTGGTTGTTATAGTTTAAACAAATCGGCAAATAGCTCTGGTTTTTTAGGGAACGATGGTGTGGGATAAAGCAGCAGGAGTGTGGCACAAAACAATTTAGAAACCAGTAATTAAGTGCACTTTTTTGTAAGTTGTATGGGATCAGAATGATCGGTGAGTTCGTACTGCGCACATCGAAGGTGGTACATATTGCATTGTCTTAAAGTAGTCTGGAGAACAAATTGTTTAAACCTACTGGGAAACTCAATAATTGAAGTTCGCAGCTTAGGAGAAAACAGACTGCACTGTTTTACCGAATAACACTCTCATTCATTTTACAAGTAATCACCAAAGACTAGCTGAAATAACTGTTCAGTCTCTATTTTGTATACAAACATTGGTCCATTTGGTGAGGAATCACACCTAGTGACCACCTAAATAACAAAACTTTCGTGAAGAAGCACTGTCTGTTCGTAACTCACTCTCTTCATAATATAGAAAAACACGTAAAATTTTGGGTTTCGTAAACTTAGATGACTGTAATTTAATTTCTAATAACCGTTAAATATTCAACCCAAATATATACCACCAAAACTGAACTGGTCGACAACTCAGGTTTTATCACTAGTGCGCGATGTTGGTTTCCGCATTGGTCATTCGATTCATAGCATTGATTTCTTATTCATTCTACAAGTTGGTATGACTTTTAGGAGATGATCGCAGTTTAGTTTGTTAACAGCGTGTACGTTTTTATCATTGTATTCCGTAATCGTCCCAAGCATGCATCCCTGAATCACAGCTGGAACAGCTTCTCAGTTCTTTATTCGAATAAGGATGGCTGTGTACACACGGTGGCCAGTTTAAGATTAGTTATATGCCCATGTGTGATCGGGATGTACGAAATGATACTCCGGAGAACATAACATGAGTTGCCTCTTCTCGACGTTTTATTCAAACTCAGTATTTAGAGAAATATATCATTGTGTTGGTGAGTTTTCTAGCAATGACACAAAAGTGAGATGAGAGTTGCCGATTTCAAAGGTGGCCAGACCCCAGGCAAATAAACATGTCATTATCCAAATTTCATGGGAAACGCAAAAAAAACACTTTCTAAATCATTTGGTTTCCCTATTTTTGTTCCAAAAAACTGAATTAAATTAAACTAAAAATACAGCGTTGCAAGTTAATGACTAGCATGACATACATAAGACTTCTGTTTATTTTTCTGTAGTGTTTCAAATAAAAATCCATACAAAAACACATTGCTACTTCCGAGTGTGTCGAAATAAATCGTTGTCTAGTACATTCTGGCAAACAGAGCAATTTACTCGTGAATCACTCAGTATATCAGGTAATTTTTGCCAGAGTGCAATCCGCGTTTGTTTACCGTCTGTTGTTTTTATTTATTTGTCTGGTGACCATTGAAAACAACAGGTTCATTTAACGCAGACAGTCGATATCCACTTTCAAGATCATTGCCCTCAGATGTGGATACACGCCTAAGCTTCAAAATACGGCTTAAATGTTGAGGTAATTTTTTGTTGTGTGTGAACTGCGTGAAACGAAACCATATTTTCAGATACCCAATACTGACAGTCTGGAGAAAACAAGTGACCAGGTGAAAAAATCTATCACAAAGCCAGAGAAAAAACTGAGGCTACAGTAATTCGACACAACACATGCTACAGATTCGAATTCATCATCTTGTTTGTCCGAATTTGCAGAAACTTGTAACCGAGATGGCATAATAGGCACTTTGCGAGTCTGCTTCGTCTTGCCAGTAACATAGTACAACTTTTCGGCAAAAGTTTTTAAAACTTCCCTAAATTTATGCCAGCAAGAAGTTGACCGATGTAAGTATATGCATTAATTTCGAGTATGTCAACTTCTAAGGTGAAACTAAACGGCGTTTATTGTTTGCACCAAAATGGCTTGCTACTCTATCACGACTACTCAAGAAAATCATTGAAAAAAATCTAGAATCTGCAGTGATATTAAGTGACTGTGACAGTATCGACTGAGTCGCCTGGATAGAGCAAACATTGCCTCCAACATTTGGTACTGTCTGGAAATTGCCGAAGTGTCGCACGCACGCACACTCAAAGTCAGTTGATAGGTCAGTTGATTGTTCGCCGAACGTTTGGTGAATGTTCTGCTATGATGATTTCTAGCTGAAAATGTTCCACTTCTGAAAGGAAAACAACTTTATTTTGCAAGTTTACTGGTGAAACTTGATTAAACTGCTTAAGCCTCCGTTAAAATAGCGCCCTACATAAAAAATTGAATCCGTCTTTGCGAAAATTCATTTGTGAAACGCAGTGACGAGAGGTAATTAGTTACATGCCAAATTCTTTGAAGTAATCGAAAAATGGATTGGAAATCGTAGTGGAAGCGGACAGTTTGCAATTTACTGTGACTTCATGGGCAAATGAAACAAACTCCCTGGGGTTGTCAGTGTTGCAAACCTTGCGCAACGCTCTTGTCAGCGTTACTCTTTTGCGCAATACACCACGTTTAACTCACTCAAGTGGAATATTTTCATGAACATGTTCCTATAACTACCAGTAACGCCCCTTTACAGGCTAGACAGAAAAATACTCCAAGCATATCACCCTTTATTTAATGTCACATCTCTAGAACGTTAATCCTGCCACCAACAGTTGCATTTAGTTTATTGATAAACACGACGCCCAAACTGTTCAACTTTATTCATACTAAATTTGGTGCGGATATCTTGCATTTAGTTTGGGTTAGGTGACATTAATTATGCGTATATCAACATTCAAAACGCACTCAGGACTAATAACAACACAGAATTGAATTTGAAGGGAGACATCATCACGAAATCTTCGAAAGGAAAAATTCCTCACTAAAAGTCTGGAATTTACATAACTAGGCTCTTGCAAACGGTTTGTCCCAGTGATCAGCAAAGAATCGGTGGGCAGATGTATCGATATAGTTGAGTCGGACTACAAGCTACAACCTATCCGTGGGTCAGGTATTCGATTCTTCGAAGTAGTTGGTGCTGATGAAACAGTTTTTCCTAGTTCTCTGATGGCCATTGTGAACAATAGCTTGCAAAAACCCATTCTCAACTGTTTTCGAAGCTATGGTAAATGCTTGTTCTTTTGTTGGCTAACCAAAGAACGGCTGATCGATTTCAGCCTATTAGCTAAGGGAAGCGCAACAGTTAAGGAAACTAACTAGGCTTGTTCTTTCTGAGAGAAAAAAATTGATATTTACATGCAAGAAGCAGTGGGAACCACCCTATACGTAAGTGAATAGTATGAAACGTTTAGTAGATCAACACCACCAAACACCGCGGAACACGTTTCAATAAATTATGTTATTTGTGAAACGACGCTAGGAAGTAGCGTAATGTCGTGACTACGTCGGATTTGGTTAGGCTGAAGCCAACAAAAGTTCGTGGTGCATTTGGTGCAGAAGATAACCACTACTTAGAAAATTTGTTTTTCATCCTCGCGATGAACCTGGATGAATTGAAATAAACACCAGACTGCCCAAATTTAACGATTCTGTCACATTTTTGATAGCTTTTTATTTTAAAAGAATATGCGGTAGATAACCTTGTAATACGTTCTGTATTTCGGATGAAAAACGTATAAGTTAAACAACTCAACTTTGTTGGTTTGTTGATTATGGTCATAAATAATTGCAGTTTTTCTCGTTAATTTTCTAGCTAATCCCTTTCAAAACGAAGATCTGTGCTCAATTTTTGTTTTGTTAGAGTTCTTCGATAGTACTGGTACTTCCGACGACACCGGTTCGAAACCTGTCCACTACCTCAAACGGTAGCTGTTTTGAACGGTAAGTCACCGAACACAGATCCAACATCACCAAGCTATCCTGTGCGAGTGTTCGGCCATGTTCGCTCTCGAGCGATGCCCGCTGGAAAAAGAAAAGTACCTGATATAAACTGGTGCAGCCGTTGCACATTCCATCAAATATCTCACTTAATGGTGTAAGTGAAGAGTGATCAATATTTGTGTGAGTATTTCTGGTTGTGAACACAAAATGACGAGTTGCTTTAGGGATCAATCAGAGGAGAATATACAGAAGAATTTCAGTAACATATCAACTTCAGAAAATTCCCCCATTATATGATCCAGATGCACCCTCTTTGTGTTCTGAATTGCTAGTCACACGAAAATCTAAAAATATCTTGTCATTCATTTGTTATATTTAATGTAAAAAAGACCGTATATAACGGAAACTGGCAACGTGAACTCCTCGGTGGAATGATCAATCAATAAAAAAACGATCGAGGATACACGCGTGTAATCCTAGTTGTTCATTAATTACTCTACATACCTCGGTCTTTCAATAATGGCAATGCACAGTTGGAACTACTGGGTTTTGAAACGGAATCAAATAGTTTTTATTGCAACCAATAATGAAAAACCTCGATAGGACTGTCCCAAGGTGGCCGATCTATGATCAGAAGGGTGACTGATAGTAATGTGGAAGGCGCAATGAAAATAATTGTTACGAGAACGATCAATAGATGGACATCCGGTTCATTAACAATCAGTGCAGAGACATTATTATTTACGGTTCCTACTAGTTATACATAATGCGCGTTGCGAACTTCACATCAGTTAGACAGTTAATGCAACAGTCAGTTCACATATGGTTATGAACTGGTGGAGAGCTCCAGCGAAGGTAGAATCCGAGTGCAGGTGTTCTTTTTAATACCAGTCATCTCAATGTAATGAATAACATCAATTGAATGCAGCGGTAGTGTAAGACCAAAACATTTTCAGAACTCAGCAGGGTCGCCATATGTTAAACATAATCAAAAAGCCGTGACAGAAAAATGCATTTAAGAGGTGAATTCATATCCAGTGTGGCTGCTATTTAGCTCACCCAACGCCTGTACAATGACCTTGGTTTCTCAGGCACCGAAATTGTTACAATTTGATGTATGACTTTAGTTTCATATCCTTACTCAGTAGTCCTAGCCGACACAAAAGGTCAACCATACACTCTGTCTCTTCATTGACGTTGTACGGTAAGTGGAAGGTCAGTAAGATTGTAATTGTACACTAATCTGTGTTTCATTGTGCGCAAGAGTACGTTTCGATTTTTTCACGAATAGTATAGCAACTGCCTTAAAAACTGTTTGCTTTAACCTCCCATGTGAAATGAATTTTCTTTGCCTTCTGAACTAGTCTGATGACAGCCAGTCAGCTTTTTGTTTTCTCCACACAGTTTATCTCGAAAGACAGCAGCAAAGAGGAGGTACATTATACGGGCAGTGAGTTAACGTGCATGCAGCCGCCTTGAACAATATTTGGCCAGGCCGTGGCGAAACGAGTTGTTTCGGCCCCTCTTGCACACACAACGCCGACCAATCACTTCGGATAAACATTGCTTAAGTGAGTTTTCTACTTTCCAATTTATTTTGCTCAACTTGAGCAAACCGACTTGGTCATTTGTTTCATCTGATATGTAACGATCAGTTATGTAGGGCTTTCATTGCCTAGTTCAATAAGTTGAAGTTGATGTGCCGCCATTTGTTCCAACTATTTCAAGGCGTTTCAAGGGAAACACCAGCTACACTTAATCACAGCCTCAAGGTTCAGACAATTCACGCAGATAGGTCTGTTTAAATGCTAAAGCTGCGATCAAGTGTTGATGTTGTTCATTTTTAAACGGTCTGTTCAACAGTTCAAAGTGTGTTCAACCACTCGATGCGATAGTTCTCAATATATGTTCTTGTACACGTGTACTTCACTGATACTGCAGGCAAAATGGTGGTCAACGTGGAAGACGGAGTACTTCGAGAAAATGTCCCACAGTTTGCAAGAAATGGCTCTCTGAACCAAGCTAAATGTCGAAATCGCACAGGTGCGAAGTGAAACAGAGTTCACTTTGTGTTTCTAGCCTTCCTTCATGCGGTCTCTTGTGAATATGCGAAAATGTTAAAATATACTCCTTTTGACAGGTCTGACTTTGCTCGCTGCTCTATTCCACAACCAGTTTTTCTCGACATTGCTTGTTTTTTCTAAAACCTATCAAAAGTGCGAATACGTTTGTTTCCTTGAAAAAAAAGTCAACTGTCCCGGTAGGATTCTTCAAGCCTCGCTAGCCTTCAAGCTCAGCTAGCTTGGAGCTTACCACGTTTGGGTAGGGTACTTCTGTCGCTGGCTCGAATCTAGCAGAAACCGGGATACTTTACGGTTGAGTCTCTTGTAAATGTTGTTATGGATGAGTTCAGGCACTCTGATTACTCAAAACTGGGCATCACCCACTTATGACCGCAACCCTCGCCTTCAGACAAGCCAATCAGCTGAATTCATTTAAGGGGAAGCACTAGACTCGAGATTACCTCTCAAGAGAGTAAACAAGCGGCGCATATTCTTGTCTGGATGGGAATTCGCAATTTGGTCTGCGTGTTTATGAGACTAATATGCTAAATACAATGCCAGTGAATTCACAGTAGTTATATATCCCACAAGTTTGTGTGACTAGTGTTCGGCTTGTGAGTTCGAGTTTCGTGCATTCTTGAGGAGTGAGCTGGCCGAAGGAGATGGCGAAAGCAAAGGCCACGATAGTGTATGGGTGGAGATCGATCTGGAACAATGCTAATGTTTACAAAAGTGATTGTATTGTTGGAGTCTACTGGTTTTACCTACGCAAACAGTTGACTTTTGAACACACTGTCATCGACAAATCACCCACAGTGTACAGTGCAACCAAAACCAAATCTATAAACGGTGGGTTTTCTGACCTGCATTCTGCATACACTGTTTGCGAGTGCAGTCAATCGAGAGTAGTCTAACCAGAATGGTCATGAAATTAAGCGGAGACGACTTAGCCTGACAGTAAACGACGTTCAACCAATTGAGATAATCCAAGTCTGTTTTCCTGAGGCACCTGTTTCAAGGCCGTTGATGTGAGAGCAAAGACTAGGAAACTCGTAATCGGTAACAAAATGTTCACACTGTGTGGTCCAAACAAAATGCAGACATTTGATTACTCATCCTGCCCGTGTACACTCGATCATATCCATTGACACGAAAAACCGTGTTCTGACCCGTTTGCATCAGTGGACACACTTTGAGGTCCGATCGAATAACTCAGTTATATGGTCAAAACATACAAAAGTTACAATGGGTGCCCAAATAAGGTCAGTGGTTTGTATCACTCACTATATGGTTGGCTTGTAAACTCGAATGAACATTGCAACAGTGTGATCCAATATCCTGAATACTACATGAATGCAAACACGGTAGCGGATTCATATATGAGTCGTTTGAGACTAACAATATGTTGACATCGTGGTAACTCATCCGATCCTCTCAATACCCAGTAGCCAGGAATTTCACTCTCATCGTTACCACAGATAAGAACTGCTGATGGTAACGAACAAAGATTAAATTCCGTCCATCTAACATGAGATGGGAATGGCGGTAGCTATATGTTCATGATGATACAGTTGAGCTGGTAATGAAAATGTGGACAACACATTCTCCACTTCCTAATCATGGCAGTGACGAGTTCCTGGATTCAGACCAAGACTAATACATATCGTGTGTGATTAAAACGTTGTCCCATATCAGACGATGGTCAGCAAGCCAATTATCAGATCAGACTTCTTTGCTGGGTCCGAATAGTCGATGACTGGCTTGGTTTCATTAACGTGGTTGGTGAAATCAAGCTTGCCTTGGTTCCCTTTCCTCATAAGCCGAAATTGATCGCCTGATTTGTAGATGGTTTTAGATGAAAAAACGTCCACAACAGTCTTAGAAAAGCTTTATAGTTGTTTCAAACACTTGGTTCTACTAACCCTCAACGAAGCAACGGACAGCTGTTCATAACTTGTTGTGTCTCACCAACACCGTGTACATCAAGGACTCGTACCCTCGGTCTGGGTAGGAAGGAGGGAAACGAAGGAGTTATGAAAACTAACAAGAGTAATTTACACACCTTTTGCAATTCGATGGCCTCGAGCAAATGGTATAACCCACTTCTGACCCTCATTGGGGTATGGTGGGTTTGATTCCTGAAGTACATGGCATTGAAACGATTCAGCAGGGTTGAAACGGCTGTCCACTACTTCGGTGAAAGTCATTCGGACCGACTACCTGCAAAGTATACCGTTCAGATTCGTACACAAATCAGCAAATCATCTACGGTAACGATAAGCAATTCTCTGCCGCGACAAAAATGGAAGCTGGAAAATTCCCTCACGTGGTTTATAAATCGGAGTGCTGATATCACTTGCGCCGAAGTCGTTATGCAGAAGAATGTGCAGACAAGGTACACAGTGTCAGCAACCTACAAATGTGTGTTTCAACCACGAAACACTGATAAGGAAAGCAAACATTCGATCGCCAGTATTTTTCTAAGTGATCACCCCGACCGAAACAGCAAGGCAATCACGCATGCCTAACACGATCCAACCTACTCAAGGCTCGACCACGGAATTGTGGTCGAAATCTACGATGCGCTCCCATGCGTATGCACTAAATGCATTGCAGACGCTAGACTACCCGCTGTTACGGCACAGTACCATCCACCGAAACGAACTAACGGGAACATCATGTTATCTACACACAGTAAAACTACGCGGATATTGTCTCGTCGGCCATTCCTTTCTTACTTTCCTCTGTTTTTCTGCCAGGTTGAACCTTCAGTTTATCTGTAACACGGCACAGGACGCACAAAATCACAAACAGGCTACTACTTACACTTCAACAGATGCTCACTTACTTTGAGTCGACAAATTCAAACAAGATGTGCGTAAATGTGAACCTTTCTCGAACGCGTTATGCACGGATTTGCAACAACCCTATCACTATTTAACGCTTTAGAAGAGACCCAGTTGTGAAAAATCTGAATTTCAGCAGGATTCGAGCCAGTGGCAGACAATTGGGTCCTTCTTAGATTATCAGATTTGTCAAACTACTCAACAGTAATACATTGTAATCTTTGATTTTACCAACTTCGCCTCGTTTCAACATACCTCAAATCAACGGCTTACCAAAAAGTTTTGGTCAAATTTAGCACTGTACCAAGTTAAAGAAATGAAATACAGTCATCTTTTGTTCCTGTTAGATCTAATCGTTTCAGGGTGCAACAGCTTACTGCCATGAATCATTTTACGCGTGTTCGGTGGTCTAAATATGCCAGTAAGATTGAACGATTTATACTGTCGTCGTGTTTCCTGATTGTTAACAGTTGGCCTTGCTTGAACACATGTTTTTTCAATTTCTCTTTTTAACTGTACCTATTAACATCTGGATGTGAGTCCAGCGCGTATGACAGAAAAATACTTTTTGGTCTTATAAATACCTACTACTGATGAGTACTACGGGATTTTGATTTTTACATGAACTGCATATCACCTACCACTGATCGCAGCTGTCACATTCTGTAGACTTTCCAGTCAACTCCATTCAAAAAGAAACACCATATGTGAGTTTTCTATGTTGATAACTCTCGTCAGTATTCCATATCCTTGCCAAGACGGTAGTCAGAACTCCGGCCATGCTTTTATAAAGCAACGGTACCAACCACTAGTTCAGTGACTTTACACGCTCCACCACATCTGTTTCTGAGTAATGCTCAGACTGTCCGATCGTTTCCAGAGGAGACACAGTAACTGTCTTGTTAACCCTAATCCATGACCCCCGACTGGAACCTATCTGCAGGTCGAAATCACAAAAATCAATAAGTTGTCGAGTGATACTTTATATAAACATCCACGTGTACATATATGTGTATATAAATGTCCATTAGGCAACCTCCTACGGGTCTGCTGCCAGTTCTACCGTACTGAACGATTCAGAATTGCCTTGTGATATCAATTGTAACAACACCTCTTGGAAAACTTACAAGATGGCACATCCAGAAACTGCCGAGCATCTTAGCAGAAAGCGGTTATTCATTTCAGCGCTCAGAATCCACAGGAATTGGTTAAAATATGTGTCCATCAAGAAAGGCTACAGACGTTCTCACTCATTTAGAAAAAACTACCTCAAACCTTGAATGAATTTGTGGAGATTAATGTGAAATGTGATTGTTTGTGTTAGAAGACTAAATGTAAACGTTCTTGAGGCAACATTCTGAGAAAGTACACAACGATCACTTAAAAGGAAAGCCACACACAGGTTCCCCTCTCCTACGAACAGATAGCAATTCTGTACACACATTTGGTAGGTTCATCATGATATTTATTTTATGAATTAACCTTCAAAATAATTCATAATTCTATAAAGCTGAATTACTCCATTTAAATTGTCCAGTTCAGAATAAACAATTTGCTTTGTCGCTTAAACCGGGAAATTGATCCCAGGGGAAATAACAACCAACTGAAAATTAACACAAACGGTGTTTAAACGAGATCGACTCACTTAACCATTGAGTTATATTAATGCTGTTATAATGGTTGAGAAGCTTTACTATCTCGTATAGATGTATTTTCAATTACACAAATAAATATACTCATCCAGCAAGCCGGATAGAAAAGTGTATGTATATACATTTATGTATGCACGCCCTTCTCCGGTTCGTGAGAGAAGTATATATAGATGGAAATGCGTCTGTACAAAGCAACGGATGTCTTACTAATTTAATACGACGCGAAAAGTCTCTCTTCATCTATATATGTATATATATATGTACACGTGTAGATATACAAATGTAGAGAGAACAGAGTTGTGAGTACGAACAAACAAGAAAGAAGAACACCATGTCATTTAAGTAAATGTTTCTTTAATTAAACAGTCATCGCATTATTACTCAAGCATGTAAATTTCTAATGTGTATCAGAACTTAAAAAACTGACATAGTACGGCTTGTTGTGGATGTGGGCAAATTTGTTGAAACGTGTCAAGTGCCTGCAGTGTAAGAAATTATACATTTGAGTTAACGATATGCCGTTATATAGAATGAAAATCGAAATGCAAAGCGTCAACATCTCAAAGGTCTCGTTCAGAAAAGTGGCAATCAATAGAAAACTAGTAAAGATTGTGGCGTGCAGAATTGTCATGAATTTCAGACAAAAAGTCATAGGTGGAACTTGGCTGACTGCACTGCACAGATGGGCGTTGATTAGATCAACGTTTATGTTGCCTCAGGTTAAAAATCATTATTGTGGAAATAACTGTCAAGTATAAGAGATTGACATCAGTTCCAGGTTCATGTATTAAGTTTCCACAGGATGACCAACACACTGATTCAGCAACAAAACTTTATTATAGAGTGCATAAAAATGGGGTACGGCTACGACCAAATTTGGACATGTGTAATTCGCCGTATCATGCAACGGCAAAATGACTACCCGAATTGTTAGAACCGGTCATGAAGAAACTACCGATTCACGGTCTTAGACATTCTTTCGAATTTATCGGAACGTTAAAACAACTCAGTGGACAGGGAAAGCGTTTATTCTCGCTTGACGTCACGTCTCTTTTCACAAATATCCCACTTAGTAAGACGGTCAAGTTTCTCGATAAACGTGGGGATACCAGTAGATGAACTAAAGCAGCTTTTGTACCGCTCCACATACAACGTTCAGCTCAGGTTTTCCGGTAAGCTACACTGCCAAAAGGACGGAGCAGTAATGGGATCACTTTTAGGCCCTTTACAATCCGATATTTTCATGTAAAAGCTTGAAAGCAGTTCATTAGCAGAGCACATTAAGTCGTTGGCTCTTTATAAACGTTATGTAGTTGATATTACCTGCATGACAGAAAAAGTTAAATGTCTCAATAAAACACTGATGCAATTCAACTGTGCTCATAAGAATATCCCATTCACACTGGAGCTCGAATCACCAGCAAGGATGGCGTTTTTAGACGTGTTCATGTCATGTCGTGAAGATGGCACAATACAATGTAAGATATACCGTAAAGCAACCTGGACAGGACAGTATACAATTTTTAATAGCTTCGTACCTTTGAGAAAAAAGAAGTACCTGGTCCGGTGTCTGCCAGATAGGGCCGTGAAAATATGCTCAAATGACACCATAGAGGAAGAAAAACACATTATATTCCACACACTGCTTGAAAATGGCTCCCCGGAACAGTTTGTTTGTAAGAGCGTCATAGTTAGCACAATAGGTCGGTAGGCCGCAGACTGTAGAAAAAATCGTGCCTATATTACTTTGCCTTTCAAAGGCAATAGTAGGGCTGAAAATATAACCAGGAAACTTCACGTAGCACATAACAGAATCTATTTCGCGGCTCAATTACGTATTCGGTTTACATTCACACCAGGTTTGTCTCCCCAGCTGAAAGATATATTGCCTGTACATGCTGCCTCATTTTGTGTTTACGGTTTCGTTTGTTCTTGTGGAACAAGCTACATAGGCTGCACAACAAGGCGACTATCTGAACGTGTGCGAGAGTATCATACGACGTGGCTAGTTCGAAGATCGGTAAAGGTTTGCTCATCAGCAGTCGCTTCTCACTTGGTGGAATCGAATCATCATATCAACCCGGCCGATTCGTTCAAGCCTATCTATCAAGTCGGTGGAGCGCAATCAAAGTGGGCCGAAGGTCGCCTACTGGCCATTGTAGAAGCCAACGCAATTCGCTTACATCCGCCCCCGTTGTGCTCACAAAAACATCTGGTTAAAACAATGAACCTTCCGTGGCTCTGTATCGATGGCCCGGATCGATCTGCTATATAGGAGTACCGATTTTCCGAAAACGTTCACAACCCAATTCACTGGTGCTACATAACTAGATTTCACGAGTTTGACTAAGCGAACATCAATGATCACCATTCCTCACCCCACTAGCATAATACCCCCAGCGAACCCATATAAATGTGTTGTATTTAGCCTGATGATGAAGCACTGAAAACAGGCTTGTTTGCTACGCGTTTTTTCTCATTCCCGTTTTTGTTGTTTGCATTTTTACCATCGAAAACAGTTATTCGATGTTAAGCAAAATAATTACCTTCTAATATTCACACGCACTTGGACTATGTAGCATACAAATATATGAGATAAACATTTTCAAATCCTGAACAATATGGAGCGTAAGAATGACGAAGATGAAAAGCGGTGTTTCTAATAAGCCCATCAAATTCATTGCCGACTAAAATTCGCACTGTATGCCACAAAAGCATTTTTTCAAAGGATCAGCAGATAGGCTGAATTCATGAAGTCTAAGAGGTACTGGTTTGTCTAATAAACAAACCGTCTTCTATCTAACTGGGAAGTTACCATTTTCACAAAACCTCCGAACTGTTCGACTGGCAGACAATCAGGAAAACGTTCGTTTTTTCTTTCAGGAACACTTTTGAAACACCAGTGAATTTACAATTTCCATTTGTGTGCAACCAATTAACATATTAGCCAGTGATTATGTGAGATTATTTTTTGCTCATAGTCCTACTTATTTCCACGTAATGTCT
This sequence comes from Paragonimus westermani, assembly GCA_008508345.1. NCBI lineage: Eukaryota > Metazoa > Platyhelminthes > Trematoda > Plagiorchiida > Troglotrematidae > Paragonimus > Paragonimus westermani. The sequence continues at coordinate 269,885 of QNGE01000216.1, read as the reverse complement.
GTTATATATTTTAAGTTGGTCTCTTCAGTTCAGTCATGGATTCTTTTTTCTCCACACTCATAGTTTGAGGAGGGACCGGTAGGATAATTTATCGATTATTTGATTTTGAAAATTGCCGAAACGTCCTCTTCCGTTAGCTAGCGGTATACAATGTCATATCACTTACATAATAGCCAATCAGCCTACTGTAAGGTCAGAAGAACTTTTACAAACCCCACAACTTTACATGACTTCAGCTAGTGGTTGGCTGATCAGTTAAAAAACATGAGTTTGATTTTAGTCAGACTGACTCCTTACGACTAATGAGGCAATTACGTTATCATTTGTGACAGTGATTAACGCCGATATGCCTTGCCAACGGGCTTTAACACGGGTGTGCAATTGTGTACATTTCGTCAAGCTTTGCGTTTACACAATCGTTTACATGAAATAGATAATTGTACCGTTTTTGCCTCCCTAATTCAAATCCTGCTCTGACCGAATCGTGCGTAGTCCGCTCAATCGAACCATGCCAACCGATTCCTGATTGGTGGGTATTTGGTCGATGCGTCACTCGAGAATTGGCCCAATCACCAACGCCGATCTATAGTGCACCTGTCAATATTTTGTATGTTCATACTTGATGAGCAACGCGGATAGCAAATATTGACTGTTAGCCCACTGATGAAAGTAAATGGACCGCATTTTGGAATCGGCGCTCAGTTTGATTTTATCCGTTGCATTTTGTGACTAACTTTCAAGTACACGCCCATAGGCAGTGAAGTCAATTTCTTTGGTGTAAGCGTGAACCAGTTCAACCTTCTCATTAATTTCATTTCAGCAGCACTTAATCGTTAAACGGTATACCAGCCAAACGATGTCCGGTTGACCTGGTTCCCAGAAATACCAAAGATGTCTTCAACCGTATGTGTTATGCCAACTGGTTGATCGGTCAATACATGCTAGCAAAGATAAAATCGTCAATACTGTCCTAGGCTTTCAGAAAGAACGATTGCTTTGATGATTAAATTAGGCCAAAGTTCCGCACGAGGTAATGCCCACAGCTGAAAAGAAGGCCGTGTTTATAAAACTCCCGTTTAAAGGGGATGCTGTAGCAGATAGGTTCAACCGGTGCATGTACCGGTCACTTAGACGCACCTTCCCAGCGGCAACCTTAAGAAGTTGGTTCACAACAATGCCGATGTTAAGATTGAGCCTGAAAGACAAGCTATCAGTCCACGATCAATCGATGCTCGTGTATTCATTTTCATGCTGCTGTTGTACTGCAGAATATGTTGGTCGTACGACTAGGCGCTTGTCAAAAAGGATCAAAGAACATCATCCAGCTTGGATCGGAACCGGTGGCCGTAAATCAATTACCAGCGCCATTGTTGCGCATCTAGCTGACACCAACCATCGCATAGACGTTAACAAAGCATTCCGGATTATCTACAGAGTGGCCAACGCTCATCCGAAAACAGTCCGTCAGCGTATTTTGGCAACTGCCGAATCGATTGCAATCAGATTACGCAACCCTAATCTATGCTCTCAAAAGAAGTTTGTTCAGTCCCTGCAACTTCCGTGGCCACAGATCAATCTCACCCAGTCTAACCACACACAAACATTTGACCTTGACCGTGTGACACAACACCCAGTCAACGTCCGGTCTGGGCCGAACCAATAATCGTGTGACGTTTAGTAGTAGCCACTGTCATTCGTTACAGTCAGCCTCTGTTTATGCGGTTTGTCTTATGACGCCTTGATGAAAACCTACGTAATTGTGTTGACTTGAGAAAGAATTATCGAAAACAATTGTTCGTCACATCGTTACTTCTGATTAAATTAGGATAAACAATAACTGGTTCGTTTGGATACAGCGTTAGTAGAACAGTTAAAAATGTGTGTTGCTCAATGGGTTGAAAAGTAGCTTACTCGATCGACCCAGACCTCATACCTCTACGTAATCCGCCTAAGTATGTCCTACTAAGACATTAGTACTCAGTGTTGCGTGATCTGAACTTTATTTGCCCCGGGGTTCCCACAAGGAAAACATTTATAGAGTTAAACTTGAAAACAAGGCAGCTGGCGAATCTGCAACAGGACCACTATACTAGTCGCCTTGGAATTTCCTTTCATATTGCGGCAATTGCTACCAGCTATTTAGCCGCCTATCAATTCGTTTCTCTTGTTTCTGATGTACCCATTTTCTGAAGTACGTAACAGTTATAAAGGCTCTGTAATTCAATCTATATAACTAACGCATATGAAGAGTTGAGTGTAGACGTAGTTTCATAACAGTAACGCTATTCCAGCTCCCGGATAACATATCACGTAACACGTAACATGTCTTATAAAGTCATTCTAAAATAAATCCATCTCAAACCTCTCTTCACACTTTCGCAGACTTCCCTCATCTGAGTCAGACAGTATGTAACACCCACGACGGTATTAAAAATGTGATTGGGGCCACTTCTCTTCAGAAAAAGAGCTCATTCTCATCTAAGTCAATCATTCAGTTTCATGCAAGTCTCCATTTGATTTCTGCGACACCCTTTAGCTGCAACTAATCAGATAGCCGACTATGACGATACGATGTCTGGAAACTAGGACGCACGAGTGTGATCAGCTAGCGCGCGCTGCGCGTGTGCGAACACGTCCTTCCGTCCGTCCGTCCACCCGTCTGTTCGACTCAGACGACACGAATGCCACTTTTTCGTAATTTAACCTGATCAGCGAGGACGGTAATACCCAGCATAATCAAATAATACACACTTTGCAGGCGTACAAAACTCATGTAGGACAATTGGACAGAATCAGTTTACTTTCACATCAACTGGTCAGTATGTATTCTGATTTTCCGAGTCGCGCGTGATGAGGAACACGTTTGGGGCTGAGAAACTGTTTATTTTGAATGATTCTTTAATTCGTTTGATGAAGAGGGGTCAGTTTGTTTGCTCTTATCTATCAGGGTAGTTAACGAACGGAATAAGGCAAACATACAGTTTGTTCGCTATGCACAGTAGACCAGTGTGTGTGGACGACGTTATAGAAATTTGACACACTGCTGTAATCTTACTCAATTTATGAAAACTTTCAGGAAGATTACAATGATTTTGCAGCATTTCAAGTCAGTTCAAGGGATCGTTCACTTGAACCCAGTCGGTTTTGTAGGAAGCCACCTTATTTGTAAAAAGGAAGTGTACAAAATGATGTTTCTCTTCTAGATAGTCCAGTGTGTTTTCCAACTTCGCAGCATGGCATCTGATTGGCCTATTGCCTTTTGACCGACGTTTATTAATTGAAAATAAGTGTTTCTGAGTTAATGACTACATAAAAGCATTATAATTGTGCGAGACAACACTGTAATGATTTCGGTCAACACTTCGTCAGCACCTGTCAGTAGGCACTCTTGATCACTGACGACAAACTCACCTGTATGAATGTATTTGCAAATGCAACGGAAACGCAGTTTCACGTAAGATGAACCACTCTAACGAGTTCTGCAGAGGTGGGGAGAAAAATATGTCGGATCTCAGTAAACCATTAAACTAATGTAGCCGTAAAATGCACATTACAGTCAACATCACTGTGTAATTCGTTCCGTTTCTTAAACGGTCGCTTGTGGACTACAACAACTGAATGATTGTCGCTCACATTACACAATAAAACGTTTCAATTTAAAATGTACACTAACTCCAAGGTGTCTTTTCAAACAACTTCTCTTTTTCTGTCCAAACGACCTGTCCAGTGAACATTAGCTACTGAAAATATGGTTCTCATAAAACGAAAGACCAGAAGCAACGAACTGGTAAATACCAAACATATGAATCACTTGTACGTAGTAAACTGATTCACCAAAATAATGCTGAGGTTGCATTGCAGGTATAGGAAAACTTCATCAGATTTAGTAGGTTTTAATTTGAGTTTACGATATTATAACATGATTTGAAGGAGCGCTCTTCGCTGAGAAGTAGGATGTATTCAACGATTGTTGCTAGAGAACCCAGACATACGTGGATAATTGCGTGATTCCAACACCCCTAAAATCGTACTAGCTGATGCGGATCCATGTAGGCTCACCTATCCATGGTATGCAAGCTACTTTGAACCTTGGATGAAATACAACGCCAAAACAGTCGTTCTGGTTTCATCCGTTTCTCAGTCGGTAGTTTCTATCTCTTTTTTATCTCTGGAGTCAAGACCGCGATGTGTTAATAGCTGTACAACTGCTAAAGCTTTCTCATATAAATTTTGTTCAGCCAAACTGAATTCATGAACTTGCACCTGATTGATTTTGTTGGCCAATTAGATCAACTCCAACCTGTTCGATGTGTATATTTAGTGGTAGATTACAAATCCGTGTTCAGCTTTCAATCAAGTGATCCTTAGCTAGTCAAGATTCAAACTATAAAAGAAACACTTAAAACGTCGGTCTTTGTTCTGACTTCTGGGTGCTGAATGTTTGACCACGTTTGTGTTGAGGCACTTGGTGGATATAAACACATTGGAGTTCAACTGGGTAGCCTTTCTATACTTCATTCAGAATGGATGTAAGAATGTAGGTGATTTTTTGAGTGGCCCATTCACCTGTAACGTCATCATCAAAAAACGCCTACAGTTCCTGTTCTAACAACCTCTACACAAAACAAGATGTGGACCATGTTGACATCGGGTTGAAGTAAAAAGGTGGAATTACTGACGTTTCAAAAAATGTGGTTTATACACAAATCCACCTGGACAGAATATCGGCTCGTTAGTAAGTACTGCCTACCGTATATTCCCTTTGATAAATATCACGTGCAAAATGACTCACGATTGTCTACATCCCACAGCTGAGCCTTCTGCAATCAGACCTCAAGACATGGCTAATACTTGTATATTTTGTGTATCCTGTGTACAGTGGACTTCGAAGTGTTAGATTCATGAGCTAGTCGACGGATACTCTTTTGCGGACTGAATTTAACAAAAATGGGTCGTATCTAAATGACAGAATATTCATCAGCAGTGTGTGTTGTCCCGGTTCGCTCACCCGACTCGCCTAACCTACCTGTTTGTTGGTCTAGGCTCCGACACGAATAGAACAATTCCAAAGATTCAGATATGTCACACACGCCTCACCGATAAATGCTAACCAAGGACAGTTCTTTGGTTCGTAATTCGGATTGTGTTGTCGGACGCATACTTCTGGGACATACTGTACAATTTGTGAGTTTACATCACTTTAGTCGGTTCTACAGTTGACAGGAGTACCGAACTGTGTACCGAATTCTCGCCAACTGATTGTGGGGCTCGTAGACGGATGACCCTAAAATATTGTCACAACAAAGAACAAACCAAAGCCTTCATACAGTATTGAGAAGTAAATCGTACAACTAATTAAAACCTCAAATATGAGCAATCCATCTCAAGTAAGCAATAAGCGTCGAACGATGCAAATAACTGCCACCTGCTAAACAGTATGGGACCAAACAATCTGCTAACCACATAGTTGAGTGGTAACCATGATAAAACATGTGGGATCTGGGGTGACACGGAAGTACAACACGGGGAGGGGCGTAGGTCAACTACATGCTGTTGCAAATAGCCCAACGAAGAACGCTGCTGAGTCAGTGGAAGGTGGGTGGGGGGAAGTTGCGAGCGCATAGCATACGTATAGCCAGACGTGAAAGTGGTCAGGGTCAAGGAAAAACAGTGTGTTCGATCAGAGTAGACACCAACACTTCAGAGAATGTCGCATCGTAATGAACAGAAGCCAAGTGCTTCGTTGACAAGTTCTAACTGAAAAGAAGACAATTTCAGATGGTTCTCTAAAATATGAAAATCATCAGAAATGTCTACAACATATGCCTCGAGCTGTAAGCGGTATCATTTTAGTGTGTCATTTTAGGACCACACTTCAATTAGCTGTGTGCATGTAGACGATATCAAAGTGGTCAACTAATAGAACCACACGTACGAGAAGACCTTGTGAACGCGCAAACGTGAGTTTGATTGTACTTCGCCATCAGGACAACGGCAAACTAAAAATCGGTTAGAATCGTGTACCGACTACGGGAAGCGTTTTTTGATAAGGAGGGTCACCACGAATGACACAAACCGACTGTGCTAGTACAGCAAACAAACCTAACTCTGTCGGCGGTATTCAGTCGGTGATGCGCAAACAGATACTGACTATCGGTTTCGTAATTGATATGACACTCTCAATTGTTAACTGTTCGATGCATCTAACAGTGTGATCGTTCATTCCATGACCTAAATGTTTATCCTTTTTCCTGATGTAGACGGCCAAGCGCCAACAACTGTGTTAGTGAATACAATTCAGTTATAACTAGTATCGCATGGTTGATCATTTAAAAGAGATCTAACTTCAAAAGCTTTGGATTTTGGCTGGATTTGAACACTCGACACAGGCAGCGCACCAAAACGTGGCAAGCACTGCACCAATCGGTCCACGTTGAGAGCACAGGAATTACACATTTAGAATCGCTTAGTTGTCCAAACCGTTGGTGGAATCCATACGACAAAGAGAATTGGATGAGTGGATAGGATTAAATGTGGAGCTTGAAGAATATTGGAACGGTTTTCTAGTTCTGAGCGCTGATTCTCCCGCTAGTTCGAACTCACTTAAAGCCCGGATTTTCTCAATTGCGCTACGTCTTAAATACACGATTTAATTATTCGGGAAAGAGTAATGTAATGTTGGCATGGGTGTGTTGTGATTCCGTGTCTGAACCACGAGTGAGTTGTAGTACAAAACTTAGTCACCCAGTGAGCGCATTTTCGAAATTATCACCCCCTGTGTTTCTGAAGGAGTGATTCCACTAGCTGTCCCATTACAACACAGCTGGTTTTTCTTCGTAGGCACAACTAAGTGTTGAACGTACAAAAGAACGTCTACGGGATATATCATACAAAATGTGAGCTACGACTTTCTTTTTCAAGAAATAACTTTCTCATAAACGAAGCCAAATGATTCAAATTCAAATGGCCTAGTTTCGACCGAAACTCTGTTTTCGACTGTAACTCACTGTCCTTAGTTATAAAGGTATTACAACTGAGCAAGCAATATACGGGTGACGAGAGCGGAAAATGGCAGCTGAAAGACGAAACTGCAAACCAGGTCGGTTCTTCGCCGGACCCAAAAATTATCTCCCGAATTGTGGCAAACATTCTGTGAACAGATTCAGTTAATGTTGTCAGTTCTGTTCATCTCAAAACATGCGTTCCAACCTGCGTTCGGCAATGTCCACCCGGTCAATTTACAAAGCCTCAGATTTTTTCTACGTTATCATCCAAGTCCACAGATATTCCTTCTATTCACCTGATAATCCGGATTCAACTAGACTTCCGTCCAAACTCAGTAGTTTTATTCGCTGATAAACACGAAAAGGAAATCGAGATCTATCGCTAAAAGATCGTGTTAGTAATCATTTGCGGAATTAGTGAGCAAATGTTGTAGGGTCAGTTTTGCCCGGCTAACTCTTTTTACTCACCGAAGACGCTAATACTTTTCCGATTTCAACATTATTCCTCGAGGTGCATAGGGCTTCGCGTTAACGTGACTTCGTTTATCGATTACGGTGAATCCGGTAAACTCGTTGATTCAAACATGATTGATGAGTGGTCGGGGATTTGGTTTATTTTCAAGTTGACCATCACTCACATTTGATCGCAGCCTCCGCATTCAGTAACTGTGTCTTCTCTCGAGACGATCGGGCAACCCGATCATTGCTCACAAGCGAGAGTGGTTGAGCGTTCACATTTGATAATTCGGTCATGCCGAATGTGAGGTCAATGGCGCAGTGATCAACACGGTTGCCTCATGATTGGATTGGCTGGCGTTCAAATCCCGGTCGTGGCAAGGGTATGAACTACTGATGAGCTCTAATGAGCGCGAAACGCAAGTCTAATGCTTCTTTTCGAAAGAGCCTGGCTGGAAAGTCTATCTGAATGCGAACGCTGCGATCAAATGTGAATGATGGTCAACTTGAAAATCAAACATAATTCTTGGTGTAACTACAGTTCGAGTTTTTTACATTTGGGTTGCCGCTGAATTGCATCGGAATGTTGAACATGTTGATGGGACTCACGTTTTGTTGAAGAGTGACTGGCTAAAAGCTTATGGCGTATATCTTTGAGTTAAAGTGTTTTCTGTCATGTACTATTATAGTATAAGGAATACTGATCATGCTTTATCTAGTCGTCATGTGATTTTAAGGGTTTTGTTGGGTTTAATCGGTGTTTTTGTGATGAAATTCAACCGTTTCCTGATTTGAATATCTGGTCGTTTTATCGTTGATGTAAAGGATGGCTACTGTTTTGTACATTCTTCATGGTGTCATTTGAAATTCACTTTCTTCTGCAGCATTTTTGAAGTTCATAGAAACCTTGAGATCTTTCGGTTCGACAAAGGTTCCCAGCGAGCGATACCGGTTTTACAAAGCATGTAACTCAATGATAAGCTTGGGTGCTCCTCAGCGGATACAACTATCATTCAGGTTAGCTGAAAAAGTATACATAGTCACGGAATGGGTTTTTTCATTCAAGAACAACACCTCTTTTAATTTACCCCAATGTGACATACCGATTTTTGTTCTAAGTAAGAGCTTCTATCTTTGATTCATATGAAAACCGTTGAAGTTGTAGGCCGTAGTCCTGATGCTTTGCAGGAGCACAGAGCTTCTAGTCAAACACATTTCAACTCCCTTCACTTACACTCTCTCCTCATATTGTGAAATTTAAATTATCAAGAGGTATGTTTAAATAACATAGTTTACAAGACAATTTTTGACCATATTACGTAGAAGACGTTTTAGGGTAAAAAGAATCCGTTTTTCCTCAGGGCAACTTAACACGCGAAGCCACCTTTTAGTTATTCTCTAACGAGTTATTTATTGCATCCGCCAACGAGCGCGACGTGTCGCACAAATTTCTGCTAGTCATTGTTATGAAACAGATATATTGGGTGATAAATTGAACACTATCGAATTGTGACAGTTACCATATAATTAGTGGAACTGAGGAATGTGGCACTTTTGTTCAGTAAGCCTTTCTCAAGAATTGCTATCCGATTCACGCCTGCATTATCGACGGATGGATATGCTGAACTCGCAATTGCCCACACAGGAACGCCCATCACTCCCACAGAAGTAATCGCAATGCGGACCGATATAAGACTATTAACCTTTGAATAAGATGAACCTCAGCAATGTGTAGAGCAAGTGAAACTTCGGAGACGTGGAGTGGTAATGGGCGTTACTCAACTGCCAAGCATTTGTTAGCATATAAGCCTTCTTCACGAAACGGTTTGATCACTCCAGATGAGATTCACATACTGACATAATTAAACGATGTTTCTGGTGTCTACGTGACTTATTTTTTAGTGATGGAAAAATCCTTTGTCCATTAATGATCTTGATAGAATAAACTCACTGGTTTAATTACCAAACTAAACGACGCCGACGAGATGAGTGTATAGTGAAGAAACGTCAATGGTCCTGTTCAATAAGGTTCTTGATATCCGTAAACTCGGAATTTGAGTCAACAGTCACTGTTTACAGAATGCAACATAGATCCTAAAATACTACAGAACCACATATGTGTGACTTGCACGAGAACTGCAAAGCGCCCAAGCAAACACATGTAAACTTACGTAGGAGGCGCAACCGATGATACGCAGATATATAAAACGGTTGATTATTTGCGTTTGAACAGACATTCAAACCTGCCAAAATTAGTTCAAGATTTTACATATGTCAAATATTCAACAGCTAGAAGTGTATATCCTACGGTTATTTTACAAGTGTTCTTAGTCAGATTCACAAAACAAATATCTTTAAAACGACCTATGCAGCTGTTAAATCATATTATTACAAATAAATATTTGCAACTTCATATACTGTCACGAAAAGTACATGTTCAGGGTAACCGATAGGTTGTGTATGATGAGGGGATTACTTTGCTCATCCGCTGGACTACACTCAGGTAACCTAACTGAAATATCTTACACGATATGACTAAACTCACCACAAGACGCTTTTTGTTAAAAAAAATTCGATTTATATGGTCGAGCGAACAAGTATTGCATACACGGAACTTACTATGCTTGGTGTCCGGTTGACGCTAGTGAATGTAGTCGTTTGTTGGCAACTCTCATGGTATTCGAACATGGCCCTTCTAGAACGGTTTACTTGTTTAGTTCTATTTCAAGCTAATCTGTGTCTCCACAGACTGGATTTGCGAGACACCGTATGTCGTGAGCGGAAAACAGATATATACGTGTGACTTTGTTCTTGATGTTTCCACTGATTCGTGAAATGATTGCATTGCAATTCACGAAATTCCAGAGGTAGCGTTGCTAATCTACATTTTGGGGAGAATGTTTCAAAGTTTGAGCTGACTTCCTTACAGTCTGTGTTTTAAAGATACTCAAAATTTCAATTTCTATCTATATGTGCAAATACACTTAACTTGGTGAGAAAGTTCATATAATATGCCGTTGGTTGGACACTACTCACGATGCTTGAATTCTTCGTTACTCATATTAACTCGCACAAAACTGAGCATGTTCATTCTTACTGTTTTCTTTCGGTCTGTTTTTTGATATTTTGCTTCAACTGTTAGTTGTGGACCATGTTTTGTGTTAGATTTTGCTAGAAACACGGCATCATTTGTGATTCTCTTTTGTAATTCTTATTTGTTCAACCGGATTTAGTTTACTGTCGATTCGTCAACATCGGTGAGCCTTCTGATAACTATAGAGCTAGGTTTGCTGATGCCGATTTAGCACCCATCCAATTATCGGTAGATCGTTCCAATCCATTCATACTCCTTCAAACACTAAACCTCAATGATTGCTTGTGGGGTTTCGTCATTCCTCGTCTTATGTATGTATTATCTGACTCAGATTCAATGCAAATGAAGATTAAATAAAAGTTTTCTTCAGGCTGGAATTCATTTAAATGTGAACATTTTTCGAAAAGGTCTGGCTGAAAGATCTATTTGGATGCAAAAGACTGTAAATGAATCTCAATTTGTGTTGACTGAAATCCCTCACTCCTTGCCAGCAATCATCCGCTGTCTATGCAAATGCGGTTTAAATGTGCCGTGTTCAGGAATGTCTATTGTGTTTCCGTTCGCTTCACCGTCTGAGAGTTGATGTGTCTATATATCTATATACTTACATAAATACATATATAAATTAGTGAATACGTGTTTGCGCATGCATACACTCAACGATTCGACCAACGCAGTAGTCGACTTTTCCGTCTCATAATTCGGTCACTGATACAGAGCAGACTGCCATCGTACAGATGACAAGTTTTCTTAGCACAGAACGACCAGACTGCTAAAATTCTACACATTCTTACACAAAGTTGCCCACTAGTCCTTTGACAAAACCAGTCCCCTTATTACAGGAATCCAGAAGTGTTCAGCGCACATTACTTATTATCCCCTAGGAACACTGTTATTGAAGATTTTATCAAACGTCTTTTTCAAAGTTTCGATCAATACCGCGCGTTCTTCCGACGACCGTTGAGCGGCAAACGTATAACCAACGACGCCAAATATCAGAACCAACTCAAATCGCTGTAAACGTGATAATATTGATATAAACAATATGATCAATCACTAGAGACAAACCTCAGTTCGTTTGTGTTCGCAGGATAATATACAACGTTTGGCCGCAACAGAACATTAAGGGTCTAGAAAGCACAAGCGCATGCACCGGCGACCGATAGGCAAGGACGAACAGACGGAGTGCAACCGGATCGGTCTGCTTCCCAGCCTTCGGGCAGACCGATTAGCTAATGACATCTTCACGGTGGACCGTGGGAAGGCCATATTCACGGGGGTGGGAAGGGTGCTATTGACAGATAACAACGGGTGTGTGGACACATGAGTGAGATTTAATGACTACGAGAGACGGACTGGAGAAACCAGTACTTTTAGACGTGAGTATGTGAACAACAGTACCAAGCGCCTGATTCAACGGGGTCGTGGAGGAAAGTGCGACAAGACCAATCGAAAGACGTCTTGACCTCCAGATTTGTCCTACAGATACGCGTTACCTGAAATGCCCTCCGCTCCTACATTCTACTCTTTTCCGTAACTGTCAACATGTGCTCCGATTTGTCATTACCTAATAGTGTCATGCTTGTCAATCTCAGCAGTCTAGTTCTTTACATTGGGATTCTCCACATCTGGAGATCTTACCGTAGCTTACTGCATTCATAAAGACACAGATCTCCCACTACACACTTTTTAAACAGAAATGTTCTTGATTTTTGGCCTTGGGTAAAAATCACCGTGAAAATGATGTCATCATTTGTGTACGAAAGCATACTCATACACATTTATGTTAGCATATGTGGACAAACAGTATCATGACAACTTCTGTGTGCGAAAACTCTAGATAAATGGACACTTTTCACTCTGTACTTATGATTGATGTCGAACTATCACTTTCTACCCAGCAGCTAAATGATGCCATCAATAACTCACTCAAAGCGTTACCTTTAGTGATAGTAGGACAAACAATGGCATGAGGATCAGGAAGCAAGTCAAAGACAAGCAACACAGTTGGTTTGTTTCGAAAAGAAGCATGATTTAACGAAGATAAGTCCGTGTATCATCACAGAAAAGGGGTAGAACTGACTGGTTCATCTTCTCAATTTAATGCCGTGTGGGCGTTATCGGTGGGCCAGTCACCTGGAGTGCGCTACTGATCACAACAGTTCACCAGGCAAGTTAGAAACCCAATTTCAGGCTGTCCGAAAGTTTATTTGTTGGGTTCCAAATCTCTTACTGATACAGAAATTTCATGGGATAAAGTGATGTGATACGGACCGCTGAGTTCCAACAAAATTCTTCCTGGCACCGACGCATACGTTCTACGACCAAACTCTGAATGCACAGTGAGAACTCGAAAGCTCAACACTCAATACTCTTTGTGATCCGGCCATCGACCAACTTCATCAGTCTCATCTGGTTTGACCCACACATGGAATTTCCAATCATCTCCTGATTTTGTGGTAAAAATCGACTCGACTCACGACTTATCCGAACCTCTACCCAATAGATCTAACAGGGAACCAATCCAAACGTCACGTTGAAGAAACCTTTCCTTATTCGTTAGCTCCTTCGTTCTGTATTGCGCCAATTAATTTACAGTTTTTGTCTTTGTATTTGCCGATCTGATCAGCCAATGATAGACTGATTTCTTTGATACTTTTGTACGTTCATAAATTCGACCACCCGTCTCATGAATATGAACTGCGTACTGCAACCAGTACGAGGTCCTCTCCTTGTTATTTGCGTAGGTTTCGATTCCAGCAAACTTTCTGGTACTATTCGAAGTCCCCAAATTCTGAGTATCACAAATTTTCACTTTTTAAAATGATGTCGCTTGGACGATGAGGTGAACATTTGAATCGACCGCTAGTTAAAAACACAGAAACAAAAAAATCAGCCTCTTTATCGTGCACAATCTGCCGTTCACAACGTGTCTAATTGATGAACATAGTTTGTTCACTGAAAGCTGACCAGCTCAGTGTCCATTTACTTTCAATCACTAGCTTATTTCCAATGGTTGTTTTATACAAGCAATCTCACATGGTTAGAGCTCATTATTTTCGGGATAACTTATGTGAAAATAAGGTTGAAAAAATTAACAAAAGCTTCGAAATTTTCCATTCTACCTATTAGGTAATGCAGATGGTCTAAGTTCATTTCCTCGGCAACTGATCAAGTTCATCTGTGATAGGAATGGCCTCAGTGATTGCAAACCTTGATTAACCAAGCTCTGCTCAACACGCAACATTCTACAGATGTGCTGTACCTCCAGAAATGCCCAAGATGCCATATTCCGTTGAGACATCATCACCTACACTTAAAAACATAGTGTGTGCTGCGAACAAACAAAGTGAATTTGAAGAAAACATGTTGGTGTTTCGTAGCCTTCCCGGAGAAGCTTGTTAAAAGAGAGTTCGTTCTGAAAGCGAACTGTTTGAGTGCGATTTGAGTTCAAAGACCACACAACAGGCAGAAGAGGAAGTGGTGCTTCTCATTGAGATCTAGGACTTTCCAATGTGTATACTATATGCATTCAACGACATGGGAAAAGTTCATTATATTCGTAAAAGATGTAATCATTAGTGAGTTGGCAGTAGACTAACATCGTCATTTCCGCATGGTTACACGAGTATAGGAACGCTTATCACCTGGTAAGTGGTGGCCGTATGGCTTGAGATGTTGATCGTTTTAGCGGAATCAAGACAAATTCTCTCAGAAGAACACTGAAATACCGAAAATTCAAAAAAACGAAATCGATGGGCCGGAAATCGTTTGTGTACAAGACTGCCTTAAGATGTGCACGTCGTCATATCAATTAGCAATGCAAACTGAAAATTAGCAAACTAGCCAGCGGAACATGTCTGTTTTACTCGATTGCACTGCAAGTAATTTCATAGATTGTAAGTATATCATAGCTAGTGCTATTAACACATAACAGTAACTTTTGAAATTTCATTTAACCAGTCGACGTAATTTGACATGAAGGCCTGAGTAAACAAAAATCCAAGATTTGGAAGCAGTTGACCACTGACTGCTTCCAAGAGAAAATCAGTTTAACTGTTAGAGGAAGCAACTCACATACCCTCTGAAAATCGCATCTTTGTTAACACTTGGTCCAGTGAATATTTGTCTGCAGTGTCATTATGACAATTGTTCATGGATTGTATGTTCAGGTAGGAAGTGCGATTTGTGTCGATGGCAATGTTTAGCCGATGGTCACTATGGTGCCCTGTCTAAACTACCTAATTTCAGCCTCCCCTGAGGTCTTAATGGAGGATTTCACTTTCTGGAGGTCAATTAAAAGTGTTCCATCGGTTCCAGTTTGTAAAAAGTGTATCGACCGAATGCAGTAATACTTTGCGATGCTTATTCGCAGGCGGACAATCCTCGAGTGGATTCTTTACGGTTGAACTTTGTCAAAATGATCAAGTTGGTACTGATTAGCATAGAAGCGGTCAGTCCGATTACTCCATAAGATAAATCTAAACAAAAAGGAAACCGAATTTGGGGTGGTTGTTGGAGAATGAACGTCAGGTACATTATGCAATTTAGAGTTCTCGAGAGAGTATCTCGTGCATACTGTCAGCTAGAAGGTTGACCTGTGTCCATCCACGCCAACGTGTATGAATGAGGCTTTTATAGAAAGTAACTAAAGTTCCCGTTTTGTAACATTTGCACAAATATACATCCACACAACCAGTTCATTTCTCTTTTAATTTTAATTAGATTATTTGTCTGCAACTGATTCGTGATTAACGCCCTCCCTTTCGGAACTGCCAGGATCTAGGCATGTAGGCATTGCCTGTCATCGACAGAAGAAGAGTAATTGTCTATTGCTTATAAAATACTGAAGAGTCTGAACACCATTCTCGAGCTTTCGTGCACGAATTGCTATTTACGAAGATTCAATCAAACCGAATATGAAGCAACCAGAGCAACAAGCCAACAGCTCTGTCCTAGGGCTGTGGATTAAAAGGATGTCCATAAAAAGAACCGAACAAGTGTGTCACCAAAAGAAATTTTCTGTATAGTTTTGCTGTACAGCTGACACTTTTGTCCAAATGAATCAATGATCACGTATGATAGTCTATTTTATCTAGGCACTGCAAACAATCAAAAGCTGATCTCATGGTGACCTAATTTTTGCGTAAACTATACGTCGGACTGAAACGTGTTTCGCGCCAATAGTGTGTTGTATTCATAGGTGTTTATTGCCAAATAACTTCCATGAAATAAACCTTATAATTCAAATAGTCACAAGACCGACTATTAACTAGGCACAATGAACCGCTGGCATCTGGTGATATTATCAGATTTCAATACATCAATAAAACGTGGAACCTAAAATATTATTCTGATGAGTAACCCGCAAACACTGTATTATCAACCAAAACAAGCAGGCCACTTATTTCAGGCAGTGAGATCGTGCGATGTAGACATACTTAGTAGAATGACTTCAACAAACCTAATTGTAGCACATATTTCAAGAGTGAAAAAGGGAAGCAAGTTATCGTATTTAAAAGTTGTGAATTAGACACTAGTGGAGTAAACGTTAAACTAGCAAGAAAACAGTGCTTCGTGAAAAATACTTACACGAACAGTGCGTCAAGAAGTATACTTGCTAACTTATACTCAGTATTATTCTCACTCCACAATCACAACTTCAATTCGGAATGAAAAACCCTTATGAGAACTCATACCAATCTTGATAATTCTTGTTGCAAGCTTTCATCTGACCCTGAATATCACACAATTTTCGGTACAATTAAAAACCAAGTAACCTTTTCTAAAATCCTTCACCTATTTCAGAAGGCTTGTTGTAAATAGAAGCTGTCTCCGAATAAATCTGAAACACGACGCAAATTGTCATGTAAGTTGCACGCTCAGACGTCAATGCGCTCACCGTTTCCAGTTACACAGAGGAAACAAATGAATTTGTATGTTTGAGAAGCTAGTCCGTTAAGTGATTGAGTAGTGACACGAAGCGTAAAGAAAGAAATCACAGAACACGTTCCAGTATGTGGTTGAATGTTCATGCATCTGTTAAGTGAACAAAGTTTAGCGAGCAAGATATACAAGTATTCATAATACATTGAACGCTTGATGAAGACTGAGGAATGTGAAATGGAGACGAAGAATTTCTAGAACTCAGTGCTTTCTAGTTTTAAACTGAGAGTAGAATAAAAAAGTGAGAATTTATTGTTTCTTCCGAAATTGTGGTGTGCAGAAGGAAAGGTGGATTAATTTTACAGTCGGCTTATAGAAATCCACAATCGAATGACCACTATGAGCATTTTCATAGTCAGTGCCTCCATCAAACAGCCTCTTTTTACCGCTGCTAAGTAGAATTCGCCAGAAAGGTGCACATATATCACTTTTACTGTACGGAAAAATGTGTATTGCTTAGTTTTTACTGAAAAATCAAAAACATTAACTGAAGAACGATTGAAGAAAATTACCGCTCTAGCTCGCTACGCAACTGAACTAACGCTCAGATATTGCTCTTAGAACAACTTGATGTACCCCACGACAGTGTCTATCTCGGCACACTAAGTCAACTCCTATTCTGATTAAACCAGTTGATTTATCACATCCGATAGTGCTTGACAGAACAAACCGATCGCTGTGATTCCCGGTACTCCGGTATATTTACAAATGGTTTGCACTTTAAAAACACGTTCAGGTTAACCGGCTTTATGGTTACTGTATACCATACGACTCTTCTAGCACCAACACCAATTTTGATGTTGCTAAATAATGGATAAACCACCGGTAACGGAAAATATTTGAAAATGTTATCTGGAGTACGCTGTATGGCTTTATCAGTTTTTTAGCTGAGAGTGTGTTGATCAACTTGTGTAACGTACGAAATTGTTTCTGACAATGATTACACTAGCTGAGTCCTCTTAGTTAAGTTTCACAATGTGAGTTTGATTATCACAAACCAAGGAGGAAATGAGCCTCTCCAGTTTGACAACACCATAGTTGAACCTGTATTAATGCAGCTGATACGGATACGCCATGTTTCGCCACGCAATAAACTATGTCTGATTACAGGTTTGCTTTTACTTACTTTGTATAGGTTGAATGAAATTTGTTTGATGACCAACGACTTTCCAGTTCCTTGGGTGATTCTAGTTTCAGGAATCCGTCTCAAACGTTGTGGATTACATACACATTTATCCACATCAACGATGCACAATAGAACACAATCAGCACAAAACCCACTTACTATGATCTGCCATTTCTGAAATTCGTCACTGATTTTAAACGCCATTCTTGAGCTACCGTCCGTGTAACATTTCTTAACCTAAAAATGCGTGTGACTTCCACTGATCATTTCGTTAATGCTGATATATTATTGCCGTGCCTAAATCATTCTTGCTTTGTGAGTCAAAAACATTTTTCCCTCAACGCCGATGAACATTCAAGAAGTTGAAACGTGGGTTCTAAAGGCTTCTCATTGTGACGGCATCTGTGTTTGTCAGCGTTACATATTACTTTTCCCGCTCCTTCGTTTGTTTGGCAAACAAAGCTGACAAGTAAAACATTGACAAGAATAACTTTCTCTGACTACTTTTCAAATTAATTTTTGTTGTCAGATATTCATAACTCAAGGTGTTGGTCATCCACTGTTTTTTTTAATTTAAAGCTCAAACACACAGCTACAAAAGACTGCTGCCCATTAAAAGGTTACCATTGTTTGGTACAAGTATATAAACACAGGGCAAGCGAAACATATCTCAAGTTAACAGTTTAGAGCGGTCCGTATAAGTCTTGATTGGTCTGTTAATATTTTTTTCATGAGTGGGAATAAACGAACAAAATATTTGGGGTTTGTTTACAAATCATGTGACTGAAACATGTAGCCAATGGATAGTCGATCAGCTAGGCAACTACATAGAGAGCAGCCATAACTAGTAACCAGAGATTTATCGACAGTTTTTGTGAATTGTGTTGCCAAATCTGAACAGGTAGTAAGTACTTCTCTTTAGAAAAGTGCAGACAGTCTTGAACGGCCCACACGAGTTTTGCGACTAACAATAGTTCCGGTTGAGGTCACGGGTATTCAAGCATTTCTGCCAACTTCGTCCTTTGAACGAGATGGGCAGTCAAGTCAAGAATGTGAAAGTTTTATCAATCAACCCCTTCGTGTTTATTCCGAAAGTACCTTCGAAGAATGTTTGCGTAGTTCGTATTTGTCCGAAGTACTTGTCATCCTACTAAGAATATGAATAGTTTTGCTTCATACGCAACTCTTCAGTGGCCTATCTTTATTAGATGACACTTTCCTCGGCCTTTACAGTTTTTCATATGAACACAGTACGATTAGCCAATTTTCGTTTAGCTACAAACTTCTATCAGCTTATGTGGTTGCCCCAAATTATCTCGGTCTTATCAACCTCAAACACACCTGGAATTCAAAACGTTTCTCCATAGTATCACAGCGAACGCATGTTTATGGGTCAGCCACTACCGACTGACCACTTCGAGCCGAATGCGACCCGTGGTTTGCCTTACGATTGCCTAGATTCCCATTGTGACGTGTGCTAAGTTTTCGTGTGTGAGTGCTGAAGTTGCATGAGAATGGAAAGGCTCACCTAAATCAAAAGTGCTGTTGAGGATTATCAAGACTAACCGCTTGCAAAAATCCTTAACAAAGTTTCCGTTAATACAGCAAATTGACAAACCGACAGATTGAAAGTCTGCCTAAATGGACTCCACGATTCACTTTGGTCTCACAATCTCGGCAAGTTACTGGTTAACTCTGATGGACGAATTATTCCGAGAAAATGTGCTATGAACGTGCATGAACTATTAAGCGGAGATAAAAAAAGAAGACAGCTGATTTATTGTTGTGTTGCTGTATATACATATATATATATAGGTTTGCGCTGAGCGTGAATATTTGTCAAAAGTACGAAAGCTATTACCGCGATTTATGAAGTCAACAGTCACAAGAAAATGTAATAGCTGTCCTCATTTTTGGAAGGAAACGTGCCGAAAACTTATTGAAATCACAGCATGCCAAGTTAGAACATGTGACCACTTATGGAGTCTTATATGTTCTGAAATGAGTTTTACTACATTTTTCTAATCCGGTGACCACGTGTTTGAATGACACTTATGACATTAAAAGTTGTTTCTCGGATTTAATTATGTAACAGCTGAGTTACCTGCGAGTACTCTGGCCAAACAAACCTGCATGGTTGACTAAAAGTACACAGGATTGGTCAACAAACTCGAATGCTGGGTTGCGGTTTTGTAATGAAAAGTTTGTGGAATAACTTGTCCTACGGTTTTTTGAGATAGCCAACTAGCTCTTTGCTCTTCCTTCTTCAGCTGAGAGCTTAAAATTATCAATCTGTCTCCATTAAATTGAGCGATGCAGATGATGAATATACGGCGATCCTCCTATGTACTGACAACAGTAATCGGAGGCGTCTGCCGAATGAGTATTGAATCGATAAAGGAAACCCATTTTCAGTATTTCAAGAGATATTTAGTTCTTTTTGTAGAAAATCCCATGGGAAACAGTCTGTTATATCTAACGTAGTCTCTTAAATGGTGATCACAACGATATCACACAAGTAGAGCAACCCAATTTCCATTTCCCTAGTGATAAGGGGTACGTGTTGCGGAAATACTCCTAAAACGGCAATCAAATACTTCATTTTATTTCGGTCTCATTCAACGAAGTGTAATTTTGTGTGACTATTAGTTGCTTTTAAGATAATACACCAATTAGCATTTCTAACGGCGGGCTGCGAAATTATTTCGGACGAAACGCATTGTGATCCCAGTGGACCGAGTTACATGCATTTGTTCATGTGCTGTGCCCCTGATAAATTGATTGAGGTTGAATACAGCTGAAGTGTGTTAGCTTGATCAATGACCGTTCAGTCTGAAGATAAGGATTAACCAGTATTTCAATATTCTTGGTATGCGCACTAAAAATCCTGTCAGGTTTTTCGTCGAGTGGATTCAGACGACAGTCCAATACTGTACTCTGATATCTTAAAGGTACGTTCAATCAGATAACCTGCCTAAACTCACAGAGAGAAAAACGACGTGGTGAATGCTGAGCACAGTCCTTTGATCTAGGAGAGTTTAGCTTGACCAACCACAGAATAGTACATGGTAAAATAATTGTTGCCAAATGAGCGCGCTTCTGGAGCATGTGCGGCAAGGCTCGTGCCAAATCGGACTGGTTTCTATATCCACAGTGCATCTGAGAATGCTCATCAATTCTTTAAGATGTGTGGCCAGACCCAAGATTAAGGCAACGACATCTAAACTAGAAAAACCGTGAACAGATGTCCCAATTTTATGTGTAACTAAACAAGGTAAACTTCAGGTCAACTGTCATTTTTCACAATAAGTAATACAGGCTTGAGCGCACGCTGAACAGTGAACGGACTTCCGGTTAGTTCACTTCAAGTTCCATGCAGTTGGACCAGTTGTATGAAGATACGTTGTCACGCGGCCTCACAGACTGAAATATCCAAGTGGTGGTAACACTTCACTTTAAAATTGACCTCATTCTCAGTTTTTTTTTGGGGGGGGGGGCAACTACAAACTGTAGTGAACTTACTTGATCATAAACAGTGTACGTGGTACGAGATTTGTCGGATATGTTACTACGGCTTTCTTTTTGGTAGTGTCACGTCTTTACTGCCTGTCACACTGAATTTGCTCACACCGTTATGTTAGTGAAATTGGTGTCACCATTATCGCCTATTCTTTTGATTTTTACTAAGCAGTGATCAACTCCAAAACTTATCACTAAAGGGATCGTTTAACTGTGATTACGATAGATAGAAAAATAGCCTCAATCTTTCAGATTTTTAAGTGGTAAATTCCGAACGTTTTGGTCAAGTCTGTGCTAGCAAACTCTCTGACCTTATAGTCCAGAATGTTTTTCATAGTGATTTGCTGCTCGCCGTCATTTTTAGCTGTGCAAGTTCTTTTGTTTCTGCTATTGTGGATGGAACATTTCAACACGAATGCTATCATTCCTACAATCAGCAGCGTTTCCTAAGAGGTTCGTTTGAAACGTGGTTAATTAGTACGTCTGTTATCACAAAGTTTTCGTTATTGCTTCAGTGGGCAATTCATACCTAGTTTATGCCGGTAATACGTGTTCAGTGTGGCACCAAAGAAGTATACCGCTGCAAGAAAAATCCTGCCGAAAGGATTGTATCCCATCACGATCTGCCAGTTTGGTTTCAATGAACTAAATCGTTCCTTTTCAAAGTCAGATCACGCATGATTAACATGAATTCATCAAGATGAAATCACTTTGAATACAATTTTCAATTGTGATGATGTAGCCAATGTGAATGTTGAATACGAATAACAGATAGAAGAAGGATGATCACCACTGGCTGCTTAACATTTCCGTGACTCTGGTTACATCAATTAAGGTGGACCCACTGTAACCGACAAATTTTTTGGGTGTCGCTTATGGAGAGTTATTGACAAAACCTCAGTGAACGTGAATGGTCCCTAGCCTTGACAACACTTGCTTGGCTCCTGTTCTGCGCTATGTTTCTTGAGATAAAGGAAACCGGAGTTCAGATGAACAGCACAGAGTGATTACGAAATCAGCCCAATGATTAGCAGTATCACTTTGGTAGATACCTCTTGGCCCATAAGTTTAACCCTCCCCCCTCCCGAATAAAAATGAATAAGACGACTGGATAAGAAAGCACATCAGGACCCCTTGTTTAGTGACGATGGTAAGCTGCTTATGCTTGCAATCTGATACGGGTGAATAGCTTTACAAATCTGAGTCATTATTAATTTGAAGTTTCTTCATAAAACCACTAAAAAATTTTAATTTCCAAAGTAATTAAACGTACACCGTACTTTTCTGTATTGCAGCCGACTGCTCCTTCTATGTATGTAATTAACTGTGGCGTTCGGTAAATATCAGGATGGTCGTTCGAATGCTGCTCTAAATCCATTAGTCACCGATTTTCTCCAACGACTCTTGTTGCGGACGTAATTTTGTGTAACAGTCTAAGTTTGTTGCACTTCACGCTACATCCACGAAACGTTAAAAAACACAGTCCTTTGTTCCGTCGGTTTAAATCTCACACACTCTACGTGCTTCATCGTCCCACTAATTTTTTTCGCCAGTGGAAGAAGCTTAAGGTTTCCATTCTTACTTTTTAAATGAATGCTTGGATGAGTTTCTCATAAGAATACGACGGTTACGTAACAAGTTTGTTGGTTTTCCTTGTCAAAATCAGGCAATTTTCACAGAATCACCAAAGGTCAATCCTTTACTTGGCTGTTCTTCATCTTTCAGTGTCTTCATTGTTTTGAATAAATACTTTTTATCGTTATTGCTACACTTATCGTTTTTTGAATAGCATCAAAATGTCCTAACCAGAACATGTTTTACTTTCTCAGTTTTAAGTGTGAACAATTGTTAAGGACAAATTATGTTTGAACACACAGGCCGGTTTACCACGTGGCTTTAATACTTTGTTCTGTATAATTCAGTGATTCCAGAACTAGCTGGTGAAACGATCAAAATGAATTGATATTAATTCACAGTCAAATTAACAGTCACTTAGCTGTATCTAGCTTACCGGTTCAGCTGGAATCTTAATCAATAAAGGGCTTGCTATACGGCGCACGCTGATCAAGTATGTCATACAATCAGCCTACTCACACAGAATTACCGCTTACAACATGAGGAAAAATGGGCAAAAACAGAGTGTATGCGGTAAGAACAATAATGAATTGGAAAATGATGATTCGTTGCTCAAACCCTTTTTTACAAAACTTCATTGCCGTTAAAGTCTTCTGGCAGAAACGTTATTTTAACACAGTTATACGAAACCCCACTAAATGGTCATTCCCACAAAGTCTTTTAATTAACAAAAGGCAGTAAAACTTCAGTCAGACTGGTGATAGAGTCCCACACAGTATTCGGTTACTTTCCCCAACATTTCATTTCAACTTATGATTGTTTTATGCTGATGAGCAGGCTTCTGTATTTTCTTATGACTTTGAACTATCCGCATTCAATTTTGAGCATTATCTAAGCAAATAACCACCATAATCTATAGATGTCAATTTATGTTTTATCACTCACCAGAAAAATTCCAAGTCACTTATTGATGCTACGCTTCAGAAAGGCTTCCAGTTTTCCTAGACAATATTCGGACTGTTTTCGATGTAGCTTTATCGAAACACTTATGGTCACTTTTTATTCTGGTATCGACATTTAACAAAAACTACTTGGATAGTGAAGAACCTTCTAAGTACTTTTAACAATATTACTTGCCACTATTTTAAATTATTCGTTAAACTCCACCCAACTGTGAAGTAATTACGATGTAACTTTACGTGAACGATTAATCCTACAACTGTGTGAGGTTATTTGCTTTTGGCTAAAATATCGGTCATTTTATGTTGATCGATCCAGTCCTATGTAGAAGGGAAGAGGAGGGGAATGTTTTAGAGTAAACAAGTTTTTTCACCAGATGTTTTTACACACGATCAAATCCAAGCAAGTTGAAAGCATCTCTCCATATGTGGTGAAGGTATGAGACAAAATTCAAGACTTGATTTGTGTTCACACAAGAAAGGGCCGTTATTACGGACTAACAGGACAGTAGAAGTCTAACGGGAAACATTTCCAAATAGGTTTTTTGGGGAATCGAGAAAATGCAAGCGTTCCTGGCCCATCCAAAATAGCTGAAGATGTGCTACTCAAGTATCATGAATGAGGTGTTAGTTTTAGCTGAAGTGAACAATAAAATTTCAGACGAACAGGAAGTTGGTTAAAATTTCTATGATATAATTACATTACTGTTTGCAAAAACAGACATGAAAAGCACGGAAAGGGAGAGGAGATGCAGTAACCCTCAGATGAAATTATTAATTTCATGTAGGAAATGTGTGGGAAACAGTAGCCGGCGTACTGTCAACAATGATTTGCGCTGAAGTTTACAAATACAATAAGTAACCATTGCAGTTTACAGAATTTCGTAGTTGTTGCCTTTAGGGCACTTCAACTGACGTCATCATTGACGAGCTGTCACAGGAGAAATTGAAGTTATCGGTCTGAGCATCATATCACCTGGACATAATTATAATTTTGCTGGTCTTAAAAATGAAATCAATTTGATGTAAATCACATATCACTAATTGGAAGGTTACATGGCGATAGCAGTCCTGAATAAATCAGAACAGGAAGGTTTTACATATAACGTAAACTTAGCGTTAAAATTCTGTAAGAAAATTGAAGCACAATATGCTTCAACTACAGAGAGTGTCTCAAAATGTGTGACATAACTGTGATTAGGTGGGTCTGCTCACATCTGTTGAGATTTTAGGCACCGAATGACCTCCTCCAATCACTCTTCAGAAGCTATGACATCAGCAACATGTTCGTCAGATGGGTGAGTTGTGCATACCAAGGTACTTTTTAATTTCAGAGCAACTTATGAGCAAACGTTGAATTGTTTTGTTGGTGACGTTTCATTCCAGACACAAAAGCTTCTTCATACCAGACAAATCGGTCGCAAGCTTAGTACAGTTTCATGCAGATTAGCCGTGAACAAGCAGAACAGACAGACGGTGGTGGGTCACGGGTCAAGTGCACTCGGACAAGCGTCAATACTAGATTGGACTTATTGATTACAGCGGAACAGGGACAAGTGGATAGGTGGTCAGAAGTTGAATCGGTACAGTTTGTTAAATAAGTTGGTCGAAATGTCAGTCGTTTTTTGTAAAAGCAGAGGCGGAAATCATAATCACGATGTGTTTTGACAGTCGTCTTATCAGACCATCTGTGCTAATAATTTCGATTGGTTCAAGACCGGCCGCCGTGTTCCAGAGAGGTCAACCCAGTAAGCTCTATTTACAGCGAAGTTGACCCTGAGAATTTTGACAACCTCCACAAATAAGCGCTCTTGTGTATTCTTGAACCATTGTCTATTTACCTGGACATCTAAATCAATTTCACGGCTTGCTCATGACGCACGACCAGCAATTCCAGATTACCTGATAATGGCCTGGTACACTAACTGATTTTGGAGTTCATTTACAATGCTTCTGCGGTGTTGATTTGCTTCATTTCTAAGTTATCATCCCGCCCACCCGTTGTGAGATTGTGATCAGTCCTTATAAATTATTTTGTCTACACAGCTGCTAGTTTGTTTAGAAAAGAAGGAGTCTTTAAGATACACAAAGGTTTTCACGCAATTTCATCTCCTTTCGAAAAGTCATTCAGACACCTCCTTTGTTCAAGATCCTACGAATGGCCTCTGATGTCCATTCTGTGGATAACCTGACAGTACTGTTCTCCCATTATCGTGTTGTCGTTGATGTTCAGTTAAGTGACTCAAACGCATGTGTGGTGAACTGCTCCGCAACTCGGATCTCGGCGCCCACGTTTAGCGGGGCATTGCCCTTCCACCTTGGGCTGATTATCGGTTTTTAATCAATCTAAAGAACTCCAGCCAGACTACTTTGCCTGATTCCAGTGTTTTGTGTGTGTGACTGAACTGTTTTACGCGGTGGCAAATTGTTCGACTTGGTCAAATAAACACAGCTAACTACAATATGCAAATAACTGTTATGAAATACATCACGCAAACCTAAGTTGTTGACGTCTTTCGTCGAGGTTATGTCATGGAATTATTGCTTCAAACTGTGAGAAGACATATATCAGAAGGTTCAGGCCTGGTAAAAGCGGCTAATGTTTCAAATCAGTGAACGATGGAAACTTTTAGCGCAAGAAAGAAACAAACTTGGATGACACGAAATAAAAGCCACCGATGAACTAAGGTTTATTTCGCACAAAGTCGACCGTTTTCACGAAACTCGCGAAGGCTAATTGTGGGTCCACAGCAGAAGTGATTGAAAGTCTATACAACTTTTCAGTAGAGCAGAAAAAATCTGGAAGATTGGAGAGAGCAGAATGTACTGCCAACTATTTCTTACCTACAAATTGTTTCGTATTTACGTGATTACCAAATAAAGGCAGACGACTGTCAGTGGTTTACAGTAACTGAATGCACAAGAACCAATGAGCTGTTTTGGATTTTTTCAGTTCCACATGACCATCCTAACAGAATGAGATGGTAAACAGAAGAATTATTTCGGGATGATACATCTTGCAAACTGGATGTGAAAGTTTATAAGAAAAATACGTCCCTCTGCTTTTAACACACTACATCATGTCATGGGCGGCACCGTATAGGTCCATTGATGCACAACTATTACAAGACAAAGGACGTATTGACAATCCCAGACATCCCAGATCACTCTATCTCTAGGATAGCGACAAACTGCATGGTTAGCTTTCTGGCAAAGAGTACAAGTACGAATTTCTTAGAGACGCCGTCTTGTGTTGTAATGTCATAGAAAAAAGATAAGCTAAATTACAATGTGACGGACTGGCTACCGAAGTTCCTCTTACATGTTTTATTCACGAGAAAATCGTGTTAGTTTCATGTGCGCTCCCTAAATGTGAAATCATTATGGTAGTAACAGGTGCTTGACAGATCTGATGACTGTTTGACAGGATATCGTCACGTTCGGAGTTATCTATGCTGTTCGGATGAGTACAGTGACTCGTGCACGTTATGAGTGTGGGCAATGCAGCTGACGGATATTCTTAGTCTCTGTCGATTGCAAAATCCACTGCTCCACTTGATTCTTTAATTCATAAAATTTAGTCATACGCTTTCAGAACCGGCCACTAGCTATGACAACCATGGCGACTAATCGATAGCTAAACTACTAATCTGGCAGTTAGATAATGTTAAACATGAACTACATACACATGCGTCAATAGACTTTTATGGCTTCGAGCCATCGCTATCAGCACAAATGATCAAACCATACGGAAGCTCTAAAGGAACAGTTAAAATTACAAAATGGAACAAAAGCCCGAACGGTGCAAGCTTCTCAAGGAATAAACACCTCACCGGTGGCGTCGATTAATTGGGGGTGGTGAAACTCAAAATCGGCTGACTTCTTCGTAACTGGTGTAGGTGGTTAGGTGAACATGAAGCTAACATGGTTTAGTTGTGCTCCTTTGTATTTCTATACCGGTTGACTGATCGTATAAAAAAGTATGTATTCGCGCAAGAAGATATTTGAAAAAAGCCAATAGTAGCATATAAGATGTCTTGCGCAATGACATTTCGTTCGCATCTCATCGGTTACTTTTGCGAAATTAGCATACACTTTATATAGTTAACGGGCAAGCANCATTTTACTGCTTCCGCTTTGGTCACCTGACTGACTGTTTCAGATATTTCTAGATTGATTTCGCCTAGCTGCTTGCCCCTTAATTATATAAAGTGTATGTTAATTTCGCAAAAGTAACCGATGAGATGCGAACGAAATGTCATTGCGCAAGACATCTTACATGCTACTATTGACTTTTTTCAAATTTATCGATGGGAATCATTGTTTCGCACAATATATTATTGAATGAATCCACTTTGGAGGCAGGCATTTGCTTTCTTTTAACATGCACAGATATGGTAGTAATGAGGTGGAAATTGATAGTGAAGTTTCATCTGGAAACGTTTAAACGCACACACTTTTTCAGTATATGTGCGGTTTTTTGTTTAATCCTTTGTAATAAGACAATTTTTCGGTGAGTTGTCTAGAATGATATTTGTTTACCATTGATTTTATCTGCTAACACTTCCGGTCCTCATCGGTTCCAACTGGTAACTCGATAGATTACGTGTCAGTAATCAGTACTGAGTTCTGTACCACTGGAAGACAGAAGTTATTCCAGTTTGCTCAGTGTGTCCTTGTAATCAAAGACCTGTAATTCTAGGAAAACCTACCTGCACTCTATCAAGTCTACTCTACGCGCAGAAGTTTGTGGATTCCTAAACGCAGCACATGTGTACCACCTTCCTACTTGTAGTAGCATGCTTCATGTCTAAGTAACTCAACAGAATTTGAAAAATGGTTACTAGATATAAGGTTCTCAAAAAAATGTCACACAGTCTTGCACCTCGTAACCGGCAATACTCCACTGAACATTTACCAGTACACATTACACCTGCTCATGTAGGGCGGAGTGAGGCCGTTTACCCGAACTTGATTTCACTGTGTAAGATCATCCGTCAACTGCAAGACTTTAAAAACTATTATGATGCTTACGGAAATAATCATCACACAGGTAACTTGCCAAGGTTACAACACCATATGAACCATTTGACTTGTGAAGAACAATCATTCATAGCCCAAATCCGCTCAATCTGGAGCAGCCTACGAGAACTTGCTGTAACTTAGTTCTGTGTGGCTGGGTTCAAAGTGAGACAGGACACAAACATGGGATATCAAACCAAGTGTGCAGGCAACTAGGTCATTCAAATCAATGCGGATGAATAAAGATACTCTCGACTTCTAATCCTTCAGACTAGCCAGCTTTTGTCTGGTGCATGTTTCAGCATGAATGTATCAGGGGTAATAGGTAGTAGTTGTGTTTCCGTTCTCTTCACCATCCTCTGACCTCCTCTTTCGTAATCCCTTTGTTGCTCACCCTCTGAAACTGGAACAAACTCCTCACTTGTATCTTTACTCCTAAGCCTCCCAACACAGATTCATATATGTACATGTGCATACCCGACTTCCTGTAACCTGTGAAGTTCTTGTGAATTCTACAACGAAGTCTAGAAATGAAAACTCTCCTCTAAAATACACACATTATTAGTACTAATGTATCAGTTCAGTCTGAATTAGCTGTGATGGCATAACACTGAGCAGAATCCGTATGAAAGGGCTAAGACACATGGTTCAATAAAATTCGTCTCCGCATTGAGTAGATGTCTTCTGTTTGTCCCGCAAGTTTGAACCATTTCAGTGACAGCAAACCAAGTTAGAAACTTTTGTTGTTGTTGACCGAGTAAACAATAAAAAATGTTCCTTCTTTTTTTCCAAATCATTTTCTAATAATCCTATTCAATTGATAATGTGGTTGCCTCACCGTTCCGCCGATTTGTGGGACCAAGCACTCACTTCTCCATTGATAGAACCAATGTGACATTACTTGGTGTATGGTAATGTTTAACTGACTGTAGACTCTGTCTTCTAAAAGCCACCATACACGTTGACGTGTTCACCTGCTTAGCAAGCGTGTAGCATTGAAAAAAATTACCCGACTGACGTACGTAGTACGAATTTTATCTTCCTCAGAAAACATTTTCTTTCAACATTTGTCAATGCCACACCAGTGACACGAGATTTTGAGTAGTTGTTTACAACACTTCTGACCTTACCATTTTCTTTTAACCTGCTAATCCAGAGCAAAAATAACAGACCCGTTTGAGAATGTCGGAGGTATATAGCTGACAAACTCTATAAAAACGATGTATCCATACTACATTGTCCTCGAAAATGACTAACACTTCATCAGTACTTCGGTGAGAATCCTCCAAGCAAAGAAACACTGTTTACCTTACTTTCACATAATAAATTAAACAGTGATTATTCACTTACTTCGCTGGAATGTGAAACAACACACACGTTTCCCTTACAACGGTGTATATTAACAACATGACATCTGCAGAGAATCAAGTTGTGTCATAACTTCCGGCAAACATGACGGACTGATCGCACCATAATAAGTTTCAAACGGCTACCAAAATAAACCCGTGAATTTGTCTACTACAGAATGTCCATTAAGCAGTGATTTTCATACGAAGTGAAATACACCAGTAGCTGTTTTACCTAACTGAATACAGACCAAAAATACATTCGCCTATTCGTCATATTCCGCTGAGGTTAGCGCAATTTATCAACCAGAAACTGGGGAGTCAGTATAGTTATATGTTCCGTCCAATGGTTTTAGTCTGAGAAGCCTATTCAAAATTGTCGTCTAGTGTTTATTTTATGGCTGCTTACCTCTCGGTGCAAGTTCTTCTTCATTGAAGAGTACGCTACATCCCACCTACGTAATGTGCATTGACTGATTATCAGTTTGTTACCACACCAGACTGCGGAAACACTATTCACCATTTGCCTTTTTTCTTGTATGCCGATTCGCCCGTCAATTTGTTGATGAAAATTTCTGTTTCGCGCCACAGACATTGTTACTTATGATATGCGGGCATAATGATGAAACAAAAGTTTGCCAAACACAACATGCAAACTACCTTCTTTCCCTCTCGTCCACGTGCCAGAGATCAAATCATGTGATTACCATGTTCCTCTAGTCAGAGGTGTCAGAACACACTTGGCTATTAGCTGGTTTATTTCCAACTGAGATAAGGACGCAGGTTTAATCCACTTACAGACATTCACGTCAATAACCCTTTGAAACCGTTCAAATTAATCTCAAAATGCTACGGATGGGACATTCGTTTTGGTTTGGATCACACTGAAAGGATGTGCCTACATAGGTTGGTTGGGAAGAACTGTGTAGTTGGAAGCAACCTTTCTGTTTTTGGATCCCGAAGTAAAAGTGAGCGCATATTTTAGTGCAACGTAGACCGCCATATAGAGTTCGTCATACGTTAAACTTAGTAAAGAATGTGTACGTTTACCCCAAAATGCTTCAAAGTTGAAAATGAATCATTTATTTGAAGTCTGTTTGCTTTTTTCATCCCAAAGATTTGAAAACTTCATTTTGTCGGCATTGCTTACCTTTTTACGCCTGTACATATATTTGAACTATGCACTATTCATACAAATTTTAAAGGTTCACTGATATACACAGAGCTATATGTCTAAGTAAACGGCAAAATGTTATTGAATTAACAAAATGGTCAACAACTCTGTCTTCCTGAAACTGGGTCAACTGTGAACCAAACAGTCGCACCCAGGGTGGCATTTAAAATATATAAACTGGTTCACTTGTAAACCAATCAAAGTGCAGGTTACAGTAGAACCACCCCATACTGAAAAAAATTGGTTCTATTTGTAAACTAGTGGAAACACTGTATACGAGGATAAAGCTTGTTCGATATATGGATTCAAAATCATGTCTGTATACCTCAAAGATAGATTAATGCCCGAGATTATGGCCCTGAGTATTCTGTATTCGTAAAAGGTCGTATCATGTTGTAAATGTGTAAACATGAGTATCAAAGAGTGCACTTCATGACCCCCCTCTGGTTTGTTGTTCAAACGAATTGCATGGTGAATCGTGAGACTGTTTCGAATCGGATCCATAGAAAGCCAAGAAGACTCACAGAAGCCGAATGTGTGGATTGTTGTTTTAATGCGCACGACCATTATGAATCTCGGGAAAAAAGACGAATGTTTGCCTCAATGAAATACTGTAACGATTGTTACTGCCATACGTGTTGGTTGTTTGTTCAACTGTTCCTCTCTCACTTTTGATTATTAGTGTGTTTCATGAAAGTGACTAGTAGAACACGATTACTAACTCAAGTGAGCCTACGTGAATAAGATGAGGGCTCAAGTTAGTTTACTTTGTGTTCACTTTGGCGGCCGCAGTTTTCAGTGGGGTCACTGTCCGATGAACATGCTAGTCAGAGAACAGGGCGCATTTGGCAACTGACGCAGACTGCCTCGAAAATATGATGTAACCAGGTTCAACGTAATCGTTCGTTAAAAACCACTGTCCGCTTCCCGTGGGTAATGATAGCCTGCAAAACCATTTCTAGTGCTACTCCTACTAAATCATACCAGCTCGGTGTACTCAGTAAACATGCATGGTACCTCAATCGTTTCCGCTTGATTAATGTCAGGTTGCCAGCCTGATTTGCAGCTTTTCATCAAGGTTCGTCTGGGTTCTTCATGTTCTAACAGCTTCTCAGAAAAGGCTTCCACTTAATCACAATCGACGATCAACTTTGAAATCACAAAAAATTGAATGATTTGCCTTCTTGCATGACCGAATGGTACTCACATAGGTGACTTAAATTTTCGGTTATTACATAGAAGCCCTATTGGCTTGTCATTAAGTTAGAGACACTAAATCGCTTCATGTGATCGACACGTAATAAATTTACTATGAGGGTGAAACTCTACGATTGGCCTGTTTAAAACAAAAGACTCGGTTTAATTAATCACCAGTAACTCTTGGCCACTCACTTGTTTCCAGATATATACCTGAAGTATATATATATATACGAGTAATATACGTGAAATTTGGAACAGAATGGTTGTGGAATACTTTGTGTCGACAGCACCAACTAAAATCAAGCCCCTTGAATACAGGATGACGCTTTCGAACGTTGTACTCATTCGTGAACAATCCACGTGGTAGCCGGATGTCGCTAGCGGTTGAATGTCCTTGATTCAATTAAATCACTGATCAAAAGATCACGCGGAGAAGACAGGGAGAAAACGAAAACTTCACATACCAAAGAAAACAAACATACATGCAAGCCCATTGTGTTATTAATTAAACACACTCAAGTTACCATTGAACAACACGTTCGGTTTATTGGCAACATTAACAGTAAGAACCATTCTACCAGGGAATTTTATCCGCTTTCACGTAAGAACAAATTTTTACTAGAGATAATTTAATAACACTATGCACGAAGTTCAGTGGACAGTAAAGTGGACTAGTTAATCGGTTAATGGAATTCGACCTCCACAAACTCTCGGCTAGTTCCAAACGAATTTTTGCACACCACGTACCTATTGATATCCTTAGGTATATAAGATACAAATAGGTAACATCCTCTTTGCTAGTGCAAATATTGAATTAGGGATCCTCATGAATCAACAAATTGAATAGAATCTACTATGTGAAAAGCTCATCATGGCCAGTCCGATGTACGCACTGTTCTGTGGTAGACCGTTGTTCATTGCTTATCTCAGTCACCAAGCTAATTTGTGTCTGGCTGTTTCTTATTACACACATTTTTAATGTACCACTGATAAAAGCGGGTAGTCGCAGTTTAACTCAAGCTTGGGAAAGTAGAGTAATCAAGAGCGGAAGAAATTTGCACTTGTGTGAGCAATACTCTACCGACAAAAAGGTAACCCGGACTTATGCCATTTCTATTGCACACCAATATGGACAATCTGGTTGTGAATACAAAAAATTTACAAACTACGCAAGCTTGTTTTGAAGTGAATTCCAGATGGTAACATCTGATAAAACCAATCGTATTCCTGTAATAGGAACAGATAGTAAACTGAACAACAAAATCAAGCTTACTTCTATTCACGTTAGAATAATTCTTGTGGAATTTTGTGTTTATCAAGAAGTTACCGTTCACTTTCTGCTTAAATTGCATGAAAAATGTAAATTAAACTGCATACTTCAATGTAACATATACCCAATTCTCACAATCAAGTTACAAACGGGGTCTTGGTTTCAGTTCAACCAAACTGTGCTCTACGCGCGGGCTATTTGAATCACTTACGGTCTGAGCCAAAATTGTCTGGTTTTTTATTCCAAGTTGACCCAATTTTCAGTCTAACAAAATGCACACACTCCCTAGTTAGCCAAGGGTGGATAGGAGCGAGCACTTGAGTTGCTATCAAGTGTTATTAACAGAAATACCGAGTCAAAGTGGCAGAGTAAAGATAATCGAGTGAAATAGACGAGCAAAATGTACCCCGGTTCAAAGCAATTGAATGTCAGATTAGACCTTGTTAGATAGAAAACTAGCTGGAATATTAGTTTTAGAACAATCACCTAAACAACTATACTCATCGCTGCTACTCAAAAAATATTGATATGTTCAATATGCTCATCATTTTGTACACATCCACCTTCTTTCCATTGCGGTCACACGGTTCCCATTTGACTGCACATTTACTGGCAGACGGTGCTGCCCCCATATAAATGGAAAGAGGATCGAGATGTTAACACAATTCGTCTTCGTTTAGACATCCCCCTCCTGTATATGAAAGTATGCTTACAACCATATATGAGTATAAGCACGTAAGCCAAATGTTAAAGTTTATCTGGTGAAACTTCAGCAGACGGAACTGTCAGTCACAATAGTAACCATAAGACGGTGGACAGAAAAACGCAATTTACAGTATAGTTGACTGTTCGAATGATAGTCCACAGGTGGGTGACTATCAAATTAGCAAACGTAGACTAATCTATCGGGATTGAGACCAAAAATTCGCACAGTTTATTTACTCGAAAGTCATCTGAAAACAGAAACAACAGAAGCGCATGGAACAGATGGAAGAACGCTAATATCATTCAGTGAAAACAGGTAAACCAGTTTTCGTTGATTGATCAGTCATCCATGACATCAGTCACCATGTTTGCTGAAGTTGACTTTTTGGTTTCCTATCATATTACACCAACTTTGTTTTGCCTCTGTCCACTAAACGATAAACTTATGAATCAGTCACCTGACATTTCTTCCACATAGACCTCTCTTTTACACCGTCGGAAGAAAGAGAAAGAACATCGTCCTTGTCGCATACATGTACTTTTATTGCGTTGACACAGAAAAGACGTCAGTAGGTGAATCTAGAACGAACATTTTGGTACAGTGTATAGTTTGCCAGCTGAATATGTTAAATCTGGTGCCCTTGCTTCAACTGTAAATGATTCCAGAGACATCTTTATCGAATACACAAATGCTGAAGATGTTTCACATAAACAACGGAACTTGTGGTGCATTTGTTTGAGAGTCCAAACCGTATTGCCATGTGCGTTTTACTGTACCGCTAATACACCTTAAAAAATGTATATCGTATTTAAATCGAAGATTTTTAAAGAATAGTGTGAAGCAGTAATCATGCTAAAGTGATCTGTGTTTCTGATAAGGAAATGTAAACAATACATCTACATGTAGGCTACTGGGGATCTAATAATTTCATAAATGCTCGCCACAGTTCTTTTTCCCGTGAGCACCAAGTAATTTCAAGAGCATGGCTTTCTTGGTGTTGCAACAAAGAAGAACAAAAGTCATCTTAGTTGTGGTGACTGAGTCGAGATCGGTCATATGGTCAATCCAACAAACGCTTACCGTGTGTTAATGCGTCATCAACAAGCTGGTCATCGTCAAGTCACTCTAGTCGCTGGTTATCATGCGTAACATGCAAGTATTTTGTGGACAAAAGTTAGTGACCTCGAATCTTCGTCTGCTCTGGTTTTGACCAGTGACAGAATGTTGTGTGAATTGACTTACTCTATGAGTTCAAGTTCTTTAACTGTTCTTGACTTTCACCGTTGTTGTGCATAGCATCAAACATTTGTAATACTTACGCTCAACTCAACAATAACAGATCAATTTGTTTCCTGTTTAAAATTTGCTCATAATGTGAACAAGATTGGAACAGTCAACTTTAGTGATATGAGCAAACTCGTCACCCGTTAACTATGCCACCACCGTTTTCGAAGAAGCTTCCAAATCGACCTGCTTGTGGCACGGTGACACCCGGATGATAAAACTCAACTTGCCAGTATACAAATGCTGTTGTTGTCAAACAGTAAACCAGCAATGATGAGACGGTCTGTGCAATATCACCTAATTTGCACAAGTGAACACGAAAACCCTAGTCATATGTTATATCTGCTAATGTTTGGAGAACAATGTGTCCAGTGTAGAACTGACCATTTAAATTGCACAGCCTTACTGAAAAACCGCATCAGAAAGTCAAATGTGGGAAGCTGATAAACAGAGTCTAGAGGATTGGTGCAAACGTCTTACTGTTGTGCAGGGCAACATGTGAGTTAAACAGACAGGGGAAGAGGATAAGGGTAACTCTACGACAGTCACGCAAATGCCTGGATTCTAGTATTTCACACTGACATTTACTGTTCTACCGGCTGCTTCGTGCCAGATCCTGTATATTTGAGTCGACTCATATGAGAACGCGTGAATTCACATGTATGTGGATAGACACTGAGTGTGTGAGCATAGGTGAACCCGAAATTGAGCTCTGGATTGAGATTCACACGTCTGAACTTGACCATGAAAAAACGAAAACTGAGTTGCACCTGGTCGGTCGTATGCTATTTGTTAACGGTTGTTGTGTGCTGTGAATGGCTGGATTGACAACTCAGTCGTGAAGGCCGTGTGAAACAAGTTATCAAGATAAAATGACTGAGTCCAGCACAGGTTGTACTGATGCGCGTGCGTGCGAGTGTGTTAAAATCTTTCGTGCTAGATACAAAAAATGGCATTTGTATTGAACCAACATCAACCACGATTGACAATAGCCTCTGTATTCACATAGACGTTCCAGCCAACCACCTTCGAATGGGAGCAATAGGGTCAAGTTTAGTTTTTTGGGGATCGTAAGTAATAATTAACTGTGCGGAAGTTTTATTCATACCATCTGGCAGCCGAGCAAATTACCACACCAATGACTTCACATCAAACACGACCGACTTGCCATCTGCGAATGCTTGACCATATATGCTGGTGAAGCTTTGTTTAGCTAACAAATATATGTAAACCATTACTCGTACGTAACTGAAAAAGCGAACATGACGATTGTTGCGTTCTTCAAATTTATTGGGGTACATCATTGTTTCAGATATCTGCTATCCGCTTCGGCAATGAGTACTGATAATACTGCAATTGAATTTTGGATTACAAAGTAAGATCGAGGTAAAAATCGGCTTGTTGACTAGAAGAAGATGCAGCGAAGTAACCGGTAAGACGAGTGTAAAAGGCATGCACCCACGTGGACAACTAGCTGGAGGCAGATTCAGATTTTGTACACATTCTTCCTTAGGCTACTGTATATCTAACCTCGTGACTTTTTGATGATGACTTCCTGTCCAACCTGTCATCCTAACCGTACGGAAACAGCTAATGCCTACCTTAGGACCACGCTATTATTCGAAATCTTCATGTCTCGCAATTTTATATGATAAACGAACCACAATTTCTGTCCTATTTCCCTTATCCAAATTATGATTTTGAACGATATGACTTAATAACTGCCCGCCGTACAAACAAGGTGTACAGTCTGACATTTCTTAAAACTCAAGGGGTGTGGGTTTTAACGTTTTTCTTTTCAATACAACGACTCCAACTTTGTAGGCAATTCAAGTCCTTGAATTTACACTCTTTACTGATATTGACACAGAAGGTTTTTCATTGAGGGCATTAAGATGAATAGTATCCCGGTATTTTGTTTTTGAATTAAATAGGTGACTATATTTTTAAACAAAATTTTTAAGAGCACGGTTTGGTAATAGAAACTTAAAACAGTTGTTCTCTGATCTGTTACCCAACGCCAACACCGAAATATGAACGAAGCCTGGCTAACGCTGGCTTAGCAGGGTTAGTGTAACGACTGTTTCTAAGCGCTACACCTGATGTTCCACTTAAGATTACGCGTATCAAACGACGTGATCTTCGCGCTATCATCTTTCCCAGAGTTGCACGGTCAATATTAAGTTTTGGTTATCAGACATGGGAACCAACAACTGATGGAAACGTATCGTCAACTAGGGAGAATTGACTCTGATTGAGTGACAGTCAACTGTCATACAAAACAGCCAGAAAGGACAGCGAATCAGGCGCAATGACCATACGTGCTAGCAGTGGAGTTCAAACAAACCAAGTTATCGGAACACTACAAAACAGATGAGGAAACACAGCTTAGGTAGTATTGAAACGTATGTCTTCGACATCATGGTCACCGTCTGAGTGGTAAATTTGAATAACGCGGAACTCTTCAACCAAAATCAAGTCTGTCTCAGACGTTTTGAAACAAAATATCCCGGCTTCATTCCAAACGGCTAATGGTTGATCCCATCAACGGGTTTGTGCAGTGGTCGGTTCGAATATTTCTTCAGTCTTCTGTCGGAAAGAGAGAGATCCTTATTCGTCGCCTCATGAGTGAAATCTGCGCCATGAGAATTCCATATGGTAAGCTACCTTTGAGGGTTGGAGTGCTTCTGCCAAATAAAAAGCCGGATCGTTTCATGATAAATCCCATTCTCAATTTCTCCAATATTCCTGAACATTTCCGCTCGGAATGACGACGTTTTAATCAGTCAACCTTCGTCTTTCCCACCCTATCAGACAAACATCTATGGCGACCACAATACAAGACTGATTCATTACCAATAAAATGTTGAACCGGGTTAAGAATAATTATCGTTTGTGTATTTGTTTTGGTGTTGTTGCCTAGTGGGATGTATATCACACAGAGACAAGTGTTTGTTTGAACGGATTAAGGAAACTCATCCGGTTTTTCGCTTAGCAGCGCGATATCCACACTCTAACCAATAAACTTGTGCAAAATGTTTTGCCGCGTTGTCCGCAAGTTCCCATCAGCTTAGCGAAAGTCAGCCCGACGATGTCTAGCCACAGCCGAATGGATCGCCGTTCGGTTGAATAATTAGACTCTGTAATATAAAAATTGATTTGTACACACCTTGTGACTCTCTTGGCCACATTTTAGTAATTCACAACCAGTGACTCAAATTAAATGATGAAAAATACACGTGGGGGACTTAGACCAATCAGTAGTGACTCGGCATCACGTGTTCTAGCGTACGTGTTGGGGAAGAGGAAGAAGTGGAGGTGAATGACATCAGTCCTCTCTAGGAACCAAGTGTTATTCCTCAGATGATCTATCAATCTTTCGATTTTCTCATGGAACCCCCAGGCTGACATAATAAAATCCGTCACTTAAAACTGTTCCCAGTTGGTAATCAGGATAGAATTTTTTGTGCAAATCCAAATTCATTAGCTTTGCTAGGTAACCAATACAGAACTGAAGAATGTGATTGCAAGGAGAAATCGTGGCTTTTGGTTTTCACATCACCGAACGCCAATATCTTCAGGAGGGGATTTGGGATGGAACTCCCATAGAGAGAATGGAAAGATGCATATCGTGACCAGGAGAAATTTGGAAAGTGAAGACTGCATTCCGTGACAACATTTGGTATTACTACTAGATAACAAAAACAAGGATTCCACAAAAAACCATACTTTCAGGCCCTCTAAAGGATAGGATTCTGTGCAATTGTTTAGCTAGACCGATTAAATAGATCTTTTTCTCAAAATCACATCTATCTAGTCTGTTAAATAGATTCAGAGATCAAACAACGCAACTTCTTGCCCTCTATTAGTTGGTCTCGAGTGCACAAACTAATTAGGAGCGTCAGCGAAAGTTTTCACAAGTGATTGAAAAAAGACTGAAACGTAGTCATCAACGCTTATGTTTAGTATCACTGAGAGCAATGCATTTAACTATGAGAAACACTGTGAACATTCTAGTACTTAGTGTCTGCCGGCGAAAATAATTATCCCCTACAAAAGATACCTACAACGTGTGGTCCACAACCATACACCCCAAAAACTGGGTCCTTTCCAACTGCCTAGCCCAATTAACATTAACCCTTTTTGTTCTGTTTTTTCTATGCTCCTAAACACAACGAAGTCACGTCTGTCGTTATTCTACCCAACGTGTCTCACAAAACTCTTGACCAAAGAGTCTTGGTCGAAAATTAGTTGAATGTACGATCAATAGTAACAGCTTATCAAATGCAGTTTTTTTACCTGAAAATTTGTCGCTCATACCCAAGTCTTTTTTCTCTTTCAGTCAGCCATATGCCATATACAGAACTAGCAAAATTCCATTGATATTGATTTAACGATTACATAAGATGTGATTGTTCACTCGTTCCACTTTACGGTGCTCCAAGTCCATGCATTTTTTGACAAAGGTTGTTTCGCGTTCACAAAGTGTGTTTTACAGAAGCACTTTCGTTATATCAATGTGTGGTAAAAAAAAATGAACATTAAAATAAAAAGGAACTGAAAAGGAACTCAATTTTCCGGTACTTCCAAAATATTGCGATGGTTCTAATCATACAAATAAACTAAATTCTGGCAGAGCGTGGAAATTAGAAGTAAGCTTATTGAACATAATGTAGCATATCTGTCACTGAATATGTTTAAAACATGACGAAAGTTGTGGTGGTCTAAATAGGTCTTCGTTCCAGACCAAGACGCTCAATCTTAGA
Source organism: Paragonimus westermani (assembly GCA_008508345.1). Classification (NCBI taxonomy): domain Eukaryota; kingdom Metazoa; phylum Platyhelminthes; class Trematoda; order Plagiorchiida; family Troglotrematidae; genus Paragonimus; species Paragonimus westermani. The sequence continues at coordinate 229,438 of QNGE01000216.1, read as the reverse complement.
ATCCTCATCAAGATACAACACAAATGCCTCAAGGAGTGACCGTGTGTCAAGAATGTTTGGAATTTCCAAGTTCGGAACTCAGACCAGTGACGAACCGTATACTGTAACCCAAATGTGCCGTAGTCTTTTCGACAATTCTCCGTTCATTCCTGCCGTGGACTCTAACACTTGAACGCAGATCGAAACAGTACTGATAACCAGTTAAAAGAAGTGATTTTCTCCAAAGTAACTTTTTGGATACGCTGAAAACCATCGAGAAACTGAAATTGCTCAAGTAGACAACGTTTTTTTCTTAATTTCAGAAGTTAACTGAGAGCAGAAAATCCACACATCAGCTTAAACGACTTCAAACTGAGATCAGTAGAAACTCTTACTGTCTGGAGTGAACAAACGCAAAAAGGAACATTGTTCACATCAGACTTCAGAAATTACTAGGACGTTACCAGGTCAACCTTCCTCATTTTGGAGAGAGGCATTCAAGGTTAAGATACTGACGGGTCAAATCTATGAACAGACTGTAAATTTAGAACTAAAATAGGAACAATTTGCATTCCCCTATCTCAAGTTCTCTTCGATGCTCCCGAGCCCCAACTTGTACACAATCAGAAAATGAGCTTACACATCGTCCACCCAATGCATGAAAAGTCTGTGTAAACAGGGGTGTCCCAAGATGAACGAATACAACAGGCTTGAGTTTGAAGAGATCCTTTTAACTCTATCACAGCTGGCAATTTCGTTCACATCATGCGTCAAGTCTGGCTTCCTCATCGTTCGTGCTGTGACAATCTGTTATATATTAAGTGCATTGGTTATTCTGAAGTATTGTGCAATTTATAGACAAAATACCTGTGCAGAGGAAAACTCGAAGGTTGATGTGACCAAGTGGCTAAGAGACCTGAGAGTAGATCAACACGTTTACGGAGCTAATCTCTGTAACGTTGATATCAAAATACTGAAATATTTTTATCAAAACAGGCTCTTTGAGAACACTGGATGATTGTACGGTGTTGGTGTGCAACTACACCAGTAGAAGAATTGAAATAACTACTGCACGCTCGTTTGAGAAAGTCTATTAGATGACTTTGTCGACAGTGGGTCACAGTCAACTAACACACGTGCAAAATAAAGAATGAGTGAACTTTTAACGTCATCACACTTGCAATTAGCCTTCTACCTTTCTCTTCAAAAGCAGAACGTTGTTGGGACAAGTTAAGGGAAGTCGAACAGGTGGGGTCAAACAAAATCCCTCTAGCACATATGTTTCAACTAGTTGCTGTATGACCTCGTAATAACGTTCATGCATGAAAGTATACTTAGAGCTCCACAGAAGTAACATAAACCGTACCTCAAGTAGCCGCCTTGCATGAGACGCGCTCCACAAATACACAAGGATGGTGCACCTCTGTGTCTAATATTGTGTTTCAACAACATTGGGTACCACAAATTTATTTGTCCTCCAGTCGGCATTTTAGATCCCATCCCCCAAAACGTGAACCTCGGGTTGTCTAAAAGAACCCTTTAAAGTAAACAGAACCTCTAAACACACCGACGATTTCACAATTAGCATGTTTTATGGACATTGATTCCCTTTCTTCAGGTTTTTCTTCATGAAGCAGCATTTTCATTTGTTGTTAAAACTTGGATATCAGTTTTCCATTTGAATACCACAAATACCTTATTTTATATGTCTACAGAAAGCATTCATCTAAATTTTGAAGGACCCGCCCGTAGACAGATAAAGTGTTGCTATGGACAGTCTGTTAGATATAACACTAGCAGATATCCCCTGACAAATAAGGGAACAGCAGATCCCAGATAACTGCACGAACGTTACAACAATGACTTTTTGATTTTTATTGACACTGATAGTGTTAATTTGCTTTTCAATCACCTTAACACTATTTACAGCTACCTGTCTTTATCTCACAAAGTTGAAACGAACAACAGTTTAGCTTTTTAAGACGTATTCATTCCTAGACTTATCGAAGGAATTTTGCAACCTTCATCATATCGTAACTGAACATCCAGTGGTCAATATCTTCAGACTTTAAGTTCTTCATTTTTTATTCAGTTGTACATGGCCAGGTATCTACGTCCTACTGACAATCTGCAGACGACAGGAAGCGTAGCTGCCAAACGGTCACTCCAAAAGATCCGAAGAGGCTTACAATAAGATGACCAAGAATACCGAATTGACTACGGCGGTTTGAAAGAAGAACATATTCCTGCTTCTTCTAACTTAACGGATATTACCTGGTGTACAATATCATGCACAAACTGAAGTCTATCCTAACCTGAATGCATGGGGCTGCACAGTTGCTCTTGCAATACAATAGGATCAATTATTCACAATTTTGAACGCAGGTCGTTAGACAGTCTTGTCTCCAACGTTGTGGACCAGTTCACTGGAAGTTGTAGTGTTATTTATGTGAACAAATTAGACTAACCAGTAGACCAAAAAGGCTCAGACATCTGATGACGTGGCACCCTCAGCTTGATGAATCAACTGCTCAAAATACCAAGCAATGCATTGATAAACAGCCCATAACAGTAGGTCGCCAATTTGAGCCCGTTAGTCCATTTAGTATACAGTTGCGCAACCGAAACCTCAGGTACCTGGCCCTATTGAGAAGAAACGCTTATTCGAACTAATCCACCGGCATCGTGTGCATAAACGTAGTTGTGGCAGCCCATCAGATTTTGATGCCCTATTTAAGTAGTACGCGGTAAATTTGAACTTGTGTCCATTCACTGTTTGACTTTATTTGTTTGACCGCACAATCTACATGATTTACTTATTAATCACTTGTAAAATATCCACACCAAATTTAGTACGAATGAATTTGGACAGTTTGGGCGTCGTGTTTAACATGATATTGATTAGCAGATTGAGCATAACACAACGTTACGAGCAAGTTGTAATACTCTACGTTTCAACCATCTCGTGTAGCCTTCCTCAGGAGTGTTGTTAACACACTGTTAAGGAAGGCCATCCGAGATAGTCGAAACGTAGAGTATTACAACTTGCTCGTAACATTGTGTTATTCTCAATCTGTTTATCACCTGCATGATTTACTTTTGTGACTGATGAGAACAAAGCAAGTGTGAGCACATCGCAATACTCCTTCCTCATGTTCTAGTGAAGTTGTTAAGCGGGACTCAATGGTTGAACTGAGGTATCTGCACATCTTCAGCCTTAAAATCGTCAGTATTTTTCAAAACTAAACGTTTGCGAAGACAATACAATGTTGTTTTTTCAAATAAAAATAAGCCCAAACAGTCTGCCTTGCACAGCGTTCGAGTTGAACATTTTATCCATACCAACTATCAAATTGATTGAAATCACTGAAAGTGTTTTTACACAATACGTTGACTTCTGATAACAGTACAGTAGTAAACAAACAACACAAAAGTTACACCTTTATGTATTTTATCTAGGAAAGCTCAAATCATACACTGTCGACGGCGTAGCGTGAATGTCGGTTTGTACAATAAAATAAGTCACTCGATCAAATATCGGGAATTATGTGATTCAACCGTTTTGCGGTGAAGTACGCCCATAAGCTGACCAGAAGGTTTCGATCTTTTTTGGATTATATCTGTTTTTTCAGTGAATACCGTGGACAGTTGAAGAAGAGTCTGGCCTATGTTCAATGGAAATGCTGAAACTTTACGAAGCCAAACTGCTTCACAGTCAATATGGGATGCTTACTTGTTCTTCCTTCCCGGCTTTCAACTCAACACTTCAGGTGTTCAACAATGTCAGACAGCCAGATGAGATATGACTACCAAGTTTACTGGAAGGTTAACAATCTCAACGGACTGCCAGTGTGAACGTAGCACGTTGTGAGTTGAAACTGAGCAGTCCAATCTGCACTGACTTGTTTTAAGCTTCTAACAGTTCAGTCTAGGTTAAAACTGTGTTATTTAGACTGAACTATGTGCGATTCGGTTAATCTCCGTATATTTTTGTCATCTGTGTAATGAATTTGCTTACTACCTAAATCTGACCGCGCTTGTCGCATGAAACAAATGTTGAAAGCATAGAACCAAGCAGAGTTTCCACGAAATGCGTTGCTTTTTTCTAGTGGGACCATCCAATTACACGGGAATAATTAAAGGCCAATAAAAACAGATATCCTTCAAACCACTTTTCTTCTGAAGGTCATACTCTGAGACCAAACCGTTGGGTGAAACCTTTCTGAAATGATTACCGCAACAATCTTGTGATACCTGATCGAACACCCTCTCCATTCGTTATTAGATCTGCTGTTTCAGCCGTCTGTGTTTGACCAATTTGTCTTGTCAGATATTGTATGTTGTCTTTCTTCAAAACGATAATCGGTCCAAAGTTAATGAGGACAAATTTGCAAATTGGACGCTTAGCACAATGTCTAACATCGTATTCTTAATGTGATCAGGCCAACAAAATACCGAATGCGATTAAATTACAACATATTGTACAACCACGAAATAGCAACCCTGAACGTGCGACACTGAAGGAACGCACTTAGTTTGTATAAAAACTGACGAACAGTTTACACAAACCCTGTGCATACGACAACACAAGAAGCTACCTGATGGAATTTCGCAAAATTAAATGCAGGGTGTATCATTCTTGAGAAAACTATGTGCTTGATCAACAATATCTACCATTTTGCACGTGTTACATCAGTACGCTTATACGCATGTGCCACACTTCAGTGGGTGAGCAAGTGAGGTTGTGTATGCTGTCGGCGTACTCACACAGGACTCTGAACAACATTCGTTTTTTAACCGACGCTTGATCACTACTTCACCTGACTTAAAAAATGGCCTGGGAAGTAAAACCTCCGTGACCTCTGTTAACCAGGTAAACTGTCGCTGATCAGTTTGCCGCTACTCAGTTCTTTACCATCTGTTCCGCAACCCGTCAAACAAACCACCATCATCAAAACCACGGCTCGTTTGTGACAGTCGCAAAAAATCTGACTTCCTCCTGGCTGGTTTTCACACAAAATAAAGTTTGTTACACAGCCGAACTGACCCTAGGCGTGGAAACTGATACGCTTTGCAACAGGGTCGATGACAAGTAATCCCTAAGACGTCTAGTAAGAGAAAACATACCAACCGGGTCACCGGGTTGCTCAAAGATATATGGAGTGGCCACGTGGGTCAAACCGATACATCAATACTTCTCAAGTATAAACCGGTTATGCTGTCTTCAATGATCTTCATGCTTTGTTTCATGCAAAAACTGGTATGGTATACTTTTGCCCTATATCACAGAAAGAAGAGGTTTCTTCTATCGCGAATTAATTTCCATTGCATCCCTCTTACATCTCCCGGGGTAGAACGCTTTGCTCCGCCTACATCCTCAGGTTGTATTCAACTTTCGATTTCTTATTTCTTTTCATTTAAACCTTTAACAAACCACGTACACCGCTCCAACATGTCCATAGTAAGCAAGAAAACGGATTTTTCGACCGCACCGAGTGACACTGCATGGGACAGCGTAAACTCGTCAGAAGGTGTTTGGTCACGTGTTCAAGCGTGCAACTACAGTTAAAAAGACCAACTCTTCTCATCAACCCAGGCCTATAAACCAACCGAAAGACTGTCCTGGCAATAACACTAGAGTCAAGTGCATAAGTATATATCAGGCCAAAGATGGTAGACTAGTTCGGACAAAACAATTAATCGTGTTTGGCTGTAAATACATTATGTAAGGTGATTGAACATCTAATTGTGATTGTGATAGAAAGACAACTATAAGGTTGCTGTAACTACCGTGTTTTGTAGGTTCATCAAGTAGAATTAGTGTGACAAAAGTTCATTGCCACGATGCCAAGGTGAAAGGCTGCATAGCTGCAGTAGTACCATAACATAAAACCTCAAGTCGCGAACAAACTACAAACATGAGTCCCAAATGTCTTGGCAGTTGTGATTGGATGGCCCGAGATATAGTCTGAATATGGATGGAAGAATTGAAAAAAGAAATCTCCCCTAATCTTGGACGATTCCAAAGCTCCCCTGCTTCGGATTTATGTATCACGAAACCGTATTTCCTAACAACAAACACGTTAACAAAGCCAAACCTAAGGGACGTTGAAATAGTATATGAATGGAAGATGGGTTGTTTAAAAATGTCCCCAGTGCAAATTTTAGTTCATATGAAGGATTTTCAAACGACTGTACATTCTTTGTCAGAATCGTTACACTGTCTGAGTAAGCACTAAATAAAATTACTTGCTAGTAACATGGGCGTATCGATGAAAACATGTAAATGGTGATTGGCACAAAACGGTTGTCCATCCTTTCACAATTTTCCATTCGTTCAAAGGTGTATTTTTCAGTCGGTCACATGATATAACACAGTTTCATCGGACTCAAAATGGCAGTGATGATGCAAGACGTAAAGTTTACCATTAAAAGAACGCTTACTACACATACCAAACTATTGACGATATCACTACTCTGTAGGCGATTGAACAAAAATAGCTTCCTGGCCTATCTGGTTGAAAGTGAGCACCAGACGAACACAGAACAAATCTGCCACGTGGTCTACCACTTGCTGGATTACCTTTCAGTATTCGTCGGAATAAAACAGTATATTGTAGATGCTATCGGATTCAGGTTACTTGACTTAGTATTATACCATCAAGATTGGTTTGTTCAGACTCTGCAACTACCATGGCTTCAATTTCACGGAACGATTGACCAACTCGTGCGGTCAAACTAATGGTAGCAACGGACCAATCAGGCAATCGCCGATTAGTTGACCAATGACCTAGCTTCTCCCTAATGAGCCCGATCGATATCTCCATCTAACTCCACCACCTTCCTGCATAATTTTACTTAGATGAAAGTGAACAATCGAAATGCGTTTTTTCCTATATGTCTATTTCTGAATGTGACCAGTACGGTTTACATAAAATACGCTAGACGCGTCCGTATGAGCTCAGCATCACAAGCCACGCAACTGAATTATATTTTATTCAAGACGATGTGTTTCCACCTATTCTCCGCTTTTACTGAGTTAACTCAATTATGCAATCCCTATCTGGTGAACAACATCGCTATAAAAAGTATCTGATTTATGTTTGAAGATGCACACATTATTCAAGCTAACGCTGTCACATTTTCGTTAGAGATGGAGCTTCCGAAGGAACGTTTCAGCCAGAATCCACAAGCATGTGAATGTGAGTCTTGTGTTTGTGAACAGGCTGTTCAGGGATAGATGCGCCATTGATCTGACAGCAGATTGACACGATAAGCTGATCTTTTTCGTTTAATTTCCCAACTTCTTGGAGTAAAAAGTTCAGTGAGTTCAGTGAAAACTTTGAGTTCACTCTGTCATAAGCAAATTGTGTTTGATGAAACATCAAATGAGTTTAGTTGTCAAAGTATGCTATTATTTGTTCTTTGATGGATTTACCTCAAAATGTACAAACCGCTTGATAGGGGGCAACGTGTAGCCTTTATGAATGAAACAAACGCACGTTGCTATCATTTGAATATAACATTTCCGAAAGGTGAACGTTTTCATGGAAGTTTTTGGAGTGGCCTCATAGGACCGTCCCTGTCTGAATTATGGGTAGAGCTATGTATTTTCCTGGCTTTGGCTAATAGGGTTGAGACTAAAACATAACGAGCAACACGTTACATCTGTCTTTTTGTTTTGTACACGGCGTTGGCATGACCGTCGGAAGGCTAAGGTGTATTTCGACACTTTAACAAGAGACAAATCAACCACTGATGACTTAGTATGACTGACGATAAAGATTAATGAATTAGGCATTGCGGATGGCAAATGGAATTAAAATTCTTGTGCTTACAAATAAACGTTCTTCACTGCCGTTTTACTTCACTCATGTAGAGCGACGAAATCATGCTGGAAGAAAATGCTTCAGTGCTCCCTTACATGGTGTTTCTGACTGGCATATCGCAATTTTTCGCAAATTTTATTGTTTATTTTAAACGTTGTGCTCCCAAGGAACACGTGAAAACGGACAACTTTATCGGAAACATTTTAACCTTGTTAGCTCTGCTCTGTTTTATGTTCGTTTTTGGTAATCTACTGGACATATTCCGTCTTTCTCGACTCAACAGCTGTTGTTAATATGAACCAATTTACAGCTTACCACTACCTCGGCAAACGCACTTGTATTTAATTACATGAATCACTTACATTAATATCACGTTAGATGAATTCCGGCTAATCATAAAGTCGCACATCTGGTTTTCAATTAACAACAAAGGTAAACATCTTCGGAAGATACAAAAATCTCCTCAGGATGGAATGGTACCATCCAGGTAACACGTTCACTGGGTGGAAAAGCTTTTCAATAGGTAGACTACATATAACCGTACGTAAAACACCTTTTGGAAATAAAACAGGCTCAGCCCCTGACATCCAGCACTAAAGATTACGCCAGAGTTGTTCAATCAAACCCAGCCTGGTCACATCTTGACCGCGGTAAGGATCAATAAATTACCCGAAATCTACCCTGTCAATCCCCAGAAACAGTCCTGACAAGCAATTAGCTGATTTGCACCCAACTCATGAACTTTTTTGACGAATTGTTCCGCTGACTTAGAATCTAGGTTTGACTCAACGTGAGTTAAGTCCCTTTACCGGAGGCCCGTTACTCTATTCCTGATTGTTATGGTAGGTTTGTTACAGGAATCTCTTGCAGGTGTGATTTCTGCCAAATTAACATCATTCAAGTGACCACTGGGATGTGTGAACCTCACCCTTCGTGAGTACTTCTTACAACTATAAACGTACTGTTTTTGAGTCTGTCTTCTCAGCTTCAGTGTACATCCTGATATTATGAAAGATGATTAATTTCCCTCCAGCTATGACTGATACAAGTTACTGAAATACAAGGGCTTCATCGTCATGTTAGCTTGGAGTTAGCATCCTTCAATCTCCAAAGATGTTAGAGTACTGTTTTCAAGATAATGTGACTGTTCTTGCTCTGACCGTACAGTCTGACCATAAGGGAATAGTTCAGCACGGAAATCATATTTGAATGCAGTAGTAGCTAGTGCCTTTGTCAGAGTTGTCCCCGAAAGCTATAGCTGATTCTTCTGCTGATCACTTCAATGTTACCTGCATTTACACTCGCCTTCCATCTGCGGTGGTCTACTGGCGCTGTTTTTCGGGATTTGATACTGATATCACCAGTCCTCATGCTATACGTGTACACATTACTGAGACAAAAGATTGGTTTTTTCACTGGGTCCCTATCCAGTGGCTAACACGTCCGCCTGTCTTCCAACTGGTTCACACGTCACAACCGTCGCAAGTGTGTTTTGGATTAGCACAGACAAAACATTTGGAATATCCGCTCTGCCTGTCCAAAATCAGATTCTGTGACAGTGTACTAGACGTAGGGTAAGCATGTGACGGTAGTGACGGGTCTAAGATGTTCACACCTCGGTGACGCATGTATGTCTTCTGACCACAAAGTTATCTTAGCGGTCGGTGCAAACTTTGCCCGGAAATGGGGCTGATGGTGCCTTGGAAATGGAGTGATTAACTTTGCTGTCCGAGACGTTGGTCGTGCACGTGAACCTGAACTATTTAAACATATCCATCTTTCGTAGAATACGTCCATCAGTACAGACTTCGTGAGTGGCAATGACGTTGCGGCTCACGAGGTTTTCCTTCTCCAAAGTATTACTCGATCAAAAGTATGGCCACCAGAAGGAGCAACTGTACTGATACTCATCCAGACATATAAATGCCTTAACACGCGACTGCACTTCCAGGATTGTCAGATGATGAGTTTCTTGAATCAGTAACCTTCAGTCCACCAAAATAGAATAACAAAATCGGTGTTATTTCAAGCTACAGATCAGAAGACCACGTTCAGAGGTTAGCTGAAGCCATCGCAGGTTCCTTTAGAACACATTTCTTAAGTTTTCAACAATTTGACAGAAAATATCTCGCTCGTTTCTACCATAAACGCTTAACTTGGTTAAATTTTCAACACGATCACCTTTTTACATCAACGCATCAAACATTAACATTCACGCGGACCAGAGTCCGGTTGGTTATCAGTATTTTATAGTCAGAAAAATTGTGAAGGTAACCTTTTCTCCTAAAAATTTCAATCTTTTCCAACATCAAGCAATTCAGCTTGCTACGTAATTTTTGCAACAACTTGTCAGTCAATCGTGGTGTACTCTTGTAATCAATTTTGGATGAGCTTAACCTAGTAGCTGTCAATAACTAACCTTTTCTTGCAATTAAATTTTAAATGCAAAAAGAAACTGTAATGGCGAAAATCTTAAAAGCGTAGAAAAATTAGAAGTGACAACGGGGCTCTATTCTCTACGTGATCGAATTTGAGATTTAGCACACTCATTCAGCTTTTTCACGATAGCTACCGAAATCGGTCAAGAAATCGGAAGCACATCTAAGTTGTAACTGTGTCTCACTAAGCATTTCCGCTTATATTAATTAGAACGTCCTGTTAGAAAAAAACCATTGTATTCAGTTTTCAGAAAGTACCTCATGAGGATCGTTAAACGTACATTTCATAAACATTTACATTTATTCTGCATCGATTTGCCAGAAGTATGAATCAGTTAATGTTCGTTCTTACAGTTCCAAATTAGTGCTGCTACTGACAGTTCAAATGCTCCATTCTCCACGTGCTGCATTTTGTTTTCAAAAACTATGCTGTCTACAGTACTTCCGACCGGTGGATATTCCTTAACGAATAGAACTGTGAGTTGTTCAGCCACATTTTGGTCAATGAAAGTGATTACATATATTCGCCGTATCCTTTGTTTTCACTTGTTGTTGGTTACAATGAACAACTGTATTCGTTCCGTGTGTATATCAGTGTGGCGATTACCACCTGTACGTCGATGTTCTCTTTAGAATCATCTTTTCACAATTTTCACTCTGAACTCAAAGAAACCGATGCTACCATTTTTCAAACGATTTTAGACGGATAACCGTCAATCTTTTGAACGTAGCATCGATTGTGAACCACAGCAAAACAATTTCCACCTCAAATCCGGAGAAAATGTGTCCTATCCGGAGTGCCTAAAATTTTATTCCACAAATTTTCAAATCGAAGCTGAGCTGAACTAAATACAGGCAGTGCAGAAACTAATGAACATATCATGTTCTTACCGCATTCAACTGTGATGACTTTCTGTGCCACTTTAATACGTAGACGTGACTTAGGAATATTAGGTTAGGATTAACAGAAAGACACTTTAAAAAATCCACAGTTTTTTCGTGGGTAAGTCTGAAACTGGTTGGATGTGTTGCGTGACTGACAAGCATTTTCTACCCCTTCAATTGTCCGCACTGAAATAGGAGTAAACAATAAGAACTTCGTCATTACAGATCTTCAAAACGTGATTAGAGTTTTCAGTCCACAAACTTTCGTTTGCATGCTTCAAGAAACTCCGTTTTATGTATTTCAGTCCACTTTATCATATTCTGCCTTCAGTGATTGCTGGTCATCCAAACAACCCTCATTCTACTAGTCTATTAAGTGATTTGACTGAGTGATTACTGCCTAATTCTGTTGACTCTCGCTCACATCTCACTTGCTCAGTGTTAACACCCCCCAACTTTACGGCCCACCGAAAACGCACAATTATGAGATGCCTCTCAGGGCAATTTTTCAATGCCAAACACTACAACATAATATAGCACACTGCCTAGTTGTTATTCTCACCTCCGTTGAAACAATAATTTCAGACACTTTATAAAGACATTTTTGAATTGATCGGTAACGAACAAATTCAATCTTGCTAACAAGCTGGTGTGTATTGTAGACATTCAGTCAGTGTCCACAAATGATCCGCTGCATGAAACGATTGACTACATATTTGTGAGCACCTTAAAGTGAATCACATTTTGTTGCCATTGCCGAAAACTTTGCCGCTGTGTACTGAAAATATCAGTTTTCGTTCTCTCACTGAATCCTACCGTTAAGTAGATAGAGTAGCCGTGGAATGTCTACTAGGTCTCAAATTAGCAGACATTTTCACACCAGCTAGCTACGGAGATAGAAAATTTGTCATATTAAAAGCGTTACTTCAAGGACATAACAATATTCATTCAGTCTAAACAGGTGATAGATAACCCGCTGCAATGTCTAAATTGTTGTCACCTCAATCTAAAAGTTACTTGTGAACCAGAGGCCAACAACTGTCTGCCATTTCTAGCTATACTCATAAGTCGTCGAGAAGGTGCTTCGGTTGAAAGAATTGTCTATAGAAAGCCCACGTGGTCAGGTTAGTGCCTAAACTTCAGCAGCTTCACACCGACTCAACATAAACGAGCACTAGCAAACGCTGTGTTCATACCGGTAAGGCGAATTTGTGCGCACGATAGCCTTGCGGAAGAACTAGACCTGACTACTTCTGTCTTGCAATCAAGTGGATACCGCAACGAAGGTTAACAGGTAGGCACAGGAGATGAAACGTATCACCCAAAGAGTTGGTCACTATGAAGGTAAAGAGGGCCAACATAGAGCTGTTGTTTGAGGGCACTGTATCACACATCAAACAACAAACCGCTCGAGAAATTCAATTAGGCGGACGTTTTATGCAGCCAAACCCTGTGTAATCACTCGGGCTCAGAAGTTACCAATGCCTTTAACCAAAAGAGGCCACCTTATTGGTACCATTTCATGTTGTGTTCACAAATTTGTATGTAACTTCGGAGAAAGTAACATAGGCAGAGCCGACGGACACTTAAGTTGCAGCATGAAGAAACATTAACCTAGATGGATGCAAGAGAACGTGTGTTACCGGAAAGTGGCGATGTCACTGAAACGCGCAAACAGTCAGTTTTCTCAGTCGCTAGACCCGCCCTAACCACTGGTCACGTTATCAATCCACCCTGTGTATTCAGGTTCCTGTTACATCATTCTAATTCAAGATTCTTATGGTTTTCTGGAGTGGTTGTAGTCAATCGACTTAAGCCAGTTCTCTATGATCACCAACACCTTTTTGTGAACTTGTCCCTTTCCTGGACCTAACGACCTATCCTCACCTGTTTATGGATTATCCAGTCCTCTGTTTGTTTGTTGTAATGAAATCTACCAGTTTTCTTGCAAATTTGGTGCTGATCGATAAGAAATGCTTGTTCCTACCAGTCTTCGTGTTCTAAATCCTTTGTTCAAATTAACAATCGTTAAGCATGTCCTCGCTCTCTAAGACATTCCAAATTACTGTTTTGATAGTCTCGAGTGCAACCTGACAAAAACATTTTCACCTAACAAACTTTAAAGGCGAAGGAACAAAAATTAATTTGTAATTTGTATGGAGGCAATACGAATAGAACCGGTAGCTGAGTGGATGGGAAATTGGGCTCGTAACGCAAACGATTTCCACCACAAGCATCGATCCGACTGATTCCTCTACTTGATACGTGCAAACAAAAACAAAAAACCGTAGGCGCTGGGTTTCGTTTTCAAAGTAGACATCCTGACATCTTACTAAAATTTCAACGAGCACGGGAGAAGGTATACTAATAAACACAGTGGCAATGTGAAAATATTTCCATTCATTGCTGATTGTCAGACTACTCAAATCACGAATGAGTCGGTGGTTGATCCACTTACTCTGTTTAGTGTTCTGTTATGCGATTAAAACGCGACGGTACTAGTAATCACTGGGGGAGAACTGACCAAGCAACGTCGTCCAACTTCCTGCGTGTGAAAGGTGTTAATGCGCCCTATGTTCCCTTCATGAGGCTAGAAGTGTCTAAACCACATTCCGCAAGTGGTGTGGTGTTGTCTTATTGTTAAGTATTAAATATATACGATTGACCAAGTGTGCTAAGGGACCATCAACTGGAAATATCTGGAAATAGATTATACTGACTGGCGATAGTTTCTTCAAATAAGCTGCTTCCCAGTCCTGTTGAAATGATCAGCTACTCTGGGGAACTACTGAAAACGTTCATCTGTTTCGTTATTACGGGTAACAATGCGATTAGGACCGGAATTTCGAACATAGTGAGTGCTACGACAATCTAACAGAACGCTGTAATTTTGGTCAGGCTTATCTCGGTCGTTGGATTGTGGCAAATACAACGAAACCGTAAGGTATGTCCGGAAAAGGGTAGGCTGAACAGTTTCAAAAAGATGAACTCTATGATGTGCAAGCCAGAAGATAACACAGTTCTTACAGCATAACATGCATATTCGGCTTCAGGTGTTTCCGTTTGTTATACTTGTCAACAGAGTTCTGTTAATATCCATTAACAATTAGCCTCTTGGTCGCAATTCCCTTTACAGCTTAGGCAACGGCTGCATAAATATGGCCGCTCACCTCAGCTAAAGTATCTTTAAGTATCGTTCCAGTAAACCAATTACCAATGTCATAGTGGTGTTCGGCCTCGCTTTGAAAGGAATAAACAACTGAGAAGGTAAATAACTAATGAGATTGTACAAAGTGATATAATTTTCTTGGTCAAAAGAGATTAAAACATCATTGCCTTGACATAAATAAGATAGAGTTGGATTGAACTGGTCTGATATCGATTCTCCCTTTTGTGAGAGAAATCGATTTTGGTTCAGTATGGTTACTTACAACTTTCCCATCAAGCTGCTCGAACGGAACCCTTCAAATTAAAGCCATGTTTTCTTTACAAAAAATGTGGTTTTTAAGATATCTGTCAGTGATTGGGATAAGGACTTTCTACGGTAGGTAAAAATCACACAAATTCTTCAGAAGCATGGTTTAAAGAAAAATTGATTAAAACTGAACCGGCATTTGCGAAAAAATCTCGCTTCACCCAGGTTTCAAGTTGTTTATCATCGTTAAAAGTACTTTTAGCATATTTGGATGGTGACAATTTGTATCAGGTGGAGCTTGGGATAGACCGCGTGAGCATGGTCACTTTTCAATACAAAACAGCGTGACACTTGTGCGTTTTAGGTGATCTCATGTTATTCGCTTGAAATGTGTATGCTGAGGAGCGTTGCGGTGGCCATGTGAACAAGAAGGTTGTATTTTTTTCGTGGTCTCCGTTTTACTCGGCACGTTGCTTTCAGTGTGTTATTAGTTTAAACCAACTACCAGTTTCCACGATCCTTCCTGGTCTGATTTGAGTGATTGCCGTTCCGTATAATAGGAACGCCAGAGAACTTATCTGAATCGTGTTAAGGGGCAGTTGTTTATTTCTCACACCATTTACTACCTTGTTATCATTTCTTGCCGCCGGAAAACAGTTCAAGCTGACTGATACTAAAGTTACGTCGGAAAAAAATTTACCGGTTGTGTTCTTAAAAATCTGACACCTCCTGTGGTTGTCGATCAGGGCTCAATGACTTGAACGCAAAAATGTTTGAATTAAACATAAATCCCCAATTAATTGCCGCGTGTCTAGAATGCTTCATACTTTGGACTCAGTGCAAACACATCCATCTGGGCTCTAATGGGCGTAACGCACGCTAAATTCTGAACGCATTCATCTGAACCCGTTAGAAAGCACCACAAAGAAATTCAGATGTACAGGATTTGACTTTACTACCTGTCCCCGCAAATCAGGGAAGAGCAAACCACTATTTAGCCTACTCCCATTTCTTGGAAAAAGGTTCCGACTGTGGTGCACCCAAACTCTGGATATACCTAGTTGCCAGCGGTGGCTTCTTCCTCTCAAGATAGGATGTTAAACACCCAACGTTTATATGCTACCTTTATTGAATGCAACATCGAAACGTTCACTTTGTACTGTGGGTGAAGTTCCGAACGAGACATTTATTGAGCCAAAGTTTATGTCTCACTTATTCAGATGAACTATGGAAAAAATGAATCAAACCCTGTAGGTGATTTAACTTTGTGGTGAAAAAGCATAGAATGCTTCTCCAGTAACATTGAGTTGTCTTCGTATGTATTGTCAAAACAACATGCAATACTGAATGTGCTCTACTCCGTGTACAGGCAATGAAATAGTGACTGCGCTGTATACTTTTAGAGTTATTCTCAAAAGATGGATGGAATTGGAAGTGCACACTCTGCTTCTGATGAACTTAACTTTGTTCGTATGACCAATGAAATTTTTAAAGGGAATGGTAGCTAAAATCGGACTTCTTCGAATGACACATCCTAAAAGTAATATTCCCTAAGTTGTCTGAGTGTTTCTCCAAGTGTGTTTGTCAGGCTATTTTTGGAGGAGAGTAAAAATGGTGTTATAAATTATGATGGTAACACAGCTCTAGTTTCTGCGACAGGCTGGTTGGTGCCACTGAATAGACCAAACTGGTTTTAATTCTATATATACAGATTAAAACATCACGAAAAAACAATTTCCCTTTCTTAAATAAACGATCCACTGAGAGCTTTTTATAGACCTTTCAAAATGCATTTTGGAGGTCTGCTTCCTCCCTTGACACAATCTTCCAAAAAGTTGGACTTTACGTTGATCCACAATCCAACGTGTTCTCTGATAAGGTTTATACCAAATTAAGAAGATTCACGACTCAAACCTCAGGACTAAAATGATTTTCAATCCTGCATAATCCTCTCCTCCGTTTTGTGGTGATAGTCCCTTCCTTCCGGTGGATATATGAGTCTCCAGTGATTTCACGTGGGCTTATGATGAAGGAATTCAAACCTGTGTGTGAATATATAAGGCACATGTTTGGCGATAGTGTTATTTCTCGTTTCACCCTCAATCACCGGACTTTAGCATTCTGAAACTTCTAACTCGCTGGCCTCTAAACGTTCATCAGATTCCAATCACCCAGTGCATTTAAATATTCCTGAACGTGTACGCACAGTCCTAAATAGGTGGTTTCAAGTCTTTCAGTATCCGTACACCAAACTGGGATTCTTCCCATAATCTTCGAGTTAGTTTGGCTTCCTCATTATTCCCAACCTGCGTGCAAAAGAAATGATTCCAAAGCTGAACAGTTGACATTTTTGAAAATGTTTTTGCTGGAGAGGTAGTTGTGTACGTCCCAGCTATTGACCTCTCGATGAGTTTACAGTAGTCCCTAATGTGAATAGGCTAAACGAAGATAAATGTCACTTCTGGATCGTAAACAGTCACAAATTTGCTCAGTCTGAAAGCTACTTTTGACATTATTCGAATGAACCACAATAATAGTCGTCTAATAGTGATCTCGGTTAACGCACAGAAATAAACTATCAATTTGGAGAATGTCTCATTTCGTTTCATAGTTGAAAAAATAGTCAACCAAAAAAATTACCAATCGTTTAGCTCACACTGACGCTTTCAGAACGCATAACCCTCATCGGTCCACTCGTAGCACATCTGAAATCTTTAAAATTACGTATGGTTCAGTCAGTGGTCGACCTGAGAATGAAAAAACCCTTAACGAGTGAAACTCATAACAAAGGCCGAATAACATGTACTCCCGAAATGAGTTGAGATTCTGATTGTCATGATAAACAATATCGTCCTATAGCACTAAACTATGGGAATAATTCAGTACAAAATATATATTCTTTATCAAACCTGTATATCGTTCGGATACATTTCTCCCTCTGGATGAACTTTTTTCAACTGTAACATTTGGATTATTGTTGTGTTACGGGAAACGCTTTTAGTATCGTCTCACCGAATTAGCTCATTCAATGTTGCCCATTGACTGTAAGCCAAACATCCTCATTTTTCCCTACACTAGTTCAGACGAAGGCGGATTACAAATTTGATGATTAGTTCATCAACATAGATTGTATACTAAGCGATTATGCATGACATGTATTAACCGTCTTCTATATTACAAATTCTGATGACTCACTGGTTAGATCACTGTTTCATAGAATTAGGTGCATTTGTACCCCACACATACTGCAAACAGAACAGAAGTTGCTGAGACAAACTTTACCAGCAATTGGACACCCCGATAAGTTTTTTGAAGCGCACAATACGGTGAGGAAGAACACTGATCCCATAATCACGGACTAAAAGTAGGACGTTTTTCTATTCTTGCCTTCCAAAGATGACCATCTAGCCAACGACGTAAGACATAAATTAAAGTCTTCTCTGACTCGAACGTATGTGGCTGTCCAGTTGCGCTTAGTTCAGACCACCAGAGGACAGGTTCGCCGCAGTCGCGAAGGTAGTTTGCCAAACTCTTCTGTCACCCATGTCGTGTACCAGTTCATTTGCAGTTGCAGTGACGTCTGCGTAGGCAGAATAGATCGATAACTATCACGGTAATCACCGAACACACCCCGAAGTGTCTGAAATAACTGAGGACCCACAAGCCTCGACTCGGTCGCCACACATGTCATACCAACAGGTCATCAAGTTGACCACTTAAACTCATTCAAAATACTGTTACGTAATCGAAACCCAAAGTTATTGCCTTCCTGTGAAGCGATGCTTATCCGAGATTACCAGCCGACGTTATTTGCACAAAAGTGGTTGAGGCAACCTATCGGGTTGCCATGGTAGTGATTACATAAGACTTGATGTGGTTGTAGGTGTGTCCAGCCTCTATCTGTGTGATGTCTACAACTGACATGTTTTACGTTTGTGACTGGTGGGAGTAAACAGAATGTTAACATTTCGCAATATATCTCTTCTCTCTGCCCTGGTGGTAATTTTGGTAAGTATGAAAACGAACGTAAAGGTTTCTAACTGGAAACAGAAACGGAGATATCGATCTGCGTCCTGAGCTATGTGAACGCGTGAAGTGAACTGATATCGGTTTTCGTTTTGTGGCTGTTTTTTCTTTCAATTTGAATGATAGTTTGGACTACGGAAGTTGACATCGATTGCAGGTGATCCAAGCAAAGGAAAGTGAGCAAATTAAAAAAATGTTGGAATAGAATTGGGGAGTACTTAACAAACGTTTATCGAAAAGTTAACGTATTCAGAAGGCCCTCCTGTTCAAAAATGCCATAGTTAACATCAAATTTATTGGCCTTTCCAGGGACAGGCGTACTGTACATCAAAACAAAATCATTCCGTTTTGTATGCAGACATGTCGGGCATATACGTAAAACACAAGGAAACAGATGTAAGTCTTTCATTCTTCATGCTCCAATAACCCTTCATATAAAGTTGATCTGGATTTGCACAGAAAGGGTTCATTACGTGCGTACTGACTCTTTGATGACGCTTAGTTAATCTAGTTGCCTTCTTCGTAATGAGTTTTGACCAAGAGTTGAGACTTCCTGGAGGAAAATATCTCGATCATCATAAAGAGCATTCCGGTGAGATCGTTTTATGCGGTAAACTACAGGCAGAAATTTTACTGCCACTGATTAGCTCGAAGTGGCAAATTACGCTTCAACCACAAGAACAGCTAAATATCAGACATCTAACCAATCACCTCATTAAAGAACGTTATGTTGTCGTTTGTAACACAAGTAAACATCCCAGAAATTAGTCCAGTCACCAACGTTGTTTACCTTGCACTGTAGATACGATGACATGGGAGATACTGATATGTTTTTGGTTTTCCCAATATCAATAAAGTGAATCTCAACATACATCAGTCTTGGTTGTTCAACGTACTTTCTTGTGATACACACTCCATCAGATAACTAACCGGAAGACCACGTTAATTCTGTTGTGTGAGTGAATAAAACTCAACTCCATAGATGTTACCCTACGGATACGATGTTGAATGCTGCGAAGTAAAGCAATGAACGTGAGACCAGAGTGTGAACAAACACATCACTAACAGAGATTGACTTTCGAGAACACTGTTAGCAGTTCATTAACACTTCACAATAACAACACATTTGCATGTTTGCAGTGAGTACATGACATGGAAAATGAATGTAAAATTCGGTAATCGTAATCCGATGCGTGAGAACAATAGCACCCTACACTAGGTAGTGGCGAATAAAAATTTAACCAGTATCGTTTGTGGATTCACCCAGTCATCCGCTAAACTGACTGCAGGATAGCAATTGTTTTGGACATTAAACTCAAGCTGACTCCATACAGTCTTAGTTCGTATATGACAAACACCGATATCACTTCCCATTCCACATCTATTCGCTTCAATCACCAATCGCATTGCAATCACAAGCTCCCTGAACTGAACTACCAGATCAAAACATAAATTCTTGTAACCTTAAAATTCGTAAAGTGAATTATTGATTGTTTTGAGTCTAGACTCCTTCTTATCTAGTTCCTTGCACACAGACTGTCCCACAATCAAAACATCCGGTTAAACTTTCAAAGGTTTTGCAAAAGAAAGCAGAAATTCACATATTTCAGTGCAAGCAACATTTACCTTAATAGTTCGACATTCTACCAAACAATATAACAAACCAAGGTTAAAGCTCTCACAATTGCAAGACTGTCCATATTTTGTTTCCACCGTTTCCACCGGAAATGATACATGACATCAAGTGTTCTGACACAAGTTGTACTCATGTTAGTAACTAAACTATCCGACTCTCTTACACTTAAACGGTCACTCTTGCCAAAGTTTGTCCCACCCCATTACAACTTCGACCGCTAATTTCTATCGTACCAATCAACGCTTCTGAATGCAATCTCGATTCAGTAAAAAAAAGGTTGAGAAACGACCGGTTATAAACAGTATTCTGGTTGTTAAACAGCTACTGCCTTCCCTAAGGACCCCAGTATGTCGCAATCCAACTGTCCAAATCTTATTTGTCTACCCGTCTACTGGTCCACGAACGGCTTCATTTGAAAAACATATGTGGCGTATGATTCGATTTCCTATTTTTCATGTAGAGATATCTGTTCCGACTGTTTGAGCGAAACAGAAAACCCCCGGGTAAACACACACTGTTACTTCCTCACGATCGTCTAATATGATCACCAAGTCTCAGCCGTGTGGACTACCGGGAAACATTTCTTTCTGTCAAAAAAAACTGTATGCTGTTGGCACTTTCAGATTATGTGAAACCCAAGGCAACGCATTCGTTTCACTCATGGTAATTGAACCAAACCCTATAGCTGGAGGGCACGTAGTACTTCGGTTGTCCACCACTGAAATTTGTACCGATTTTTCTATGATAAAATCACCGCTTTGGTAGTGGTAGTAGTAGTAGTAGTAGTAGTAGTAGTAGTAGTAGTAGTAGTAGGCGAAGTGTAGATAACCTCAAGCATTTCGATGAACATAGCTAACTGCATGTGGAATTTACAAAAGTCAACTCGAGCCACCCACTCCAACACCCGACGTCGAAAGACTCATTTTGTGTATCTCGAATGCACAATTTCGCATCTTACACAGAAAGTGTAGCCGTGAGAATTCCTTTAGGACCTACCGTGGCTGATATTTTTATGAACCATTAAGAAAATCGAGTGCAATAAACTATCCCTAAAACAGACCTGTTTTTCCCAACCGTGGGTGATATATTAGTTTTGACTGTAGGCAGTGAACATGCGGAAAATATTTCGACAGTGCACAGCAGACTGAATACGGATATAACGTTAGGTTCTGGACCTGAATGCATTGATTCTCTTCCGTTATTTGATATTCGCCTCCCTCGAAAGATTGACGTTTCGGTGCGACGTTCAGGTTTTCACAAAAATGCAATTGGAACTGTCTGCACCTACAATTTAACATCGCATCAAGGCGCTGTACAACAAACCTTATGGAAAGAGTCAGAAAGGTTTGCGATCGGGACACAATTCTGGATGAGCCGCAACCAAGCAATCAGATTGCGTTCGACAACCGATAACCATAGTCATTGATCCTCAAGTTTTCCAAAGAAAAGACTCCACCAGCAAACACTGATTGTTGGGCCGAAGTTGAAAATCTTTTTGCGAATATCGTTCACGGGGGGTGACGTCAGTGCATTGCTATAACGCCGAGTGAAGGCCGCTGTACTAAGAATGATTACCGTCGCAAAGGTCGTGCTAACCCACACCACATCTAAAACCTCAGATGCTTGCAGTCATCAAGTCCCATATCATTTAAAGATTTCTTGTGGTTGCTAGGCCGACTACGCTGCAGTTTTGGTTCTCAAAACACTCCACCACTGAGTCAGTAACATCTGGCACAGGTACAAACTGACAATTATGTGTACACAGAACGATCACCACACACACCACCATCATCATCAATCGCTGCTCACCTCCTGGAGAGCGATCACCAGGTGGATCGCACGCAAACATTCACAGTTGTTTGCGAAACCGATAAGCCCCGGTTGTTTTGATAAGCTGAGGCAGTTGCTTTGAAACGCTGGTGTCTACTCCTACGTGTGCAAAGAGACATTTGTTAGCTGTAAGGTAACGATGCTAATAACTTATTAGCGAATAGCTCCGCTGTATATTTTCCGTATATTATCAGTTTTGCATGGGACACCTCTTGTCCACTTTGTAATTTCCCGTTCTGTACAGAGAAATTCGCCAGGCCATAACTCTTGTACATTAGTGTTTTCGACCTTTTCAGTGGAAATCGTAAGCTTATTTGATAAGAAAAAATTGTGCTAACAATGAAACTCGGTATGTGGATGTCGCTGCTGTTATGTTGTTCATCAAACTGACAGGTATCCTGGATTCCAGTGAAATAGTAGTCAGAGAACTGCGATCGAACATTTAGAAATAATATTAGGAAACTAACGATCACGCTGGTCTTAAATCGGCTTGAAAATTCATACACTTGCAAATAGGTTCACAATCAGTGTTGGTTTGTCTGGAGCCAGGTTGTCGCTTAGTTTCACCAACTGCTGTACATACTGATCGCAAGTTCCCAGGCTTGTTCAGAGTAGCAACATCACTGAGGCGCTAATCTCATTCAGCCCTACTCACATGCTTGAAGATAGCCTAAACAGAGGT
Organism: Paragonimus westermani; assembly: GCA_008508345.1. Taxonomy (NCBI): domain Eukaryota; kingdom Metazoa; phylum Platyhelminthes; class Trematoda; order Plagiorchiida; family Troglotrematidae; genus Paragonimus; species Paragonimus westermani. The sequence goes on along the minus strand of QNGE01000216.1, from coordinate 206,718 downwards.
GCAACATAGTGTCAGTATCTATGCTCCAACATCTCCGTCATGACTGAACCTAAAGTGCTCCTGAAATCCACCGAGACGTGGAATTCACTGAGGCCTGGACAGAGAACCTCAAAGATATTTGTTTCTTGCGTCGAAAAGCTGTAACAGTACACTAATGCAAAACTACAAACGCTCATGAAGCGATGATCCCAAGACTGATCGACTGTAGTCAAAACAGACAGTCATTTACGAGTTAGAAGTGATGGTCGAAGAGTCACTGTGGGTTAATTAACTGATTAAAAATACCTTTGTGGGTCCACTGTGACAATCAAGAATATCAAGTGTGTTTACGCTTTGAAACTCTGTAAGCAAATGAGCATATCACGTCAGTTATCGCCTTAGCTTTGTACAATCTGCCGACCTAAATTACTTTTTGCTATCATTTCAATCAGATCGTGCTAAAATTAAAACAAAAGTCAGTGATCCTTCAAGGATAGATGAGCTTAAGTGAGCTTTGAATACCGCTCACGTTCCATTGGAGCACAGGTATTTATAAAAAAAGAAACGTGTGGAGTTGGTTAATAAGCATCCTACAATGAATCAAACAGAAAAACCAGTAGTCTGAAAATAACTTCAACTTCCCATGTTGCATTGCTCTTGTTTGTTGTAATCAACTGGAATAATTACACATTATAATGCTGGAAAGTCGTTTAGCGATCGATTAGTTCTGGTGAGTTGTAGAAAGCTGGAGGGATGATTCTAAAGTTTCATCTGATTTCTCACCAATGCGATACTGCCTGTTTAACGGGGACTACCATGTTTTTACAAATAGAGGTTCACTAAATGCACCATGTAGCGGTAAATTCTGACAAGATTATACAAGTCTCGAACTATTGTGCTTCGTAGGGTTTCAAGTGTCTTAGTCACGAGCACAGGCCAGCCAGTCGTGTATATCTATTCACAGAGAAGAAACGTTCATTATTGAGAGTATCCGTGCGTATATTATATCATATGTATATAGTGTTAACCATTATGCACACCACGTTATACATATATATTACACTGTATATATATTATATTTTGTAATATTAAGGAAGTTTTCTTTTGTCTGTACTCTTGGCCTGAAAAAATGGAAATAGTGTTTCTATTAGGGTGATAATAGATTGTTCATTTTACCTGTCATTCCAGAATAGTAATCAGGTTACTCGTTATTCGTACTATGCGCTTAACGACATCCACGTTTATTCAACTACTCTCTTTTCCAAAGCACTGTCCACTCTGTTGAAAGTTAAACCGGTATCACCTTCACTCACAATGGGTGCCACATCGTCAAAATCATTGTTCTTCAGTACTCATCAAAGGACGTAAGACTTCACCTACTTTAAATAATGTCAGATAAGTTCCTTGTTGCCATTTCAAACTGCATGAAATCATTCAGAATCATTTCGGCATTGTTCAAATGGTGGTGTCCAACACTATCTCGGAATTTGTGACCAACTAGTGTTGATCACAGATTGTCTGTGAAATTTTGCTGTCTACAAAAATTGAGATGTCCACATTTAAACATGGAAACAGATCTGTTGGAAATCAACTAACAGCACTTTGAACTTTGAGACCGTTTGGCAACCTCACGGAAGGTACGTAGCACTTGTGTGTTTAACTGCTTCCTGACAGTCGTGGCCAACCTCATTAGGATTGATATATTCAAGCTAATTCTCTATGGGTCACGAATGGTTATATGTAAAACAAGAGACTTCTTTGAATACACAGATAGGAGAGAATCATTCTGAAGGAAGGAGGTTGTGAAACCGTGAGATGTTTTGATCCTCAGTTTGCGGATATGTAATCTAGCTTCAAGCATATGGCAGAATTCATTTGAGTCAAACTTGTCGGTTCATATTAGCCCACCGTTATTGGATTACGTAAGATGAACGTTTACGACCGATACCAAATTGGCAGTTCGACCGCCTTGTTAACACTACGTGATCCTGCTTTCAACAGATAACATGCCACATCGATATCGTACAGCTATGACGTATAAAAGGAGGTGACTCCCGCACAGCTTTCACAACAGGTTATGCGACGTAATGGTCGGTTTCGGATAAGGCAATCTCTGTGTTGCAAGTCGCCTCACCTCATGTTGAGTACGTTCCGTTCCAGCACTTATCAGTCGTACCGGCTGTTGAAGTCGGTTTGACTGCGCTGTGATGAAATGGTTTAGGTGAAGCATCGTGTATAGCTACTGGTGTGCACAATTTTCCGAAACCCTGTTGACCACTACATGGAATGTGTGCTTGGTCTGTGTATGTGGACAAGATGCACCTATAGAATGTCACCATAAATTTTCTACATGTTGCACATCCCCTTCCGTACAAGAAGTTCAACCTCAATATGAAAATGTTGCCAACTAATGCTTTGCTCTGAACAGCCTTTGCTCTCAACTGTCCATTCATAAGCACTGTTGACTCGATCAAACTGAGAATAACACGGCCAGTAGTATTGAACTCACATCAAAGTCATTCAAACAAAACATTTCCTATGTCTAAAAAAACTGAACAGTTTAGCTGCTAAAATTAGATATTACCAGATGCCTGTTGCAGACCAATTGGTGAAAGTCTGCGACAGGCGTGACAAATACAGTCAGTCGCCAGAGTCGTAGAATAAAACTCTTCTGCACAGACAGTACTAATTTCTCGGCCAAAATTCAAAGTTTAACAAGTGTGGAATTAAATCGTCATATGAGATGACGGAATGGTAGAAATTTGAAAGCGCGCGCACTGAGACAAAAGTCTGCGTACTCTTTGTGTAATTACCGTCGAAAAGCCTTATCACGATCAAACTTTCCGCATAAATTGTCGGTGGAAGAGTAGAAAATCTAGGATATCTAGTTGAAAGATACCGGTGGTGACATATATGGTAATTCATTCTGGAAAGAATTACCTTGTTTTGGAAGTCGTAACTGATTCCTTGAAGCACACTGGTCGTACATCAATACAAACTTATCCTGACTGGTGATCCAGTCCCGATTAGACCAGTGCAGTGTCACCAATACAAAAAGAGGTCCGACGATCAGCGGTCTCATCAACAAAATCAATCTGATCTGGATTGTTGGCTATTATAATAGCATCATAGCTTTATCGTAGAGAATCGTGATCACAATGGGATTGATAAATGAGATGAACTTTTGCAGATTCTACAGCAGGGAATGCTCAGCCTTTTGTAGAGTCCATAGTTGTGCAGTAGTGCCACGCACAATCTAACTCACAAGTTACCCCCTGTGGATGTAGTATATTAGCAAGATTTTCCGATTAGCAAAATCAAGAACAGTAGAATAGTGCACCTCAAAAACATTTTGCTACGGTTTGTCAAAAGACGTGATTGAAGCTATAATGCCTGAGTGAATGTGTCCTTCGAATACATCATCCGTCAGCTAATGATTGGAATTTTAAATAATTGCTAAAAGGCATGACTGTCTATAACTGGACAGTGTGTGCCCTCGAAAACCCAGTTCCAGTGTATTTAGAGTATGAACAACGATGGCCGTTAAGTTCAGCCACTGATACTGTGAAATATGACGCTTGTTCTTCAACTACCGGGGAGGAATAGGCTCTGCAAATATCTCACAAACAGTGTGATGTTAAGGTGTTTTGAAATTCCATCATTGTTGTCACCAGAACTCTAGTTTAATCAGCAAGATCGTTATGAAACCGCGGCAATCAAGTGCCTCTCATAAAACTTACTTTTGTGATTCTCTGATTAAAATCTGTTCTGCCCACAGTCACAGTAACAGAAAAATCGAAAGTACAGATGTGCTCTACTAACCGGGTCTACATATTCTGATTAGCACCATATGGCGTGCAACCTACGCTTGACCACATTCAAGAACATTTTTGTTCAGGTTTGTTTATTGACAGAGGTGAAACGGAATTTTGAACTCTGTGTGTCTGTTAACATACGGGCTTATCTCTCTTTTTTACGTGGACGGTGATTTCCATACTGAATAGTCCATTACATCCGAACGTTTGCACATATGTGAACCATATCACCATGTCCAGTTCTGCTACTATCATTCTGATTCTTAGTGCACAGTAATTTGAATTTGCTATGCGAGCCTGATTGATATCAGTAAACCCAGGTTAACGGTATCGTAAACATAGACGACAGTAATTTTTGGTAGTCTGCTAGCGCGACACGTATCACTGTTTATTTCAGGACCCTTTCAAGTATGCACACTTATGTCACTGCGCAGATGCCGAACGTAATCTGTTCCCTTTGCGGGTGGGTTCTCGCTTTTTACAACTGGTGTGGTAAATCGTGAAATCTGAAACAAAAAACATGAATGGACTAGTTTCTGTCTCTCACTAAGCACTGATCAAAGTATATATGCAAAGTATATTGCAAACATCCAAACTAATCACAATTCGCTGACTTATACCAGCTGAATATCCATTCATCTTAAGAGATTAATGCAGGTTGATGTATTCTTTCGCCATCACTAACACCAAAGTGAACAACGAACTTGGATTAATACCGGTGATTTGTAGGACATTGATGAACAGCAAAATCTCGACGGCCCACTATTCCATTGTGTCACAAACCTGGCAAGTTAACATAACAACACGCACAACCCTAAAAACGTCGCGACGATTTCTTATCGAATATGTGTTAACAAATGATCAACCTTCATGCACGACGCCGGATGGATACATCTTTGTCAATACTATGGACACACATGGCGATGAGTCGTCTTACAACCAGAAGGGGACAACCGCTGATCAAGAAACAAGAACCTTGACTGTTGTTGACGTTCTGTAATTGACTACCTTTGTTACGGTAGTACATTTCGTTTCAGCCGCTCTCCAGCTTCCCTTTGTGAAAATTATGAACCGTCTGGATTTTCAACCGTCAGGATTTTCATTCTTATGATTTGACAGCCAAGTTTTTTAACAGTTTCCATCAGTCGCCATCTCTCAACTGGTCACCAATAGCTCAATTTACACAATACACTCCTATCACCTTAGCCACACTGACCAACAGAGAACGGAACAAGTGGCAGCTGATTGCAATTTGGAAGATAGAATTAGATTCGATTTCTTCCCATGAAGTCGTATAGATGAGTACATGCCTGAACGCTCCGCAATAAACGACAAATTGAGAACAAGGGCCTATTTACATTACCCGGAGGTGGTGATTCATGTTACTTATAGTCAGTAGGTGGTTGGAGTCGACTGTCCTCCAGTACAACAGCAATGACTGGAGAGAAAAATGATTTGCTACAGACGAGTGTACGTTGACCGTCTTACGCTCAACTTGTTAGATCTCATCGGAGCTCTCTATTATGGGCGTTCAACTCGTTTCCTGATAAGAATTGTCTGTTCTGACCTATTCCCTCACCTGATCTTGTTTTCATGAAAAAAACATTCACGTATTCAAGAGAAACACAATTAGGACAATCTGGACTTTGTCTGGATTCGAACGAACAACAAAAAAGCATGCACAGAATCGATGAGGGATCCACCAGCTGAGCTCTTGAGTCAGTAGATGTTCAGAACAATAGAAATGCAGACACATTCGAACGTGATGTTTTGGTGATGGAAATGGATGAAATAAAAACATACTACAGAACATCGAATAACACCCAGTGCGCTGACCCTCAACAAACTTGGACCAACTCATTCGTGAAAGACGAGTACAAATAAACTAGTTTTCGCAGAGCAAATTTCCAACGTTGGTGTTGACCAGTTTTGCATCAGCCCTGTACATTATACATTGTACAATGTAAGGTCAGATATGGCCGTGACATACACAATGGTCGTGTGAAAATCGACATCGTAGAATGAACACTATTCGTAAAATTGTACACATGTGATCAATACCGAACGATGACTGTAAATAATGCAAGTGTAACAACCAATCAGAGATGAGCGCACCCCAGAACTGCATGACGTCCCATTTTGTAGTTTATCTTTTGCAAGGGTGTTCATTGGTCTGTCTTTTAATACCACAGTGTTTTGCACTCAAAAACACGCTCTGTATACGGATCTCAGTAATTTCGTAGACTTAGTCCTAAAATACGAATCCTCAGTGATCAACGAACCAGAACAACTTCATGATTGAACACATGTGATTAACCCGTTAAAGACAATCTTAAATCAATACGTGAACTCCCTACCTAGTTCCTGGAATATGAATCGACCGGCAAAGATTTGCAGAAGAGTGCACTATTTAAATCAATAAAAAATTTTCAACGAAATAACACTGTAAAGTCTGCTAAAGTGCTAAGAAGAAAGATGGTCTGAAACGATTAGTTCCCCGCAGATGTTTAAAACCAAATGGGCAGAACATGAAGTATGTTGGATTTGCGCATTTCATATCTATAAAGCAGCAACGGGTCTTCAGTGACAAGAAAAAGGACTAGATAATCAATCGATGCATCAGAATAGGTCACCAAGTACAAGAGGGGAACAGATTCATCAACAACTGTTAATGAAAAGTGACTAATTTTGGAGGACCTTTATTGATACACACTGACTATTACTCACAACTGGTGGCAGGTTTCACAAGAACGTAAAGTTTCAACCGACCTCTTTTAAGAAAAAATAACAACCTAAAGTTCCCCTTCTGTTATGTCACTCCACTACTGTTTCTAAACAGAAATACTGGCTTGGGTCAAGTAAGTGCGACCGCTCCAACAAGCGTACTAAAGTTCTAAGCATACAGAGGGATAGGTAACGTAACCAATGATGAGGAAGTGTCTAACCAGTGTCAACACTGGTGTCCATGTACCGCGGTAGCATTCGGGTTTTCTGGTAACAGAGTTTTACACAAGTCTGGACAGTCGTTTGTTCACTGTCACGATCAATAGTTTGTCGGCTCTGCTTATGCGACTATCTCCCGGGTTGTTGTTGAACTGAGGGACAAATTGTTAGCTGGTACCAACAGGTCGATCTCGTTTCACTGATTGCATTGTAAGCTTCCGGTTCCGGCCTAGTACACGCAGTTCAGCTGAAGTAACTGTCTCTCTTATAGTATTCATTGCTGTTGGTTCTGTTCAAAACATACTACAACCAACTTCAAAACTGAAACTATCATTAACATTACGGATGACGGTTTCTGCCTGCTGTACATTTCTTGTATTCGTTTAGAATGGCCGCGTTGATACGGAGCAGAAAAGACAAGTCTTCGTCGTTTGCATGACTTCTCCATGCATACACTCGTTTTGCCCTCAGTGCATCCCCCGTTGTGCGTCTGTTTAACTAGCATAAAACGACGGAAATTCAGTTCGTGACTTTGTTACATAAACTTCTTTTAGATGGTTTATTTAATGGAATCGTCACGGTTACTGATATACAGGCAACCAATTGGTGCTCAAATTTTAAATTCGGTAACCACTAGTTATGGCTTGCGTTAAACTACCACTTATTTCTCTACGTCGGCTGCCCACTAGTAGGTTTTCAACGTAACGCTTCTAATATGTCATGTGTAAGATGTTTGAAACGAATTCAAGTTCATATTAAAACAACATGGTTCATAATGGGCTGCTCGTGGCTACTTCATTTACTTGGCAACAGAAACGGTTGAGAAAACGAGAACTGAAATTTCCGGTGCACGGCAGCAAAGTATGTCTCGAAACATCAGTCGGAAAAGACGGCGCGATGTGATTCGCTTGATTGAGCTCACAGACAGAACCGACCTTTTCGTGGATGATGACCAGATTTTCTACCAGCACACTACTTCACCAAGTGAGGTTTCTTAACCCAGTAATACTTTCAAAAAAACTATTGTTGTGAATCCAGAAGGCGGACGACACAAAAGTCGTTTTATTGGAGAAACCAGTACACTACTTAAACCTCTCAACGGGACTAAAAGCAAAATCACTCATTTGCACGCCACACTCTTCTGAGGATGCTCCAGTCGCTTTGGACACCATGTCTCAGTTCCGTCATGTGGCAAAAGTCATTAAATGTCATTCTGCCTTTCAACGATCCTTCCCATATGTCTCCCGTATATATCCCGCGATCATTTCGATCCAAGTGGCTACTGAATAGTGGTGTGAGTAGTATGGTGCGACCGTCTTTCCTCACTACACTATTATTAATAGGGTATTTTCACAGTCATAACCGTGACTATCCGGCGTGCAAATGTGGCATGTGAAGAGGCGATCTACTCCACAATTGAACCACTGATATCCCAGTCCTATATGCATTTGAGAGGTCGTTCAGTTGCTGTGTCAACGATCAACACAAGATTCAAAAGTCTAACTTCAGTCCCGTCGGACACGTGCAATTCTAATAGAAGCTGCAGATGACCTCCCGTATGGTCTTTGATTACAGTGGAACCGCCTGATTTATCTAGTGGCCGGAGCTTCGTTTCTCATCCGAAATTGACAAAATATGAACAACTGGAATTCAGCTTGAACCGGCAGATCCAGAGCCTTTACCTATCATGCACCTTATCACATTTTTTGAGATTGAAAACAATGCTTCATAGTGGCACACCGGCCGTTCAGCAGGGTCGTGCTAAACTGAAACTGGTATTGCCCAATCAAGAAAGTTGAACAAGAGCTTTCCAGCGTTAGAATGAAAAAACCGAATGTCATACACTTAAACGTGTTCGTCTATATTGTAAAAACATTTTATCCAGCTGAATAATTGTTGCCCAGAAATATTCACAACACTATTCAATGCATAAGAGTTGCCTTTTAGTCGATTTGCATCGATATAGTGGCCAACTACTAAGTATGTTCTGCACCAAGAGTAAACAACACACATCTACTGTTCATATGATTAGTTCCAGAATTGTTTTGATGACTTTACGGAGACGTTTGCTGTTAAAACACAAAGAAAAATGTTCCTTGGGTGGCAATATGCAGAGGCATTCCTCGTAATCGTCTAGTAAGGACAGTAGACAAAATATTTTGGTATTCCATCCGATACTGTGTGTGCATGCACCATGATTTCATCGTCATATCCTTGCATTATTAATGGATTGTTTATCGTTTGATAGCTAACCACAGTTCGCTTCCAGCCATGTTTAATCATCACTTCGCCCGTAGTTTCTACTCAGAGCTACTATATTTAATAGCTAAAAGCCATTACCTGGCTTTTCGAAATTAGAACGTGTTACTAATAATTTTCTGGCTACCACAAAAACAGCTGGCCGAATCAGTAATTTCTACTCGCTTCGAAGACGGTTCCTAGAGAAAAACGTCAACAATCCTCATGCTACCATTAAAGTTTTGAAGGGTTTTGCTCACTGTGTGGATAATAAAAACGATCAGTAATTCAATTCGCCGAAGAAGAAACTGATACTGAATCCCTCTGGCTTAGGAATACTGCGCTTTGGAGTAACAACTCGTGTACTGTCTGAGCGGCGAGTAGAACTGAACACTACGCGTGATTGAGTTAACGGGCAGTACGTATGTCTGCTACAGGGAAGGTCAAACAACAGATCATTACTCACGAGCAAAAATGGTTGTGTTAAGATGGAATAATTCGGTCCTGAGTAATGTGAGACAACGATGGTCAGAACGATTACCTCAAGGAAATCTGGTCGGAATTCACATCCTGGTCGCAGAAGCGATATACATGAATGATAAGATCGAACAATAGCGGGGCTCGAGTCTAGCACTTCTGCCTGAAAGTCGCTGACCATAATGTCTACGCGATTGCGAAGGTCATGATCAATTGTGAGTGTTTCCAGTTAAATTCACATAAGCTCGCCGACTACTCAACGACTGTCTAGGGATGAATTGTTGACTGCCCCGTATTAATAATCTGCACCAGGCTCATTTTTCGTTCTTATCTCCCTTCTTGGTTGCACTCTTCCGGCTGGCGTAGTCGTACAGTAGTCTATGCCAGTAACCTTCGGGTTTCAACCGGTAAAGTTCACATGCTGGAAACAAAATCCTGTTAGATTGATCCGCTTCTTTCAAATTACGGTAGTACACACCATCCGATAAAAATGACCGCTGTTGTTGGAAACGTAACCGTCTGATGTGATCTACCATGGTCACATGTGATTTTGTTGAAACACTGTAATATTACCATGGTCTGCGTGTGTGTGCTACCAGCATTCACCTCGTAATCGTTGATCAATTCCCCCATACTTCACGGCACGGTGTTTCGGCGAGAACAACACATCATGTTCTTGTGTAGTGCACACGTAGCAATAACTGTCATATGTTTAGTGAGTGAACTTTCCTGAAATATGAGAACACTCACCGTCTCAACAGTAGTCCATATGCCATCTTGCATACCGCAAAATAACTGGCTTGATGTAAGACGCTTAGAAATTTGTAAGTCAAGCTGTAACCAAATATATGGCATTCTGTGTGCTGGTTTACGTTCCCGTACACTTTCACCTTTTGTCTATCAATTAAAATTTGCAGATAACGTGTCTCTCTGGACGGACGGAGAATCAACTTCCGGGATAAGTGTAGTTGACTTTAGCTTGCTGACAACACTCCGATTGCTTTACGTTAAACATCATTGAATGAATTTGGTGATAAAAAAACACTTCCTTTGTTCACGCCACAGCCGAGTGCACACTGAGCCGGTGAATTTAGAACAACAGCAGATCCGGAGAATAATAAACTCAACTAGGTGTCGCTAGAGGTGAACCAGCGTTGTGGGATTATCTGTTAACCAGCCGACTAACGAGTGTTTTGTGTTTGTTAGGAAGATGTCGTTCGAGGTACAGCAAAACGAAGGCTGTGTGAACAGTCGCACACACGAACAGAAACCTGCAGGATCGCAAGGTGCTACAGAGTGAACAACATTTTCTGAACAGGTCGCAGAGGGTATGGAACTAATGAGACAAGTGCTTGTTGACAAATCAGTCACAGGCGTCAAAGTGGCTTGAAATAACATACACAACGTATGTAGGTGCCCTACGGGACGAAGTAAAATACGGATATTTTTCACTCAAAATCTGAGGAACATAACTGGACGGACGGGAAAGCCAACGTCTCGGCTAATAACACAGGGGAGATGGTTTTGTAGAATAAACGGCATGCCAGAGCATTTCAGGCAGCAGATATTGACCTACACTCCTCAGGTTTTTGGTAAAAATTAAATATATTATACGAATATCGACTGCGCACACTTTTTCCCGATAGCTTGCAGAAAATACCTGTAACACAAGGCATGTAACGTGGTTTCACGCAGATCAGCTGAGACCAGATGTGTGAAAGTTAGAAATCAAGCATTAAATCGACAACCAAAGTCATATGGACTTTGAAGAACAAGAGTTAAATTAGAAACAGTGGAACACACTATCAGGCAAGACCTTATTAAAAAGTATTACGAGTTATGTAGAGTGGAACTCTGGAACCATAAATACAGTCTACCTTGTGGAATTCCTCCATGAAAAGTTACTTTGAAATTCAAGAGCCCTAGTGACCGTTAACTAAATATGCCTGAATCCAACGTACTATGGAAGCGAACTGTACGAGAAATTTTCCGATGGTTCAGTTATTAGAGTCAACCACCTTAGAAATTGCTGTTTGATGGTCGAGAGACTATCATTCATTACACTGGACCCGAGTTAGAGCCAGTTCGCACTGCTGAATAAACCATACAAGTTGATTGTAACACGCCTTGATGCTCCCTTTCAAACTGAAAGTTCCTAGGTGGTTTAGCTGTTATTTGGACTCTGGAGAGGGCCTGTCTGGATGCGGGATCGGACCGCATACTATTCATGTTAAGAGACAACGCTTTCATCCACTCGGCAACCACTTCTATGGGTATCAACTGTGAAGAAGATGTAACTTAAACAGCTGTAGTTTGTTGTGAGTGACGTTAGGCTTATGAATGTTTTCATGATAGGACCTAGTATTGTGGTGCTTCAGCTTGTATAAGTTTTTATGCAGTTCCGTAATCCTCCCACCTAATAGTTTACACGCAGATTTTCTGTCAGCGGCGGATGACGATGCTTACTACCACACAACAGTCACTGTGACCACGTCTGCGTTACTGGATAGTGATAGAATTATCGGAATTAAAAACCCTGACATCTTTCTGCATAGTCTGTCTGCCTTGTGACATAGGATAACTCGTTGAACTTTGCCGCGCTGTAGGCAGGTTTTCGCTTCGTTTACAGTCAAACTTTTCACTAACCTACTATCTCAGTCAGATGTGTCGTTTCTACCCACCTGTGGCTTTTGAAGTCAGTTTCTCCGAGCTACCTGTCATTTTACAAAAGCTGCTTTACTATTCTGCGTATTGAATGTGTAACTTGATCTACATACACGTGTGTTAAACTTTGATAATGATCCCCCAAAGTACCTAGAAAGTTTGTGATACCTAGTGTACACCAGTTTGTGAGTATTTGCTTGAGTAAAAGAAATTCTTCAAGCAACCACACTTGAATTTCATTTCCTTCTTAGCTGTTGAGAAACATATGGATGATTCATAAGCGTCATTGCTATGGTTCAAGCGTTTCTAACTTCAAGCTATTAACTCTTTTCATAGACAAATTTTTTTTCCCCAAAATAAAAGAGATAAATTTTGTTTTGACGAACTGAAATTTGCAGCAGATTGCGTGTCTTCTCTGAAGGCGGTGCAAGCAAATCGGGCCCCGTTGAGTGCACACTGCAAACCACACTAGACATTTGTATCACGTACAGATTTGTAAAATCCATATGATCCCAGAGAGAAAATTTCATGAATGTATGTACGCCAGATACAAAATTACTCAGTTTCATGTAATCAGTGGCGTACAGTTTGTAAGTAAGACACCAAACTTGGTGACCGCGTAACTCTGACCGGCGACAGGGCTGCTATGACTTATTAAGACGAGGAGGAGCAAACCCCGTTTGTAATTCGGCTGCTTGACTGCACGCATTCCGTTGAGGTTCGTGAAGGAGACGTACCAAGGGAATTGCTTTGTATGTGAGGCCTCTTATCAAAATCCCTTCAGCTAGTAAGAGGGGACAGTGTAGAAACGTCGTCTACTGCCTTAAAAAGTGTAGAATTTTCCACATGATGGACTTGTCATTTGATCAGAATAACAACATCGGTTTTTTACAATGTGTCAGCAACCACCCTTGAGAAAGGGAACATGTGAATGCTAAGCCAGTGAGTCTGAATGGTTTTTTGGCTTTCGGTATAAGTTACCTTGAACGGTTGTCAACATGATCTGAGTACAACACGGGCTGACGACGGTCGCCGCTGTTGACGTGTAGGTCAGCTTTTGTTGCACCGAACTGGCCATCCTAGATACAATAGTGACAATTGGTCTCAGATACAAAGGGGTGGAGAGATTTTGCCATTTCGGGGGAAGTGATCCATACGTATGTACGCGTTATCTATTTAGTATGCATCACTGCTGGATCACATCGATCAAACAGATAATCCACTAATTCCCTGGTTAATTTAAAACGATGGAGCTAATTTATTTCTGCACCAGAGTTTCCGAAAACTTGTACATTATTTCCCAGATTATTCGCGTCGACATCGACAATTCCAGACAAGCTCAGTTGCAGACTGACAAACCGATCGCAAGTGGACCAGTGTAGAACAAGGAGGTGGGGCGTTTCTCTCTATGACTACTGAAAGCTTTGATTCATCGTCAAATTTGATTAGTCGTTTTCTCATCATACAGCATTTTCGGTCTAACTTCAAAACATTTGTATTTATTATTCAAGCAAAGCTTGACACGGTCTCAGCGTATAAGTATAATTCGCAAATTTGCGTCGCGGAGCGTTTGAGACCAATCGATATGTTTCCGTTGTCTCGAACGTGGCACAAGTATTAAGTGACCAAGACAGTGTGTGCCATAATTTGTTTACTTACTACAAATATACACAAGGACTCAGTATGTCGGAACCAGTGGGAGAGAAACAAACTAAAGTCAACACTTCAAATTCTGAGTCGGCCCACCACGTATTTTAGGTTTTTTTCACAGGGAATACTTCTTTGACGTCCTGCAGGCAAACGAAAACCGAAGGCGCACTCACCATAGGTGAGGTACGTAAGGATGATTGGATCTGGTGACAGCATCGCTACGAACATACTAATTAGAACTGATTAGAACTGGTCGTTAACTTTAAAAGCTAAACCATGCAATGAACAGGCGTAACTTTTTCTTCGTATATCTTGAACGTTCCAAACTAAAATGTATTTGTCATCTGAATGGTATTAAGCGTAAGTTGACGTAGAAGGGTGCTCTATAATAGATTGTTCTTATGTGACCTAGAACACCAAAGAAGAGGTGCACCTCAAATGTCTCAGCTTCGGAGGGTAAAGCGAGAAAGAGAAGACCGTTAGGATTACATCTGATTGACCAATATGAATTTCGTACGCCCAAAGCAAATGTTATCGTGAAACGCCCCCAAGATAAAGTGGCTCTTCTTCTCACATAAAAGCAAGCCAACACGTGTGCTTTGAAAGTCTCATTTCATCGAGGAAGAGCTATGTAAACTGTCCTCCCCAGTTTATTTTGCCCAAACAGTGATGAAACATTGGTAGACTGAGGCCGAACAATGTACGTTGTTAGGGTAATTTTTCGATTATATTTTCTTATTCCTAAAGGTCACACTTCAGGAACCGCGGAGTTACAAATTCTTCATTTACTTATGCAATCTGCCACTTGATAAGTAAATATCCGACTAAAGGGTTTTACATATTTTGACAAAATTTGAAAAGTCCATACTGTACTTATAAACCGTTAGTCTTATAAGTATATTGGACTCATGCGTATTAGTTGTGTAACCCAAAACTAAACGCCATGAAAGATTTGATACGGATTGTTTAGTTATTTAGATTGCTATCACCACAGTTTACTGAACAGGAACTATAAAAATTATTCAATATTCCTAAGATTACCGCTCAAAGTAGCCTGTTGATTACTTTACACAGTTGTCCACTTATTTTTAATTACAAATCTAAAAAATGTTTTTCGCAAATGGAAATGTACTTTGCACTACGTTAGTTGAAAGCAAATACGAAAAGAACTGAACAACCGTCATGTTCTGAAAAATTATTCAATCATCAATAACAAACATCAACTGGGCACCCGTAAATTGATGTTTGAGGAGAATGGTTGGAAAATAAACACTGGAACATTTAAAATAGCTTGTTCTGCAGATAGTTTTCACCGTCCTTGTTGGTCGTGTTACGGAGACAGTCAGGATAAACAATTTATTGATTGCACCGATATTGGTAAACAGACGCACCGTCAGTGCAACAGAGATTCGGCTAGGTATTTACTAGACAAACAAGTAGACATTGATGCAATGGTCATGGACAATGGAATACTATGAGTAGCTTAATCACGATGAACCCTTGGTCATCATCTCATCAACATAAGACTTACAACGCATAATAAACACAAGTCAATATATCCTCATACAATGCATCCGCGAGAACGGAATGAAGACAACTTGTAGTTCAGTTTCACAAATTCCCCCGTCACCAACGATGAGCACGGAACTGGTGGTCGAGTGGAGAGTGGCTTTGGTTTGTGGTGCAAAGCGTGACTGATTCGATCCCCGTTCAGGTTGCCTCCAAGTGATGAGATATGAACAGGGACGAAACCGGTCGTGAGTTGTGATGGTGATCAACTATTGAAAACAAATGGGCATGTGTACTCTGTCTACAATAATTTAAATAGAACTAGACAAGGTCGGCTTTAACTTCACATTGAAGACAGTGTTGACAGCTTTAAGGCCAATAAACTAATAGTGCAAACAGTCTGTACATGCACAGCATCGGACAACGAGCATGTGTCGAGATAGTGATATGCAACAAACAGCTGGCAAGTGCACGTGTACGCAAAGCACCTGCCTCATCCACCGCAGTCAAATCATGAAAACAAATATTGATGTTGACCCAATCGACTCGTGCAGTATTACGTTCCATTTTTAGCATCCTAAAGTGACAGTGTTTTCTAAATCACTCTAAAAACACCTAGTTAGTCCAACGAGTCATCTGACAGTTGATGTTTATCTGAAGAAAATTTTGGAAACGAAGCGAAGGTAAAATTCGATGTGTAATTCCTTCACAAACAGTGTGCACAGAACAGATAACTGAACTGATGGGAGCTTCCGTCTGTAAAACGCGCGGTAACCATTTCCAACCTAGATCCGACTGAGTCCTCTACCAGATGAGTCCAAACAAGGACAAAATTCGGTTAACGCTGGGCGTCGGTTTGAAAACAGACATCTGGAAATTTTGAATAAAAAAGAAACCCACACGAAAGAAAGTAATATTGAATATGAAGGCATCGCGAAAAATGTTTGTTTCCGGTTAACCAACGTACTGATTACAACGAGGACCAGATGTTGGTCAATCAGCTTAATCCATTCCAAGTGTTGTTATTTAACCAAAATACGTAACCAAAACGCTGGTCAAGAAGTACCGTTCAAACTTCTGTCTGCTGAAGAAGCTGACACGTCTCATGTTCTTTTCATTAACCAGTAAATTTAATTCAAAACTTTTGCGCGTAAAAATCTTTCCTCGAAAGCTGTTAGCATTTTCTGTCCAAACACTGACGATAGGCCATTGATCGACTTCGATTTCGTATGCGTTGCACTAGATGATGGTCAGTGGCACTGTGATCAGTCATTTTAGGTTACGTACTGATACTCCTCGAAGAAGACCCATCCATTCCGTCAATATAACCGACTTTGCAACTGTTAATGAGTTGACTGGTAACACGTAAGGCAAAAGGGTCAGACGGGTCACATTTAACTCGCTCAGATTTACTTCCCGGACTGACTGTACCAAGCGCACATGAGTTGAAATGTGCATTAGAAACAGTCTTGAAGCTCCAATTCAGCGCCATTAGCCAGGTGACCTCTTCAGAGTGGCGACTGTAAGAAAACATTGTTTTCGGGCCCAGTATGTACATTCGGTTTCATTGGCTTCCGTTTACTATCGATGTTACTAAACTTCACAGAATATTTAATAACACTGATTGTATGTGGCCGATAAAAATAAGCAATCAACATCTTTCAACACTTACCACAATGCGCCGCCAGTCACTTCGAGAAGAACACTCGACTTTTCACAAGCAAGTATACCCGCTTGCTTAGGTCTAAATCACATGTCAAGGTAAATGGATTCGACAAGGACAGAGGTGATTTTGTTATGTATTAACAATTAGTCCAAAACGTGAAGAGGTGTATATGATTTGATCACACAGGGATTTGTTGTATTCACATTTTTCCAAATCTCCGTGTTTTGTAAACTAACCAACTCAGTTATCTCCTTTTCATGCCACCCATCTTCTAGAAACTTCTAACGCTTTTTCCAGGCAGCTCATAAAAACACTTATCAGACCTGCAAGGCATAGATGTGTAGTAAATACGTATGTATCAAGTGCGATTGTTAGATATAGGTCTACTAAGGAGAACTAGTAAGGTAGAAACAGAAAGAAGTTTGGTGTCCTAATTGGCAACCAAGGTCCTAGCACCTCACACACTGATTTTTTGGGTAAATCAATTAAGCAACTCAATCTGTCTCTGGCACAGATTGTCGTTGTATGCCAGTGTTTCTGCATCCTATGATGCCAAAAATTGTTCCCAACTGTAAAAACCATCAGCTTTATATTAACAATTCTCAGCCAGCATTATCTGTGTAGAAACACTTACTATCACAGACAGAATCAGAACACTGCCTGTTAATTGGAATGTCTACTCGCCGAACATCAGCAATCTAGGTAGGCTGGTCGTGGAAAGTATTTTGTAAATCAGATATGACCAAGCAGATATTCCTTTTGACAAGAAAAAAACTTTTTTGCGTGGGATAGTGTATGGAAGGGCTATCTATTTTCGCTTATTTGTGTAAGCCCCATGGAAATATACGTAGAGATATACATAAGTAAATCACACAACTGTGTGAAGACGTTTGTCAAAAATTGAGATCAGGACCCACTTGCAACCAAGCGCGTCTGCTCAGAATATCAGAAATCGACATTATCTTTGATTAGGTAGCATTCACTAGATTTGAGAGCGTTCATTGCTAATAATTCGTTATTACCAGTGGCTGAAATGTCATAAAATCCATCATTTGGAAAACCAACCTTTTGATAGTGGTCTGCATATCCGGGATGCAGCACAACTACGGTTTTGTTGATTTTCAACAGGATATCAGGGAGAAGTAGGGAAACTAATGTGAAAGGCTAACATCACTATGCCAGAAATACTAGCAACACTGAACGTTACATTCGCCCTAGCATCTTCAGTCGACAATCCCATTTTCAGGATCACCCAACGATGTTGAATTAACCGGTTTCACTGAATTATCACTCCTGTAGGTGAGAACTTTTAGCTCCGAATCGTGACGAGGTGAATAATCCTTAGATTGATTCGGTGCTTCACACACCCAGATGGACCTCTCAACTGGCCTCCTTTAAACAGAAGCATTTGCCTTGAGTTGCATTATCCAACTACAGCTCAGAAGTAATGCATATTTTTCTGACACAAAGATGAATTATCACCGTTATGTCTCCAATTTTAGCATTTAACATGTCATTTCATGTCAAGCATGTGAGCATACTCCCGCATTACAGTTGTTGCTCTAGTGCGACTCACCTGTAGCGAATAAACGTTATCTGGACCAATCCCTTAAGACGTTCGTGTTTGTAGTGAACCGAATGAATTCCAGAGAAAAAAATTCAGCCACAACGTTTTACCCCAAACTCTATGGCAACTTTTCTTGAAATAGACGTGATTTCAATGATCTTCTCTCGTGAGATCTACCTGTAGGGTGACCAGTTTTTATACTCATTGTGAATAGTAGCTTTTAAAAGGGGAGCAGCGTATAAACGGTTACACTTAGTTCCCACATTGAGAGTGCGATGATTTATTGCTTGAGGCTGGGAAGCAAATTATTTTCCAGTCAAGAAACATTACTTTTTAACACTTAAATAAAGAAAACTGAGAAGATTGAAAATGGTTTTCTTAGAGCGGGTAACTTTTTACGAAAAATAACTTCGCAAAATTGGCAATCTGTTGGAGTAAATGCTTAGAAACCAGTATCTTGTTACGAGTAATCTTCACTGAAGTGAACCTTTAAGCTCATTCTATCGATTATAACGAGATGTCGAGCAAATGAAGTTACTTAAAAACAAGCTTTCCTTGAACCAAGTTAACAGGTATCCTCGCCTCGTACACATGTACTAAACCTTTCATTGAGTTATTCATTTAATTACCGCAATTGGACCCAGTGAGTATTACCATATATTTCTCAAAAAAAACAACTTATGGTCGATGGACACTGGTTTACTTTGTTTTTGGGTTTTACCGCAAACCTACAATGTGTCAGCGCCACTCATCTCATATTAAATTGTTTAGTGGTTTGTGAAGTAAACTATTCAGATATATTCATGATGGGTAGTCCACGGCTTCTTAACCAGTATACAAAGACCAGATATGCACTCATCAGAGCATCAGATTAGACAATTGAGCAATAACGTACAACTTGTCTAGCAAAACGTTAGAACATCATGCAACTGCAGCGAGTTGTGCAGAAAAACAGCCGAAATATCGTAATGCTTGGCCTCAAGTAATAAACGCTCAACAAGGTGACTGGCAACCAGATCAGTATTCCACATTTCATATAACCTCCCGTCGACAACTGACAATTAATTATTTTGTAATATATATATAACGCGAAGGAACAGGGCTGTGAGAAACAAGGCAAGGTTCCACGTTTCTGAAAGGCACTGTTAAATTAAATTACAAATTTCCCACCTGCTAAGGGTTATTAAAGACAGGACGACAGAACAGTTTGGAAAGTTAGAAATCAGCGAAATCAGATCAGCTACCAACGCACCACAAACGTCTTGCAGATCAACTTCTTATTCAACCAATCCCCTACATACCAGGCTGTCTGTTTGCAGATGAACCCTGCAGGCTACTTCCTGAAAATGGATTATGAACTGCTCTCCCGCTCTACCCTCTTAGATTAGTAAATGAACATATATGACAGAATGTTTTTTCAATACTTTTCAGTTTGTTTACCAGTCTGAGTTCATGTTGACAACTTTACGGAACCCTACCGTTGTTTCTTTTCGAGTGTCTTTTCTTAGTATTTATGACCCATCTAACACAGTCTGCTCTTTCATCATCAGAAAAGCAGTAAGACGTAACTAAAACTCCACCCTGTTCTGACAAATACGTGTGAACCTACAAACCTACCACTCTGTGCCAATCCCCCCCCCCGCGCTACACAGAGATTTAAAATCGAATACACCAAAAATGTGATAGGGGTGACAGAAAGTCGTTCGCAACGAGCTCAGTCCAACACACTTGAGGGTACGTCCGAAGACAATGCCCAGAAACTTGTAAGCAAAAATTCGGACGAGGTAAATTAGCGTCCACTGCAGCATTTTGTTGAAGTCAATTGTGCATGAAGAAAAACGGATCTTAAGTGCCATCCACAACTCCCAACACCTCTTTGGTACTCACATATAAAACCAATTAATGGCCCACAGTTCACTGAACAAAAGTGAACAAGGAAAAATGTGTGTGCCTGGAAACACAAGCAAGGTGTATCTTAGATCGGGAGTCAGCAACCCATGGCTAGCGGAATAAACCCCGTCTGTCATCAGAAATTATCTGGCTTGAGGCTCTAACTGAAAAACTCGCATCCAGCAGACCACAATTTGAAACTATTTGACTCCTATCAAAGTCCTTCAGCCGTGAGTCTAATCAAAACACCATTAATGTTTGGCAATGTTTATTCCTATAAAGTCAGCTCCTTTCGTAGACGAAGTATATGAATGACATATGGCTAATACAACTGACCGATTTCACAACTGCCTCCCACTGCTGTGATTTCGCGTAACAAACAACTTCAAGATTTACAGCAGTTGTATGATTTGTGACCTAACCACTTGAATGTCATAGTAATGAGACAAATATTACAGCTAGTTTTCGCCTTCTCGTTACAATTTCATTTATTAGCCGTAGATCAGTGTTTCACGAACTGGAGACACCAGTCTTGAAGGAAAGTTTGTAGTAAAGTGGACTGATAGCTAGAAATTGGACCACAAAGTTATGCTTGTGCTTCTGAAAACCAAGAACGATCAGTTTTTCTGTATACAGTTCAGCTCACTGTCTGTAGTCTGATGTGTAGTGATCACCGAACGAGTACGTGACATTGTGTGCGACTACACGGAATAAGGTAATGGCTTATCAGTATGGTGGATATTGTGTACACATGGTTCATGTAAACTGAGGAACTCACGGTAGCAAAAGTAAGGTGCGATGGTGTCGATCCTATGACAACAGAGAAACGATTAGCTGAAAAAGCTCGGAACGCACTGTATTATTTTGAAGCAGCCCACCGTTCACTCAGCTACAAAATACTCGTACCCCATTTTAAAGAAGGCTGCTTATGTGCACCTAGAAAACTGACAGTCAGAGACTCACTGACACTGGGCCAAGAAAGCTCATAAGCTAAATGTCCATGCTCTGCCGTAACACCCTGAGCCTCTCTGTTGGTTTCTTTTAAACACACAGATAGGAAGATCCTACTCCGAATACAACCGCATCAGCTACCGACAGGATGAGACAAGTAATCTTCTACGAAATGCTGCCAAAGACCCGGTGGACAAGAGGGAAAGAACAAACGCCGTGTTTGTTTCCATCTTAATTGACAAACAAAAATCGGACGCACCATACTTAGTAAAACTTCTAAGTTCAGTTTTTGAAAACCGGACTTATTAGGTCCGTTTTGCAAGAAACACAAGAGCTCTTTATGTCTGTATGTGTGTGTATTATTTATGATCTGGTGAAAAAGGACGATGAATCAAGACTTTCCAACATGTCAAACTGGAAACAAATAGTGAAAATTTCAAGTACCTCTGCATTTTAACAGAACAGGAGAAGAACGCTGATTATCGAAAAAACTTTTTAAAAAATCGAATATAAATGTAAGGCGCAACCGGAACCAGCGAGCGCGCACGGATTGAATTTGAGTTGTGTAACGGGGCGTGCTGTTGTGTTGTCGGTGCCGTTTTAGTTTGCGTTTGTGTAAGTCGTGTGCATGGCTTACTGGGCCTTCGGCTCATGCTTGTTCGTGCTGTTGCCTATTTCAGAACTGCTGTTCGGACCCTACTTTGGAAGAAAACTGTTCCCTGGTGCGTCCACGTTGCCCGAATGTTTGTCCGCGAAGTCACGGGCATTCAAAGTAGAGTCGGCTGGTCTGCATGTTAAATAAAATTATAAACTCACACACCAGTTTTGGCAACCACGAAACAGTTTTGAATCTGGGTCGCCAGTCTTAATTAGTGGTGATTTATGTCGTTAAAACAACCTCATATTTGTAAGTCGCTGGTGAACTTAACTTTGTGAGCGAATTCTAAATCATAATTAGTTTGCATCACTACGTTATTTGTTTTTATGAATATGTCGACTTTGTAAAAGACCTAACTAGGAAAAATCAAACCTCGCATCCAGCAGGCCACAATTCAAAACTGTTTGATATGGCATGCCCAAACGCGGTAAGCGCTCTATCAGCTGAACTACGAAGTAATGCCGGTAGCTTGTAAATTCTACGTGTGCATCCTATCTGAGACACTGGTATGGATGAGTAGCAAAGTCCGAATGTGAAATTTTCGAGCTCCCGGCGTGACTTTGTGGATCAGCTGGTGACTGGGTTTCTTTAAAATTATGACACCTGTCAAAGCACTGACTAGTAATATTTTTGCTGTAAAACCGTAGTTTTCACATACGAAGCCCGTCGGCACATGTGACACTAACCCTGATTGAGACTAATGTCCGTAACACAACATGTTCGGGTTTGGTATAATATGACACTTATTCCACTTTCTGGAGCTGCCTAAATATCGCATAAACATGCTCAAACCAAACAAAACAAGAGTGTAAATTCGCCCAAACCATATGCTTCACACTGGCCAACCCAAGAATATAATTTTCTAATATTTCAAGCATCCTCTTGCGTATCTAGTGAGTAAAATATCCTGTACTGATTACGTTAAGAAACAGAGATACTGAAAGTTTAATTGAACCTATTTTTAAGCGAAGCCAAGTACGTGACTCGAGGCGACTATGGAACGGATTACTGAACCGGCGCTCCTCTGTACAACCCGTTCCTGGTAATCAGCACATTCAATCTATATTGCATTTTTAGCGTGCACAGACCAGCCACCAAAAACCGATCTCACATTGACATTTAACAACAACTGAAATAATCGTAATGAGGCTATTTAATTCTGCATTATAGTTGCGGAAGACGATTTTCGACAAACTGGATGGGCCACGACATTAGACAGGAATTACTTTTCTGGCAACAAGACAATCGCCTGCTTGTCTAGGTTCCACTCACTTTCCAAACGAATTAGTCAGAATCAGTCGATTGCATTCCATTCTGACGCACAATTCGATGGGTTTCCACAGGTCACAACAAATGTTACCATGAGTGATTAGTTTCTGTGTTGCTAATTTAAAATCCGTGAATTGCAAACGTAAACGTCTTTTAGATGAGACACAACTGTGAAAAGTCAGGACTTCGGCTGGNAGAAACTATACTGGGGTTTGACGTTGCCAAAATAGCAGGAAATGATCGAAGAAGTTTAACTTGAACGATATGGATAAGTTTGCAACTGGAGACTTATTTGCACTGGATCTTTACATTCCCGTCATGATTAAAAACATTAGACGCCCGTTTCGTTTCTGTCAGACCTCATCGGCACTGAAGTATATCCTTGCTTGATCCAGAGATTAAACTTTGTTTGCTATGGTTGTGAGGATGCGACTGAGCAGACCGTTTTTTTCGTAAAACATCACTGATCTCCTAAACCACAGCCACTCAGTGTGCGGTGAATGCTGTACATCCCAAACTGACCAACCTCTTTGTCCTTCCTACCGAGCATACCCACCACTCATGCAAGACAAACCAAACGAACCGTGAGAGATATCAGGCGAATCGACGTAATTCCATCAACAGGAAATCAGCGAGATAAGCCGAATCGATGAAGAAACGTAGGCAACATGCATATACACACGCATCCATATCTATGACACATCTCACAGTGAAGACCTGAGCTGTCCACTGTTATACACAAACAGAACAGGAAGCACGCAAAAACGTGCTGTGTAATGTTAACATATCGATTCTGCTTTGTCGGTAACATGCTAAAAAGACAATCTGAATGTGTGCATTGAAGCATGTGGCAACAAGTAATAAAATGAACGAATAATGGGGCACAAAAGCATACACCGATGGTAAACTGATGGATTGATATAACGCCTTTTGCCTGAAATAAAGCTTTACTGGTTCCACCTAACCGTGTAATTAAGGAATCACTCCACAAGATACGCGTTGGCGTACTTCCAGGATGGCCAGCAGAAGAGTAAAATTGGGGAACACTTGTTTGGACTACCTCTAACACCAAAGCAAGTATTTACCAGACGTCAATTCAGCCACAGAAAAAAGAACTCTCAAACTGTTCAACTTCATTCGTACTAAATTTGGTGCGGATATCTTACAACTCTCAAATGAACTTCAAAATCGAGGACATAAAAAGAGTATCAGTATATCTATGGCTCTCGGCAACCGTCTTGGGACTCGCCTGTTCCAACAGCCAAAGCCAAGGAAGGCCTACGCATAACGTTCACTGCAAGTGGCTTGTACCACATCACTCAAGATTTCATTCACACACTTCTTATCCAGCAGTACGTTGAGTAACTAACTCACACACGCAAATGGTACGGTAATTCCTCTCCCTTAAAACGATAATAAGGAGTGTGAACCATCGATCAATACGAGTGCTATCAAAGTTCAGTCGATGTGGCATTCTGAGTTCATCAAACACACACAAAATGCCTCACCTTACAAGCAGTCACACTCTGAAAGACCTTCACAGTACAGTAATGGTATATCATGTCCGGCTTTTGGTGCGCTTCAACCCTTGTTTGGTGGTGATGGTGAACAATCGCCAGCACTTTGGGGGAAGCCATCTCTACAGGGACAAAATGTGAAATATATGTCAAATTCATGTCAGTGTAAAATATTACTGAAGAACTGTGATAGTTCTGAACGTCCTCGTGAAATTGACCGCTCTGAATCAAACACTGTGGACGTCAGTCCAACTGTCTCTGTTACCGCGAGTGTTAGGCTACGATAAATTTTAAATTGACTGTCCAAGGAACAGGATACAACATAACACTGCTCCACGTACAGCGGCTGTTCGCCCAATTCGCTCTTGATCATCCGTCCCACTCCTTCAGCAGTAGTACAAGTATGCGACGCACATACCGAATTCACATAGAAGTTAAAGAGCTGCAATTCACCACAGAACATCTGCCTTCCTCGTCTTGATTATTTTAGGTCGGCCACATCCGTGGGAAAGTTTGTAATTACCACCCTCCGGTGGCGTTCATCACCGTACAGTTTTCTCGTCATCACTCAGTAATGTCTTGTTCAATTTTCACTTTCAGTCGATTGTAGCGTTCACTTGCTCACGACCGGAGTTCAAATCATGGTCGTAGCTAAGATATGCACCACTTACGACCGCCAACCGAAGCAGCATCTGGGCACAGTGTTTCTTTTCTAAACGGTCTGGCTTAAAAGTCTATGGAATTAAAGATGCTGCAACAACTTTCGAATGAAGCTCAAATTATTTCAGGCAAACTTCCCCGCCTCTTATCAGGAATAATACTCCTACTACTTCTTGGCGAATTCCAATAGTTTCCTTCACCCCACACGCAAAAGGTTTGGTAAAATTGCTTGGTGTGTACCACTTCACTTCCAGTTGCGTGACTCACATTAGCAGGACAGTGGAAGGCGGAGCACAACCCCAAGTGGCTAGGGCAAACAATGACACAACGCAGTTTGGCATACAAACACCCGAGCAG
This sequence comes from Paragonimus westermani, assembly GCA_008508345.1. Lineage (NCBI taxonomy): Eukaryota > Metazoa > Platyhelminthes > Trematoda > Plagiorchiida > Troglotrematidae > Paragonimus > Paragonimus westermani. The sequence goes on along the minus strand of QNGE01000216.1, from coordinate 180,908 downwards.
GAATCTGACGTCTTCGATCTCGAACCACCTAATCGTAACAGATTATTTGGTTGACCCCGTCACTTCGTCCATGGCCCTATTGGGCAATCGCAATCCTAGAATGTCGGCGTTTGCCGAGGTCCTCTGTTGGTAAAAGGTAGTGATGCGATCAATTTCGTCAATATGGCACACTTAAGCCTGATTGAATCCATGTGACGTCCGTTCATTTCATTGTCTGGTCGCTATGCCCTTAACCCAAATAACCAAATGTTTTATGTAATCATCTGATGAGAATAAACGAAACGCTTGCTTCTCACAATGTGTGTCTTCTCACCGTTTTGATGATCTGGATCAATGTTTCAAAATCGCTTGTGTTTAGTAGCCACCTCTACTTCTTCCAAATTCAGAAGTATTCCGACCGTAATGAATACATGGGTTTTGTAGGGGTTTCGACGTACGGCTATTCAACTGGTGATTTATTTGGAGCTTCCATGATCAGCTAATTCTATCAGTCATAACATTAACATTATTTATTCATGTCTTCTGATTGGACTTTAGGGAATTGATCTCAGGTGTAAATCACTGCTCACAATGATTGACCATTTTATAGCTATCGCCCTTGTTGGCGAAATATTCCTTTAAGAGGTCCCAACTGCCGGTTGTACTGTTGACATGCCTGTTGTAAACAACAAATTTGCTTTATTGTGTCAAACTGTAACTGGATGAGACTTCCTTTTGTAACAGCGAGTAAACATATTTGGTTGTATGGTGAGTAACTGACAGTATTTTGCACCAAGGTTTCGATGCACTGTTTCCTACTGCAAACTATGTAATCCAATTAGACGTGTGAGCGACCTGTCCATTGTATACCACGATAACTCATGCGTGAACGAACTTTCAAAAAGCACCTACTAGACGTTTTTCAAAGGAATATAAGCTTGGAACTGTTCTTCTTGAAAAACGGGGGAAGAACGAACGTCTTTTATTTCAAAACTTTGGTAAAAGTAAAAGAATGTAATGTAGGTATAGTTCGTTAACAAAAACTCACACCTAATTAAACTTTTTGAATACTAATGAATATGGTGGTTGATCAGAATCCCTGTGATTGCTTCGCATCCGTTTTCACAGTTCTCGTCAACTTTGCTCATTTAAATCTGAAGAATGTCTGAAAACCAACAGGTATCAAACAATTCGTCCAGTATATTCACGTAGTCATGCAATAAGTGGGTTTTTCAGTTGATATGATTAACAAATCGCAATAAAAACCAGTGGCTTTATAATTAATTCCAGCATCTTATGAAAGCTAGTAAATGTACGACAGTCACAATCCCCAGGTTTCATCATCAGTAATCCAAAGCAACACTCAACAGATTAAACAAAATCCATGGTTTCAACTTGTCTGAAAATTCCTAACTATGTGAGTTATTTGTGCAGTTAATGTGCCTCCCCTTGAGACAAACAAGCAACCTAAGCATTGCTCGGGAGTGTTTGTGGATGAATTTTCTGGTTAGATTTGGTGTGTCTAATAAAAGTGAGCAACTTGGTCGTCTCATAAGCAGGTAAACTAAACATATTACGTTCCTATGGGTGAAAATCTGCGCTACTCACAGTTCGTTGAGAAACTGATAGACATAACCAACCAATGGTGTGTTCTTTAATTTTTCACACAAAGCTGGACACACCCGTCATTTTTTACCGTGCTAAAATCAATAGTTGAGTGTTTCAGACTGGCATTCATTAAAACAGGTTGTTGAGCGTCATTCGAGATTTTCGGGATGAGTTGTTTAGTTGTTTAACACACACACAACTCCACTGGTGGCATTCAGCTCTGTAATCTTTACACAGACTAACAGTGCACCGCAATGGTGCTGATTGTGTCACTATTAAGGTTTGCCTTGAAAATGATGCAGACAATTAGGATGTAGTGCACTATCCATACAACTGGAAGCCGGGCTTAAGTTTATTCAGTTCTGTCCCATGCACTTAGTTATTCGTTGAATGCATGAGCCAAATCACCGTTACCGCTTACCCCATGTATCACAGAACTGCTACAGTGAATAGTTGAAACAATTAGTTCCCTCGAGCAGTTTGAACAAAGCATATAGAACATGAAAACTGGTAGATGCAAGCATTTCGTATTGACTCATCAGTACCAAACTTACAATAACATGGGTGGACTTTATTTAAAAACAATCGATTTGAGGGGTGGAAAATCAATAAGCGAGTTAGGGTAAGACATTAAGTCCAGGGAAGGGTCAGGTTCACGAACAGACTTAATGTCTTATCCTAACTCGCTTATTGATTTTCCACCCCCTCAAATCGATTGTTTTTAAATAAAGTCCACCCATGTTATTGTAAGTTTGGTACTGATGAGTCAATACGAAATGCTTGCATCTACCAGTTTTCATGTTCTATCTGCTTTGTTCAAACAGTGAATGGTGTTACGAAAAAAAGACCACGAAAGAAAGCGCATGAATTTTCTAGAATTGTTTCCATACCATGAAATGAGTATTCGTACGTTGTTTGTTATGCCGGAAAGGCCACTATAAACAGCCGTTTTTTTTCTATCTCACAGTTTTCGTCATAACACCGCTCAATTGTGTGCGAGTCCGCCCTACATAACTTTTGCCCATCATATCAAGCGTTACATCCATTTTACGGTGTACCAGAGTTCATTTTATAGTTTCACTCAATCTACCTGCTCTTGAGAAGTCTAACTTATTTATCACTGCTACGGTGTTTGTTCAGCATACAAACTTGAGTGTATCAGTCTCTATGTGGCCCAAAATCAGCTTCAAAAGATGTGAAGTCACACATTTTACACTTCACTGTTTGTCTTTGCAAATTTGTTCGAGTGATTGCTTATTTATACTATCCGGACGAGTGGAGGTATGGTGCAGCGATTGTCTGTCGTTCTGAAGTGTCTGCTACTCCAAAACTGTTGTCTTTAAGTTATGTAAGTCAAACCGCTTCGTTCAAACCCGGATCAAAAATTTTCATTCTTTATAAGTTGGTTTGAACGTCGCCTATTGCTGTTTACGATGTGATTATCCAGTAATAACTGTGACCACAGTTGTTTACATGCTGATAAACTGTATTCGTTATTTTACTGTCGATTGTGACATAGAATTCGTGTGTCAAAACGGGGAGCAAAAGTGGTCTCTTCCTTGGACCGTTGGTCAAACACGAAACATGGCTGAATAATCTAAACGACTGAGCACTGGGAGTGTCCTCAAACTAAGTCCGTCTTGTACGCTAAACATGGAGCAGCCCTGCAAGACCGGACTACAAGTACGTTTCCTCACTCAACGAGGAATTTGTGTATAACTACATAGTAAATGTTTCCCAACTTTTCTTGGAAGCTCAATTTTTTTCACTGGGGTGAAACAAGATGAACTTCGGCTCATCTATTCTTATGGCCCAAGCAGTTCTTCCTTTCGTGTATCCCTTTAACAAAACGAACATCCACATGGCACACTATGTTTAAGAATACCGAGTAGCTAATGTGCCCCATCAGACTACGGTTAGAAGCAAAGGACTCCTATGTTTTTGTTTCCAGAAGACCGCTTTTTCTGCTGGTGGTTATCTTAGGTAACTCACTTCCATGAAACCGTATGAAGAATTTGTGTTTTCCGATACTCGACATTCGTGAACATGTAATTATAAATAATCGTTCAGCGTTGATCGTTCCATGCATCCCAAATTTTCAAAGCAGTGATTAAGTATGATTACCATAGTCAGCGAACAGGACTGAAAATGCAATGATACACTCCGACTCTGGTAAACACAAATTGTGTAGATGTTCTGGAATACGACAGCGATTTGGAAGAGCTATTCTATGTGAACCAGTTAGGTTGGTCTAAGATTAGGAAAAAGGAATTCTCAACTATTTATTTACGTCCCATCTACACTTCTTGATATAACTTCTGAATCTATCAAATCAGTGTTAATGGAACGATTTTAATTATCATCACTCACACCGTTTGAGATCTTTTACAAGGGTTGTCCATCAACAAACCACTAGCCAAATACACGTTTCTTATTAATTCCCCAAGGAGTGTGCTTAAACGGCCTTCAGTCTGCCGTTTTCACCTTGAACGCGACGAAAACCAGACATACTGACCTCATCTGGTCACTCCTTCAAACTTGGCCCACAATCAACAGTGGTGCATTCATCCGTTGCGCTTACCATCGTCTAAAGCCGGATAGACGGCTGGCCAATATGCCTGTTATAACGGACGTGCATGACGAACCGGACCAACTTATTTGCAATTCAACCAGCCTCTCTGAAATTAATTCGATGATTATTTCAGCTATCCGTGTTATCTTCGGGTGAAAGCAAAGGCTAGTTATTTAGGACACATTTTCGCATTCACTTTTAATCTAATATCATGTTAATTTTCCTAGCTTCCGTGTTTCCTGTTTTCTCGTGATGTGGGAACGGCTAATCAGTTGTAACTGGTCCGCAAACTATCAATCCCTCTTCATACCAAAGAAATATTTCACAGAAGACTTCGCAGATCGTTGATGCCAACGATCTCCACTGATCACCACTTACTACTGACTTCGTTGAATTTCATCAAAACAATAGACCCCGGGAAATCAAACAAACAACTGGTGAATAAATGTCTGATTGATATTACTGACAATAATTCACTAGGTCACGAGGTTGCATTCACTTGGGTTATGAGAAGTTGCATGAGGGTACTACCAGTAATTTGAGACCAGACTGTCACTGTGACAGGTTTGTTCGGTATATGTGACACAAATGAACTCCAGCTGGATCAAAACATCTCTCCCCCTTTTGGTTGATGACAACTAGAACTGATCTTTTGTTTAAACCTGTTTTACAATCGATCGGTTGCTTTTCATTCCTCTACACCTCTCCCATCTTCTCGCCAAAAACAATGGGTCTTCCTTAAAGTGTTAATTGGAACCTCCATTCATTTGTACAGAAGTTGCGCGTTTGATTTTATGTTGGCTAGATAGTAAATTATTGTTGGTTGCGGCCCAACAGAAAAACTCCCCTCGGTTTGCTAACATTAAGATTAGTCGGCCTGAGAGCCTGGGTGCCGGCCGCCGGTTAGTTCATAAACCGCTTCAATCGGAAGAACCAGACGGGCAGTTGCAAAGTTCAAATCAGGTTTCTAGTACTAGGAGATGGAGGAGTTTGACTCATAAAAGAATGGAACCACCAGGCTCTTGATGACTATCGATTCGCTATTTTTTTTCTCTACCAGACTCAAATTGCACCAAGGCTTTTTGATTTTTAACTGACTTATAGAACCGAATTTACTCTGGGCGTTTCTTGAGCTGTTCTATTGGAATGACTACAGTCATGTACTTCCGCTTATCTCCCACTTTCCTTTTATGCATGTTTTCCACAAAAAGTCCGGAAGAGACAGGGTGACACAATCATAGCAGGTGGTGGATACTTACTGTCTAACAGACACTTCCGTTTATCACTAAAGCACTCATAGTGCAGGCTTTTGACCGGCAGTTCTGACGCTCACATGTTTACTACGGCATTCGCCAGCATCGTTTCAAGTGTGTTCGCTTGGAGGCTAGGCAACCACACACTTTTTTGTCCCGTTAGTTTCAGAATATAGACTAGTAATGCTTATTCCACTTATTTCCGTACGTTGTCAAAACTGGTTAGTCTCTAAAACACTATATTTCTACGCATGCCTACTTGGATCATAATAAGTAGACCCTAAAAGAAAGACTTTAGAGATAACCATTTGAATGAGGTACTGATGCATCCGAACCAATGGTACCCATCAATGGTAATGTCCTGTTTAACAATCATTTGATTGAGATCATCCATCCAAAGTGTGAAGTTGTCAACGGAAGCGATCTATTGTGTAGCTCATCTGTTTCAGGTGTCTGGCCGGCCCACACACTGTCCCAGAATGTTGCAGGCTGCATGTTGATCGATATGTGTACGGGTGTGGTGCGCATTTGTTTTTGTGTTTGTATTAATGTGTGTGTGTGTGAGTGGGTGTTAGAACTGTCAACACACACGCTGACTGCTCGATTCGGCCAGTGTGAGTCTGGCAGGCGAGCCAAAATGTGTGTGTGTGTGTGTGTGTAAGGATAGCTTATACGGCCGCACCCAAGCAGATAGGATGCAGATACTCGGTGCCAAACGGCATACTTCGTCAATGTGTTGGCAGCGAGCTTGCGTGGGCTGCCTTCGAATAGTCCCAAATGCTTACTCGGCCAGATCACACCGAGTTAGGATTGGTGAATAGCCAGCTCAGCACAGTTAGTCCGTTTGTCCCTTGTCAACCAATCAAAAACCGGCCTGATTTTGGCGGTGGCAGCGTGGAAGAAGTGCTTCTGAGGGTCGAATTATATATAGCTAGGCACGGCCGTGTGTTCATCATTCACACTGTAGTTGTGTCAAATTGTGCTTGCTGTGTCCCTCTAAGAGTTAATCCCGGTGCTTATTACATGCAATGTGCCTACGCCAGAGGATTATAAAAGCTCATCTGTGAAACTATATTCTATCACTAGTGCCTCCTTTACCAGAACAAAAATATCACAACTGTGCTTTCATCCCAGTTTAGTGCGTTTGTCGAACTACATTACTTCAGTCGTTCTCCGCATCACTCATTTCAAAACCATTAGTTTTCTCCCCCAAAATCGTATAACTACTTGACAAAATAACCATTCGCACCACGTATCCTCCGGCGTGAATAGACACTTCGGCAGTATGTTACGCTGCGTCAAACGTAAACCAAGCAAGGGACGCGAAAGAAATGGTGTGCACAAGGATACTTCTCTCAGTCCAACTCTACACAGAAGAAACTTCTCCGAGAGTAGTGAAGAATTGTCTACCGTTTCGGCAGCGTCTACAAGACCATCCAGATGGTCTATAACCAAAAAATCAGCCACTATCTCCGGTCACACGTCTGAAGCTCGCAGTGAGTCCAGGTCCTCTAGTAAGACCAAAAGTCACAGCATCTTCCACCCGGTCCGATGGCGAACAATCTCGTTGGGTTCGTTATTCTCCCCATCCAAACGACGAAAACCAGACGAATCGGAAGGCGGTACTACTTCCGGATTTGTGTCCCCGTCGTGTGATACTGAGATACCTGCGGGTCTTGGTGAGTCTTCAGACGAGGCAGCTAGAGGTTCAGACAAACTTGCCATGCTGAACTTGTCACAAACTCAGTTACACGCGCAGGATTCGGATGAACCATCTACTCCAACTGCGACGGATACTGCAGACAGAAGAAATCCGCCATTGTCACTCGATTTGCTGGAAACGAAACTTCAGAGTATGACAAAAGCAGCCGTTCAGGATAGGGACAGTGTGTCAGATCGTACGCCCACGGAACCCCCACCTGTTCCTATGACTTTTCCGGCAGTGGACCACATTCCCAATGCTTCTGAGATCAATGGCCAATTAGAAAGTGATCAGGATGAAAACGGGCGCCACCTGCGCTGGGACTCTCTCACCGAGGACAATTCGATAGACACAAAATCCAAATCAGAGTCTCAAAACAAAAACTCGGTCAAATCAAATGGGGTGAGTCTAGTTTGCTTTCATTTCCAATATACGATATTTCATAAGTTTTGAAATCATCATGCTTTCCTTGAATTATTTTGCCTCTTATTTTTATTTGGATGGTGTGCAATCACGTTAATGACCTTACTCTTAATAAAGTGGAAGTAAATGGGACAAGAATGCTAATAACGAAGCGTAAAAATTACAGGGGCTGCTAACCATAATCAGACATTACTGGGGAAAATGGGCGAACAATACCAATATGAATTTACAAGCATTCGAAAGAAAAGTATTATCAGTGTGCACGTTTTTCGCCCACAATTGTAGTACTCCACAACTAAAGTATACAGTTGCAAACTGATATTTATCTAACAGTAAATAATTCAAACAGTCGTTGGCTGAATGGAAAGGCGAGCTTGCAAAAATCCTCGTTGGATCAGGAAAAACGCAGTGGTGGATAACTTTCTCCATACTAGTTCACCGGATCGATACAATTACGTAGGTCTCCAGAGTGCTAAAAATCCTTTCCCAAAGATGAAATGCCCAGGTAGAACACCATCGCCTGTCCAAATCCTTATGATCGAATAGCTTAGTTGTGTCGGGTTCATTCACTTAGCAGTTAATCTAATCAACCAGTAAGAATGAGAGGAACGTTTTCCGGATTGAAACGTAAGAAGCTCTTGATATTAGTCTAACTGTGGATATGAAATAATGGATTGCATTCAAGGTGGATGCGTGTAGTCCCGTTCTCCTGTCTGAATCAGATTAAAACACAAACTTGTCCATTCGTTTTTCTTGAAAGCTGATTGGAACTGCAACAGTAAACATTTTATGCTTAATCTAATTACCATAAATCAAACACCAAATGCTTACCGGACCGGATAATGTTTTTACTAAATAAATTTAACCTCCAACTCACGTGGGAACCTGTTCACATCAGGGAAATGAACAAACTATAGTCAAGACAAAGTGAGTAAAGAAGATGAGGTTAATACTGAAACGTTGCGATTAAACACCAACACGGATACTTTTACTAAACAACACACAAACCAGGAGTAAAGCCAACGACATCGGCCACGATAAAATGCTTGTTCCTCCAACCGCCACACAGATGTAGGCTACTTGCTATAGTGAAAAACTGAACTAACCAAAATGATACCTAGACAAGCCGACCTCTTGTGCGGTATGCTTTGGCTGTTCCGATTGCGATTATCGATGCCGTCTATAAAAACATATAGTTCCTCAGTTCATTTTCCATGTAATCTTTAAGTGTACGTGAGTTCTGATGTATGTAAGCCCAGTTCGTAGGGTTTTTCAAACAAAAACATATTACGAAGTAGGTGGTTACAATCTTTACTGAACCATTCAACTAAAGAATTATAGGTCCATAGCATCCTACTTCGCCTACCAAATACTGGTCATCACGTGGATTCAATAACAGTACTATGTGAAACCAATTTTAATGGAAACAATTTGTGGCTCAAATTAGTGGAAACCTCGTTAGTTTTCAATTGTGGTCACCACTGTGCTTTGAGGCTAATTACCACAAGGTCGTTACAACTACAGTAGAATAAATTTGGATGTTTACGGTTAGTTTTGAAGCATACTCACTTTTGTAACTAGTTTGTTTGTTTCAGTTCCCTTGTTCTATCATGGACGAGAGCGCGCGGGAAGTGCACTTTCGTTAGAACATGCACAACATTAATGTACACAAAGTTCGAACCGCTTTCACCAAAAATTAACCGACTAACATTCAACAGTATATTGCCACCAGTGATTTCACATCCATAAGACAAAGGTGGATACAATTTACAGCCAATCGGTTATCCAGGCATGAATAATGGAATAATGTGTCAGGTTGCTGAGGTGACCATATAAAACATCCGAGTTATGGATTCCAACCATTCAACTTAGTTTCTGAAGCTTTTCTCTAAGTCAGCAATGCTTTCTGATTTTCACCATGACAACGACTTCTGCTGTGCATCTTTCTCTGACTCTTACCCTGGTTTTTGGTTATATGCAGAAGTTGGACAGAGTGAAATAATTCCTTAAGTCTTGTTTTATCCCAGCATGTAATCAACTGCCAACTGGCAGGATAATCGATAATCATTGGTAGATAATCAGGTAATTATGGTATATAATCTGTATTGCCTACTCGAACGTACTGCTTTTGGTTTAGATCATTAATGGAGGCTTTATCTGGTACATGGGGTAAATTAAGCTAATTGAAATGGACATGTTTCTGAAAAATGGATGTACTGATCGCTATATGTGATTATTGAAATTATAACTTTGCCCACAGAATGCACTTTAGTTTCATTTAGACTGACTTATTTTGTAAGGCGTCGGCGATATGCGGCTTGAGAAACCCCAGCTTCATGTGCAGTGCGTGGCATTAAGCGTAAGGTCAGGTGAATTTTTACACTATCTTACAGCCCAGTTTGTAGCTGAGAGTTCTCAATTTAGCAAGAACAGAAGCATTTTTTCGGTCATTGAGAACATTTTATTTTTTCGAATACTTTCCAGCTAAATATTTCGAAGCAAACAAAAAATGTCTTCCGCCATATCACCTCCGTAGTGTTTCCAACATTCCGTTCATTTTTCTTCACAGTGGTGGCCGTCTTATAGCTGCTAATCCGTCTCTTAACGATTGACACACCCTCTCAGCCTCTAGGAACAATATTGTCTCATTCCCTTGTTCCGAATGCGGCCTCTCACATGACAACCTCATGTCACAGTACCGTAATACGATTCTGTGTACCCAGAAATTAGTTAGCTATGTTCACTTGATTCACAGCTTAAAATACTGCTCTCAACACTAAACACCAACTGCACATCGCCTAGTGAACAACGGAAATAGTTAATAAGATCACTAACCCTTTTTCAAAACAGTAGGAACACCGGTAGTGTTTCTGTTTCCTCGCTGTGATTATCCAGTCGATGCTCAGCTAATAACGCCACTTATGGTAGCCACATTTTTCTCGTTATCAAGACATTGTGAGTAAAATCTTCCACCAAACCTTTAACTTAGCATAGTTGATGACCATATGGATATTTAACGTTTCTTATACGAGGAAGTGCCTTTGAAGATAAACTTCGTGTTGTCTCAGATTGTCTCAGGATGAGTTGGAAATTTACTTCTCAAGCCAACACTATAAAAACAATGATGCATTTTGCTCATACGTACGGACTAATTATGAACGAACCACAGCCCACTGGGTTGTAGTTCAAGTGTTTTTTGAAAGAAATACACGGAAAACACTTGACCAGTTCCCTATTTGTAACTTTTTGTCGGTCGTGTTAGTGGATATAAAAAACACGTGAGAACGGTTTCCATGGCATCATCCACCAACTGTCCTTTGTAATGTCTAATAATTCAAAAACCAGCGGAAAAGCTTCAAGAATTCAATATGATGCAGGAGCAAACAATAACGGAGACAACAATCGAAAAACACGCTCTGAATATGAATGACACTGAGACACAGAAGGTGGCCAACAGCAGTGTTGATATTAGTTGAAAAGTTAACATTAGTTTGAATAGGAAAGAGAATACTCGCCATTTCAACTGTCCAATGTAAAAACTGCTTTTTTCTGACGAAATTAAAGCACTTGCCTGTTTGACAAGGCCGATAACCCCGTTATTTAGTTATCGTCATTACCGTTCTGAATGCTTTTCACGCTATTCCTCATCCATTCCACAATCGATATTTCGCCGTTGATTTAACTCGGTAGGTATTAGTAGTTCAACGCATTTTCCAACAAGCAATTCTATTGACATGATTAACTCACGCGACACATATGATTTTAAATGTTATTGTACACGACACAACATGCCAACCATCATTATAAATTTGCTGCCCGTAAATGAACGCTAAAATCAAGCTGAGTATTGTTTAAATCTGAAATAATTATTTTGTTCTCGACTATTGGAACAGAACTTTTCACTGACAGGCTTGTGATACAATAAGATTACCGAGCACAACAAGATGTTCGAGTAAAGTTTGGTGTCAATATTTGATCATTTGTCAACATAAATGCCGATATAAACCTCGTCGCAAATATTTGGTAGGGTAGTTTGACCAGTAAACCATCCGGCCTATCATACAAGAACGGGAGGTCAATTGAAACGGTTACACGTTAAATAGACAATAATTATCAACAGATATATATATAAGGTGACAATGTAATTTACGGCCCAAATCTCATTTTCATCCATCTTGTGTATGAAACGTTGCTCTTATAAACTGGAAAGTAATTTTTAGAAGGACTGGTTTTTTGAGGCCAAGAACGTGGATGTCACAGACATTGTTTATTCAGAAAATCAACTCAGAAGGTATATGCTTCTACAATTCCCGGACCGAGGTTGACAGTTGTCATGGCCAAGTTCATCTATGGAAAACTGCATTTTATTGTTAGACCGCAGTCCAGTATTCTTCTGTGTTTTTCAGCTGGTTACTGCGACACAAATGCGTCGCTCCACCCGATTAATCACAAGTAGTATGTTGTGATCATCCACCTTCGTGACACTGGGACAGTAAGCCATTTTCACTACAATATTCAATCTAGCGGATGATAAACTGTCCAGGCTTGAACGGGTGAAACTAATTAGGTTCATCTAACGGTGCTCAAAACATTCTCGAAACGCGCCTGGCTGTATGCCCACTTGTACAGTCTAGATATGGCGTGAGTCACTTGTGACTGTCGCTGTGACTGAAAAGGGAGTGACTTATTCAGACCTGTCCTTCGTAAACTCATTTGACTGCAGGCACCTTTAGACTGTGCATAGTCCTGTTATATCAGCCCGGTTTTTCAAATCGATCCGTTCTGGGTAGCTTAACCGAACACATCACATGACTCCAACCGATTCAGCCCACGTGCGTGCGAACACCTATAAGCACCTGAATCCAGTAGACGCACATGCACGCACACTGTTTCCTATGTCCACCCGTAAGATCGACAGCTGTGTCGGCACAATGTCCATGGGAAACGTTTTGAGCAGATGTGAATACGACACGCGTTCGGCATTAACAAACACCAGATGACTCATCACATAGCGCCTAGAAGATTGAAAATAATTTCCAAATATTTTCACGTTAAAGTGATGGCAACTAAATCTTAGCGCGCTGGGGTCAGCAACAGATATACTGAAACGGATCGCATACATTCATATTAAGCAACCAAACTACATTGATCGACTGACCACAGACTAATGACGCTGTGGATGAGACGCGTTAGACCATTTGAAATGCACACATGTGTTTCAGGAGAGTCTAAATGGATTGCGGAGCGCAAGTTTTTACTAGCGGTTTAAGATAGAAGTATGGCCTATTTCTTACCGTACTAAGTGTCATATTGCAGTAAACAAACTTTGATGATCTAAGCCATCTATAACTGTTGTTGAAACATGAGAAGATATTAGTGTTCGCTGTGGTTTAAAACAAGCCCCAGGCACCTCAGGATGTAAACGATGAGCGTCCGTATGGCTCTGTCAGCAAAACATACCCGAAGGCTCTTGGCTCAGTTAATTGATCACTCCATATGTACTGTGACCTACGGCAACTAGAAATTGTGCTAGACAATTGACAACAGTAAAATCAATCACAAAAATACAAGAAGTTACAAATTCACACGTAAACGTAGTGTAAACCGGCTAACTTGAAACGTTTGCTGTGAGCAAAAGACCAGCTGAAACCAACTATTTTGCAAGGTTTTAAATACCGAAAAAATTTATTTCAAACGTAAATGAAAATGGCATTACAGTTAATTAGATAAATTCGGAAATTTTGCAACCTGTTAGCAGTACAAGTAAAGTTAAAAATTATAACGAGGAAAGAGTATGCCTTTGTTTGCCAAATAAGAGAGTCCACCAGGAGGTGATCTACATATCTGAACTAAAAGAGAAACAGGCCTTAGTATGCCTTCTTGAAAATTACTTTGCTTCTGAAGATATCAGTACTGAGTTTTAGTTCACTACACTACTAGGTATTTTGCGGACCCAGATGTCAGAAACACTTTGCTTTTAACACTGAATCGAATTCATTTTTTCAAATTCGTGGATAATGACATACTTTGGGAAAGGGAAGTAAACTACCATTTATTCCGTGCTTCACATCATCCGTTCGTTTGGATAGTGTTCATTATGTCATGGATATAATTGCAGAATAGACTTAAGGACTTCGTTCAAGTTAGAGTTACCAAATATAAACAAATGATGTCCGTCTTTGTTGGATTTTGGGTGAACATTGATATCCACGTGACATGCACTGCATCAGTTCATTTATGGTATTACTCACTTGAACAGAAAGTTTCTTTATTGAATCCTTTTCATTTTTAGCAAAATTTATAAATTTCACCCAAGAAAACGACTTCCTGCAAATATGTTTATAAATAACTGATCGTAATTCAATAAGTCCGCCTTCAAGTAAGCATCTAATAACAAATGTTAATCTGGAAATCAGAAAAATATTCCCTCTGAGTCCTCTTAAGATTTCCTGTCTTGTACTATCTAGGTTCAATGCAACAAGGTAATACCGATTCTTTACATTTCCCCCATTTGACTCAAGTACACGTTACTATTGGTTACCGTTGAACTTGTCTCAACACAGAGATTGCATAACGATTGAAAACAAACGTTACCGGTTGTAACCGAAACGAACAAGTGTCAAGAACAGCTGACACTTCAATGATTTGGCGTATGACCTTCACCCTAGAATCGGTTATCACCACTGTGTTTCCCCAACCTCGTTAATTTGTTAGCCTACAAATGTAAATATAGGTTTCATTATGCGTCTCGGAATTTGATACAGCTTACAAAAACAAAGTTGATTTTGATTGTAGTGTCCAATATTAGTGCTAACCGTGATATTCATTCGTGAGGTAAAAAATTTGAGGTAATTTTACCCGTTATGGACCAATCTTACTATCTAAGTGCTTCGAGATTGTGAATCTATGTAGGTACGTTTCTGATAAAAAGAAATTCGAGTCTAATCACATGTATCCGACCAGTTGATTCTCGGTTTTATTTCTCAGACCACTCGGTATAATACATACGACGCTGATATATGACTTACTACCATATCTCCAAATCCGGTCTGTTTGTCGCTGCTCTGCAAGAACTTCAATAAACTTGACTAAATTTTCCCGACCACCTGCTTAATACGATAGTATTAAGCTGTCTTTAATGTTTATATCTTGTCTTACACAAAACCATGGGCAGTCAAATGCGAACTACCTGAAGCCAATCTCCGTCTACAGTGTTTGTCTTTACAGCCTAGTTACTCACAGTTCTATATAGGTTATTTCTTCCTATCACAGTTGAGTGCTGTTGTGCAAAGAAACTTTAAGCAGAGCACGAATTGTGCGCACCAGGTGACTTGTGTATACGGACTCTATCTTTCAACCACCAATAACGCGTACAATTTCTACAATATGGCCGTCGTGACTGTGACCTAATCATATCTTGGATATTTGGTCAAACATTGTGCATTTTTCAAGTAATATGACATTTTTCAACATGATTGACCAAAACAAGCTCAATACTGGATTGCATTCCTCTGTTGGAGTCGGTTCGTTAGTGCTCCCACATTTTGGGTAACCGTCCCCACTCTGGCAACCTCAGCTGCAGATCACTTAAGTTGTTGATCTCATACTTGTTAATCCATGTCCCATAATTACCAGACAAGCACACTCCACGTCAGAAAAAACGTGACTTCCCTCATTATTTATTCAGTCACTGGTGCGAGCAGCCGCCTGCCTAGCTATCAAAAACAAACTAATATCCTTTCTGTTTACTGTTGGTTGCATACTCACATTAGTTGAGAACAACATACGAATTGATTGCCTACTCCAGTGTAACAGCCTCAGCATTGGATTGAGTAACCTGAGTGCGCTTTTGGCATGCAGTAAACACAACATCCAACTTGCATATCTACACATATCTTCAAAACTGCTCTCTCTATGTTAATCTAACCTTAAATATAAACTCATCTAAACCGTTACAGCATCCTGCAGACAACACGTGTCCCAGTATTTTACGTGGCCAACAAAAAACAAATTTGGATGTCATTTCATGGCAGTATTGTCAAGTGGATCGCTTGTTTCAAAAAGCTTTCGATGAGGGTGATACTATTTTCTATAAACTTTGAGGAGTATCAGGAATCTCAGACATGGAAGTGGCGTTATTTGATCATTGTTGAACGTTTCAAACGCGAAAGGTTTTCCAATAACCGAAATATTCAAGCAAACAGGACAGCCTACATGACTATTTTCAAACACTAGGTCTGTAAACATGTTATTTGGGATAGGTCTGTAATCGATTGACAAATCCCACTTTGTGAACAAATTGGTTACCAGCTAAAACTGAAAAGACCATTGTTAAGCTATCATTCTTCACGTCCTTAATTCACATCCACATTGTGAGGCTTTCATCTAAACGCTACCCAACTAGCTGGATGCTTTTTCCCCCAAACAATACAGCCAGATCTCAGTATCATACAGACTCAGGTGACCGTCGCAAGCTGACTGACAAACAGCTTTTCTGATAGCCTCGCCATTTTCAGTTCGAGCCCGATCTCCTGAATTATTCCAACCATTTTCGTTTTAGCCATTTGACATTAGGCTTCCCATATGTGGTCCGATAGACTAGAACGGGATTTCAAATTCAACGCGAACCTCATTTGTGGAAATGGTTCTTAGCATTTGCTGTTCAACTAACCCCATGCTGAATCAGACGGACTCACTGACTTTTGAGTGTAAACGCTCCAAGCAATGCCCACGTTTTCGAATGGATTGAGTTGTTTCCTAACACTAAACAAATCTGTCGTCTCAAAATCCACTGAGTCCACTGTAGGGCCTGTCAACGGCTTGATAAATATAGCCCAGCCCAATGATAAGAATTGCGGGTTTACCAATTATGTTCCTTATTCAGTTACATAAGTGTTTATCTGTTACCTTAGGCAAGTGAAGTGACAAAAACCGCACACTTTTCAAACGTTTGCTTCTTGTCTGACAAACTAATCTTTTCAACAGAATTGTTTGAACGAGTTTATGAATAAACGTATGTTAACGTATGTTAACTGAATCATATTTATGGCCTTGCCCGAAAAATAAAGTTTTCAAAGATATATACCTAAGATTCTATGTAGTTCTTGGCTGAATTTTCAGGCTTTGAGAACCACAAGTATAGTTAACTCAGTACAGAAAGCAGCTGTTCCAAGTTTATAAAACATTGTTGGAACTGTTATTTCTCACAATACAACCACCTCAGTAATTTGATGTGTTGATTAAACAACTGGAGTTCAGTTTAAGCTTGAACTAGCTTGTAACAACGAGTGTAACGCCAACCCATGGGGTCCAAATCATCCGACTGGATGAGACCAACATAAGATAGCTATCTATAGATATCATTCACTTTATGATAAACTATGGGGGAACTACATTTTTCGAGCCAGATTTCTGAATACCTAGGTTAAAGAGAGAGGTTTTCACACACTAGTCAGTACTGAACATAATTGCGTCACAGGCAAATTCTAACAGTTATATCAACAATAAGCGTGAAATCTTTAGAAGCGCGTTCAAAACAATGTTGTTTGAATGTATGTTAATTACAGGATGTCTCCTCACTGTTTTGTTTTAAACTTCCGAACACGTTCGTGGCATGCTTCTTATACTCATGGTTCCTATTCATTTTTGGGGATACTTATTAATTTCGAAGCTGACCTACAGATTCAGACACGTATAATTTTGTTATTAATCTCCAAAAGTTTTAAAATTTGCAGGGGAGCCAAACTGCGAGCAAGTTATTCCGCACTAAGCTATCCTAAAAATGCAACCGTTCATGATTACAGTGACCCGTGTATCCCTGCACTGTCAAGTTAAAACATGGATATTTCCTGAACTTGTGACGCAACCCATTGTACCAGAAACATCTCCGGTGTGCTGAAGAGATGAAAATTCTGTCCAAGTTTGCTAGCTGCTTCAAACCAGTCACTTCAAATTCGTTACGATACATTACTGCGCTTCTGTTACGAACCGCTCTATTGAAACATAATTTATCCATTCGGGTTTCATGCCAGTAGTGTATCTATCCGTCTGGTCTATTTTTGCTAAGAGTCTCCACAGCACACCACGTCACAGCATCTGGTTGTCAATCCCAAAAACCGCATGTTTGACTCAACACAAGTAATGCCAAAGTTTGCGCTAATGTTGTAAACCCTCAAAAGAAAAGGCTGGATTGTCCACAGCATAATGATTCGCATGATAGTAATCGGATTCTCCTCTTCGTAATAATTAACACAAAGACTGATGGTCCCGAAAATAATGCGACTGTCCTGTTACTTGCTCCCAATACAAACCAAGAGATGGGTGTAAAATGCAACATCGTTCCGCTCCAACAACGTATATAACAAGGAGAAAAGTACAAGGTATTTATATGGTGCACAGCTACCTACAAACATTCTCCGACAAGAAAATCGCAGGACATTTACTAAAAATAGTGGTTTGGGTCACTAAGCCACCAATAACCCTAGCGGAATAAAGGTGAAATAATGGCAAAGGCGAACTTTCGACTGTTCACGACATTTTCGTTCATTCGGATTCGATACAATTGTTTTCTTGAGGGAGGAGGCGATTTTGGACAGAAGAAATGGATTCCTGTTAAATAGTTTAATGCTGATGCATCTTTTCATTCACCAAAACTATTTAGTAACGATGGTTGTATAGACTTTGTCAAAACAAGTAACTTAAGCGTCGCTTGTATTGCTGAAGTTCTTTGAGTTGTGATAGAAACCGTTTAAATAAGGTTCAAGTATCGCTTTCAACTTAGTTCTCAGAATAGGTGTCCATTAACTAGTGGTAATCAACAGATTACGACGGTTGTGGTAACACGGCGACATGCGTATTTGCTGATATGCCAAAACATGCTCTAGTCCAGCTGTATGAAGTTAACTCCTCCGCCGAGTGGCGTTTAGCAAAAACACATCAGTGATAATCACGTGTTCTTCTTGGCAAGCCCGGTTCACATATCACAGCTGGAAGTTCATTATCTACGTGTGCCGTGAATATCCTACAAGCGTGTCCTTACGCTTTTGTTGCACTCAATTTTGGTGTAACCTGGATTGTAGTATTTGTCATGGATGTCGAACAAAATATTTCCAGGTTCTCTAATTAGTGATGAATTGAGGTAGCAGTATGTGAGAAAAAATGCATATTAGAGACTGGCTTGCGAAATATAACACCATTATTCCTGTCATGCGTACAACACAAAGCGCAATTTGTCTGGCTTAATTTTTATGTGAACTATTGCTTCTAATTCCGAACATTTGATGCCGCTTTCACGGGGTGCATATTTTGGGTCCACAGCTTTTTTTCCAGATTAAACATAACAAGTAGAACCACAAAAAGAAGAAAAATCTAAGCTAAAAGTTGTAACTTTCGACGGGAAGTTTTATCAATTCGATCAAAAGTACTTACATTGAGTGCGTCTAACTTAAACAGTTAACGCCTCTTATAATCACAACCGCAAGGCTGGAGATTGGACATGATGACGTCCACATTTATGCTTGCATAACACCGTCAATCTTTTCGTTTTGGCGTATCCAAGTGACGAAACCGAATTTACCTTGAAATACTAATCCATACCTTACTTGTTAGGCATGAGGTAGAACGGAACCAATTTCGCAGTGTTGGACAGAAGAGTTATCCCGCGGCTGAACAGCATTGCTACCCCCTCAGAGGGCTACAGTTTATCACTGTCTATGGCAGATATTACATGAACACACTGGTTTTCAAATCTTGTGTAAGTATGCAAATTCTAGCATCCGAGTCGGTGAACTTAGAGGTTTTGATTATCTTCTTTTCAGAGTAGTCCACCAGTTTGAATCATCCAATCACTGACTTGTGACCATCCTGTTCAGCGCATGTTTGTTATAATCCACCTCCTATTCATAAAATCTCATGTTCCGTATATTTAATTTAATATTTCGAATGTTTGGTGAGCGCATCTATAAATTGAAGTCAGTTCACTGGGAATTGGAGGAAACATTGAACTGGTGTATCGGTCACCAATAATGCGTTACAGACCCAAAAGAGTGGTTGTTTTTTGAGTTTGTTGCCTACTTCTAACATGATCTCGGTTTCATTATTGTGAGAACGAACTCACTTGATGAAGACAATAGAAATGTGACCGGTGTGTCACCAAATAACGCGTACGGCTCTATTGTTTATAACATACACGGTCCGATCCAGTAAGTACGTCACTTTAAATGAAGTAATTTTTCCATTGATCGTCATCCAATCCGAGCTCCCAACAAACTACAAAACAATGAACTCGTTTACGGAAGTAGCGAATCAACAGCCTCCAATGATCAATTTGAGCACAGTTTGGTTCAGCAAGTCAAATCACACTGATGACGGCGAGAAAAAAAAAGATATTTTAAATTGAAATGATGTTTCGGTTTACAGTTCCTTATTCTAGAATCCTTACTTCGACAACGCAGTATAAACGAGATGTGAGCAAACAACTTCCGTGTTCAGATATGATAGCCGGTTACGTGAACATCAATCCAAGCAGAGTGATTAATATGACTGCACTAGTTTTTACAACAGAAATCTTATTGTCTGGTATAGCCAAATCATGATATATTGAATAACTCGCAAAGGACGAATTCGAAAAGTCCGTGTCTTGACTTAATGCACCATTAATGTAATTTTTGGGGCTGAACCGTCGATATCCGTATAACAAATATGCATTTAACAGTTGTCCTCCAGTTTGCCTTCCATACTGTAGCCTTGTTTTTGGCTGACGTGAGCACGTGATAAGCAGTTGGGAGGCAAAACTTATTATAATGGACATATTTTTAACCCTTAATCCTACTGCGTTTAAGCAACAAACGGTATGTGGGATGTGCGAACGAGTACCACACTTTAATCGAGTCCCTTCTGACAACAAGAAGCTTACTTTGAGAAAGAGCACCATAAAACAAAACTACTGATACGTTCCAGACCACAATGACTCTGACAACCTGGTCATTGCTCACAAGCGAGAGTGGTTGGGCGTTCAGAGTTGATAATTCGGTCGTGCCTAATGTGAGGTCAATGGCGCAGTGGTTAACACGGTTGCCTCATGATTGGAATGGCCGGAGTTCAAATTCCGGCCGTGGCAAGGATATGCACTACTGATGAGCTCTAATGAGAGCAAAACTCGAGTCTAGTGCTTGTTTTCGAAAGAGTCTGGCTGGAAAGTCGATCTGAATGCGAAGGCTGCGATCAAATGTGAGTGATGGTCAACTTGAAAATAAACCAAATCCCCGACTACTCATCAGTAATCTAAAATATCGCCTTGCAGGTTTAATGAGTTCTGTGATCTCGACCTGTCTCGGAAGTCCTAATCGCGGGGTTATCGATTGGAGTTAACAGGCAGTAACTGTGTCTCCTCTCGAGACGATCGGGCAACCTGATCATTGCTCACAAGCGAGAGTGGTTGAGCGTTCAGATTTGATGATTCGGTCGTGCCTAATGTGAGGTCAATGGCGCAGTGGTTAACACGGTTGCCTCATGATTGGAATGTCCGGAGTTCAAATCCCGGCCGTGGCAAGGATATGCACTACTGACGAGCTCTAATGAGAGCGAAACTCGAGTCTAGTGCTTCTTTTCGAAAGAGGCTGGCTGGAAAGTCTATCTGAATGCGAACGCTGCGATCAAATGTGAGTGATGGTCAACTTGAAAATAAACCAAATCCCCGACTACTCATCAGTAATCAAGATGACTGCCATTTAAACCGATTGTATTACAAGCCGGAAGTTGTATGCTGTCAATTTATCTTGTGGCAGTAACGTGCCGTTGACACTTGATATCTGATTCGTTGAACTTGTCGTACCCACTTGTTTTCTAGTTCACTCTGAACAGCCTAATAAAACAACTGACCATATTCTAGTTGATTAAAGCATAACTTCAAAAACCGTGTCCCGGTGAGTCTCGAAAACCTTTATCGCACCCTCCTTGGCCAACAGAAAGATTGATAATCACAATGAATTTGATTACCGTCGTCTGAATGCAATTTCAGTTATTAGATTGAACTGTAAAGTGTGAAATTCTCACAGAAAATGAGAGAAGCATAAGTTCTGTGGTGTAATCAAGTCACCCTATGCTAGCTTACTTGAATTTTATCGCACATGATATTCTTTGTGAATTATTCGACCTGTTGCTGACCACCTTTGCCGTAATTCATTCTTTCTCACGGGATGTTTTAGACAGACTACCTAGCCTATAAGCTTCGTTCTATTAACTTGCAACTTCTACTATCTCAGCTGGTACAAACTAATTATTACTCGAATTTTAGATGGTAGTTTGGAGTTTCGCACGGTTACAAATTAAGCAATACTCGCATTAGCCCATTTCTAATGAAAATTTTGGAGTTGAGTTTTATCTTTAAGTGGAACTCATCAACCATTTATATCCTCGTACGGATCTGAAAGTGTGCTTCAGACTTCGTGAATGCAGGCAAATCGTGTTAACTACAACTCAGTTAACCGCACGATACTCATGAACTACTCAACACACCGAAACACTCAATCACAATCTCGTGTGAATACTACTCAGCTTATCCAATCATTTCAACTGGTAAATAACAGCAACAACCATATGCACAATGATCCGTACCTTCATGGTCAGCACCACTTGAGTAGACTCAAGTAAATGAAGGGAACAACTTGGAGGAGACCGGACTGTGAAAAATTGGTATTCATTTGGACTGAAACTAACGATAACAGCGATATGTCCAAATACGGAAAGTGTCTTACAAGCCGAACTAAGTAACCGTTCCGGAAGCCTACAATTGTCACATTTACACCCTGTCACCAGCCAGTCCCACCGTCTCTTATGGAACCTACCAACTAATCCAGAGTTCTGGATTTGCCCCAGCAGATTCAAGTCTATCACTGAGTTATGCGTAGTCAGTTCAATGAGTAACACCAACTGAGACTTTCCGATAAACGGGGCGATTATCAAATTTCCGAGAAATGTCAGTGGTGACTGAAGTGAATTTTGTAAGATACTGGAGAAAATTTACAAGTTTATCAGTCAGATGTCCAAATGGGCAAGCAAATAACAGCGGAAAGTGGCTGAAATTACTAAAAAGTCAACCTCATCCGGTCCTCTAAGATCGACGGCATCTTCTGCACGTACGCGTCCCTGTCTAAAATGTCTGTCCCTGAGTCCTTTCCTGGCTTAATCATTGCTACGTTCTCTTAGTGATTGTCGGTGTCGTTTCGTGGTAGCACACCGGCCGGCGATGATCGGAGTCACGGTAAACCCTTAAGCAAATGGAAACAGTGGACAACGCCGCTGAAATGGAAGATCGCATAGGACGGCATCATCGGCTTCTCTTGCAACTACACATAATCGATAGCATGACGTATAAGTTCCTCAAACCGAGTGGGTCACCGAGATCTCAGCTTCATGGCTTTTTTAAAACACACTAATCTGAAATGTCTCTTAGGCTCATCCCGGCGATGACAAATTGTCCGTACCAAAAATTGGCACTCTGCTTAGTCACGCATATTCTATTAAAAATATTATCGAACTGATCAATCACCCATGCAATGTGAGACATTTGGTCATATTTGTGAGCCTGTTGAGAAGAACCCCATCACTTTGCCTCTGTCCAGTGATATTCTGATGGAAGCCTTATTATCATTGTGCGCCGAAAACATCAGCTTCCGTTTCCTTAGCCGGTGCTACCTCCAAATAGATAGGGTGCCCATGGGAAGTTTACTATGGCTCATCATAACGAACTTTCTCATGTTAAGGAATGAGCAAGAGATAGCCACAGACATCGCGAGTCTGTCATGTTACAAACGCTACGTCGATGATACACTGGTATTCAGTCAATCCAAACAGGCATTGTTGCCTACCGCAGCTTTTAAACAGTTTTCATCCCAACCTGAAAGTAACATGTGAATTTGAGACTGATAACTATTTGCCATTTCTAGACATACGCATAATTCACCGAAAAGATGGTTCTATTAAAAGATTTGTCAATAGAAAATCCAAGTGGTCTGGTCAATACCTAAACTTTGGTAGTCTCACACCGGCCCATCACGAACGTGCACTCGTGAATACACTAGTCACACATCAAAGAAGAATCTGTACACAGGACAGTCTTGTTGAAGAACTAGAGTTGATCACGTTTGTGCTGCAATCAAATGGTTATCCGAAAAGGTTCATAAAAAGGCATAGAGGACTGGAACTGCCATCCGAACAGGTGGTTACTATGAGAAAGAAGGTTTATACGGAAGTGCCTCTAAAAGGTGACTATAGTATGCATCAAACAACGCATAGACTGGCGAATTCGATTGAACAAACATTTAATACAGTCGAACTTTGTATATTAGTCCGAACCCAGAAGCCGGATGTGCCTTCAATCAAGGGAGATCGGCCTGTCTGTGCCATCTCACATTGTGTCTACCAGTTCACATGTAACTACAAAGAAGGCTACAAAGGCAAAACCGAGAGGTGCTTGAAGGAACATTTGCAAAAACGGGTGCAGAACTCCGTATTACCGAAAAACGGCAATGTCGTTGAAACACGCAAGCAACCAGTGTCCGCAGTCGCAAGACACGTCCCGATCGCTGGTCTCACCACCGTCCCAGTTTGTGGATTCATAATCTTATTACGTCATCCCAGTGCAAGATTCTTGCGGTCTGCTGGGTCTATCGTAATCATCAACTGAAGCCGGCCCTGTGTATTCAGAAGCAGTTGTTCGTGAGCTTGACCCTACCCTAGACTTAGTGACCTTCCCTACCCCACCGACCGACTATTTATCCCGTCCACCCCCTAACTGTTAAATATGTAAAAGCCGTTTCATGTTATTGCAAAGTTGGTACCGGAGAGTTGATTCGAAATACCTGCATCTGCCAGTTTTCGTGTTCTAACGGTTTTGTCCAATAACATTTGCAACAGATAACAGCTTTCGTATTCGTGAGAATTCTGGATAGTCGATAAACATTTTTGTTATCCGTTCTGAAATCGAGTGACCAATTTAATGGATATCTGAGGAACAGTATCATGCTTGCAGTAATCTTGGTTTTAGCCCAAGAATTTTCTTGGTAACAATTTTGCTCCCGTCTTTTGTTATGGAAAGCACGCTTTGCACCGAAATGAAAGTAATCCAAACAACGGACTGAAACCTCGTTCTGTTTAAAGCTCTTCAGCGATGCCCACTAAACTATACTGCAAACACCGAACCGTTTGTGTCATTCTCTAGCATGTTCTGGGTCTGAGTAAGGCACAGTTCACCTTTTACTGTGTGTGGCTGTTGTGTCATGCAAGGACAATATGTCAGCAATACCTGGCTTCCCAATCACAATCACCGAAAAAAACCTTCATATCACTGCGAGTTCTTGCCAAACAGGATTTAATGTTCAAAGCTGAGATTACCAAGACTAATGCTTAGTTATGTGGGTGCGGATATTTTTTGAATGTGGCAATCTCAGCGTCATTAAATAAACAAATTCTTCGTCCAGCTTACGTGTGTTGGGGCACTAACCGCCGATCTCAAAGAGAATCCAATTCCTTCTAAGGGAGCTCTTTTTGGTAAGTGTGAGACGATATAAATTGAACATCATAAACCTGATCACAGCTATCACATTCTCATAGATTTTTCAGACAAATTCTTTATAAAGGAAGTACAAGGTTTGAATTTCGCTCTTGTTAGAGCTCGTCAGTAGTGCATATTCTTTCCATAGGCGAAACTAGAACTTCCACCACGCTTTCATGAGGCAACCTTGTTAATCATTGCATAGCTAACTCTACACCAAGCATAACCGAATTATTACATGCAAACGCTTGGCTACATCCGTTTGTAACTAATGTTCAGCAAGTTAATGATTGTGACTTTGAAAAGGCTTACAGTCGAAGCCATCGTTTACGGCTAACAGGATAGCCACTTTATCTTACGTTAAGGTTACCAGTCGACTTAAACGTTACCGATAAACAACTGTTGTTAAGTATCCAGACACGTTAGCGTTCATTTGCGCCCAATGTGGAGTCAATGACATAGCGGTCAACATGGTTACGTCATAGTAGCGTGGTCAGTATTCCAGTCTCGGCCGTCGCAAAGATAAACACTGCTGACAATTATAGTGTCTCTTTTAGAGAGTGGTTAGGTCTGACTGCGGAAACTACGATCAGTTGTGAATGTTGTCCTACTTATACTGAATGCTTTTTTGGCGACCTTTTTCCAGGATACAATTTTTTCTTCCAGTATTGTCTCGGTGGAAGTTATAAAGACATTACGACCAAATCAAATTCTGAACAACAGCCTCGGCATTTAGATGAACTGTGAAAATTTTATATGGACTATCAAGTTTACCTATGTCACTGATTTCGAATCAGTTGTTTCGTGAAGACTGACAAGGTATTCATGGGATCTTGAGTCAAGATAGTTTAGCAACCTAAGTATTACTCATAACATTCAGATGCAATATATCGATCCTGACTATCGTTATGTCAACAGGTTTGCCTGATCAGAGTTAGTTGGTCTATCCCCATGAAACTACTGTTAAGTTTTATTTAAACTGGAATGGAACTTTATAGAAGTGGACTGGTCACTGAATCGTCCGATCGCAAAAAATGCATCAAAATCTGGTAGTCACTGACTTCCTTATGAAGCGACCGAAAACTCAGGTGTGACCGTATCAGGCAGTTTATCACTAGTAAGCGACGAGTGAGCTCAAATATTTCCATTCAAAATACAGGTTTCCATTCATCACGAAGTAACTAACAAATGAATAATCCACTGTCCTTTTCAGTTGCTCAATTGGTAACGATAGATTTAAATTTTGACAATATTGTAGCTAACGGTTGCAACACAGCGCCGCTTCAGTCGTGCGCAATTTACAGCTCTCATGTTTAGTGTGCTGATCACCAACCTGACCCTCATAAGCCAAACATAATGGACTGGACCAGAATCGTCTGAAAATTTATCTGAATAGAAAGATACAATGGAATGTGATTTGCATTCAACTGTCCGCAACCTTATCACGTTCACGTAGACTCATGTCTCCCATAATTAGTTCCATGATTATGAATATCCCTGTGGTCGTTTTGCCTACATAAAAGGCTTAACCAGCATTCGTTGCAGAAGTCCGGGAGACAAGCGTTTTCACATTTGCATGTGTCATTCACGGGGTGCCCTCTTACCAGACGATAACGAACACTTGAGTTAAATTGCGAATTGCAGTATCAATTACGTTCAGTCGCATAGACGAGATTTGGACACGCCAATTCGGAACGTGATCAATTACGGTGGCCGCCATAGTTACTACTAGTCGTGATTTTGTGTGTGAGCAACCACGAGAGGTGATCACCGCTCACATATCCATACACATCCAGCAAAAAAACAAGTGTGGGCTGACAGAAAGTATTTGTTGGTCTTATCAACAGTAACCACAGTGAAGTCAACCGGAAGGCAATTACTGCCCTAATTATTGGCTGGCGATTGTCCAGATTACGGCAGAGTAAGCCGGCTTTTGTAATCAGTCACCACGGTAAACAGCCAACGTAAACGAGGGACGTTGATCTGCAGAGATAAATATGGGCGGAAATCGGTTTGCAAAAAATGTAGCATTTCCGGTTTTCTATACGTGCATTCTAAACACAATGTAGTTGATTCACTCAGGGTAAGCAGTACGTATGGGTTAGTGAGCTCTTTCACAGAGAAAAAGCCTTCAACAAATAGACAACCTGTGATAAAATTTTAAGGCAGTCCTTTTGTCACACACAACTTTATTGCCGTAAGTCACGGAGATCCTTTATTCCGGGTCTGACTAATTGACATCAATATGTGTTTTAATAGTGAATAGTCATTTAACACCCACTTATTGGCGCTGATTTAATAAAATAAATCGAAAGTTACTCCTACTGTATCATCGAGGTGAGTGATTTGCCGGGATATACCGATGAGTTATATTCCTTTCAATCGCATTTTGAATCACAATACACTGGCTGGATTTCCGCCAAATCAAATAAGGAATGTACGTTGGACTAGGAGTGGTCCACTTTAGACTGCACCTACCCCTTACCTTCATCATGAATCCACAGAATTCAGCGTTCTTGTGCACATATCAACTGATAATATCTCAAACATTCTCACCCATGTTTAGATCATGAAAAGGGATAGTCAGGGGTACCTGTATATTTCATAAAGAAGGACTCTTGTTTCTGTAACAGAAACCATACATATTGGAATAGTCTTCTGACAGAAAGTTGTACTTTTATCCAATAAACTAGGAATGACGACTACAAAAATAGCTTTAGCAAACGTGACTACACAAGGCATCAAATCAATTTTACATGAAAACAAGATAGGGAAGAGCAAACTCTCTAATTTGTCGAATATGAGTTTGAACAGTCTATCTGGGTTATTCTCAACCCGAAGTGTAACCGACCTTTACAGGTTTATGACCTACCCAATAGGTAGAAAGTGGAACACCTACGGTATCAATTTTTTGACCACAACATCAATCCAACTCACAGACCAGTCAAGTTCCTGAACTTTGAAAACAGGCCATCTGAGAACATTTGAAGTGTAACGTTAAATCTTCAGTTAGTTCTGTTAACAGACTCAAAGACTGCTTGTTGATGAAGTTCCTTTTGGTTTTGACTGATGAGGCGCAAAACTGAAGTTGCCGGTAGTTTTTAGAAAATCACGATTTGCATAACACATTCACCACAGTTTGAACCTCAGTTAAAACCGCTGTGAATTCTGCTCGTTTCGTGTAGTTCGCGTTACAAAAAAGAATGTTAAACCAAACTGATGGTTTAGCCGTGGGTTGTCTGGTTGCACAGGTATTAACTAATCGGTCTCTCCAATACACAGAAGTACATGTGGACCTACGTATTCCAGGTGCAAATACGAAGTGAAATTTTTCCAGCAATTAAATATACAGTCACGGTGACTATTAAAACTGTGTGGCATACACGCTATTTTCTTTATCGTCTCGTCGTAGTTGACAACTAATGGAGATTCGAGGGTTCTGTTTATCAATCACAAGGCTACCCTGATCGGTACCTCATCCTCATCTCACTGGGTACAGGGAGAACAGCAAACCCATCACTCACCTACATAGCAGGTAAGATTTGCATCAACGGAGTATAAAACAAAAGACGTTTCTCACATCAAAAAGATGCTGTCCGCTAACCAATCTCCAGTAGCCTTCAGCAAAGATAATATCGGATATAAATCGACTAAGAACTAGAAGCAGAGGACCAGATTCTTCCAGCGTGCCTCAAAGCTACCGTACTGTGACCGATCATCCGTAACCGTTGACTCCGCTCTCTTTAGGTACGCTGTCTAGACTGTAGTTTGGTTGAATACTGAAGCTAGACGAACGTTGATGTACTCCAAGGATCCGGCATGTAAGATTGAGAAGACCGACTTTGGTCACAAACAAACACGGTGAATGACATGTCAGGTGCATAGAAGAATTTGGACAGCAGTTGAAAGTATGTTCTGCTAAACACCGAAGGCACGATTATGTCGAAACACTATGCCAGTTACGAAAGCTGCAGATGAACTTAGCTATCACCATACTCGTACCACAAAAATCAAAAGGCGTGCCATTATCAAAATCCGGTGATTCAAAGGGGTCTGACATTTAATGTGTAACAGTACTTTGTTGAATTTCATACCGTTCACATCCAACACACAATAGTAATGGTGAAAAACCTGTATCCATCATGTAGCCTGAACTGGTCGAGTTCAGCGGCTAGTAAGCATGTCGGCTCAGCCACCATAAACCCCATGTAACTTTTGATCCTGTGCTAACACACTTTTCACCATATCAATCTTACGAAAACCACCAAGGTTGACTGAAACAGAAACTGTCAAAATGCTCTGGGCACCGTGTTATTCTTGATTCGCTGGTTAATGATCACACTTCTTTGAATGCGTAATTGTTGTAAATACTACTGAAACGTGTGTAACTCGCTGACATGAGAATCGTTGTGCTTTTCGTCATTCATAATAGCAGATAACTCATCTGTTGTTCAAAATAACCCACTAAGTCATCAGTTGTCGTCTAGCCTTGATGTTCTTAGCAAAGCACACTTCATTTTTTGATAGATAACGCCAGTATTATCTGTACATATTCAGGTTAACAAAAGTGAAATGTTCCACTACGAAATTGCATTTCCACACCGCGCTGACCATGAACCGTTGGCCTGCGTTCTTTCGAAGGTTTTCGCCTCCCTTGGCTTTGCTCGTGGGTAATTCTCCGACTTACTCTCAGTGGTTAACACAGCCTGACCTTTGAAGTCTACTCTTTGTTGCAGTCAACGCAAGTGAAATAACTTGGGACGTTTTTGCTCAGACAAATTTCAAGGTCGTCCGCATAACTTGTTGTTTACATGTAGGACCTGACTTCTCAAGAAGCGATTGACAGCACACTTTGATCTTTTGAGTCGATTAGCGATCTTCCATACATTCTTGGATGAAAGCGACAAAGACACTTAGATATAGAATAGTAGAAAAAGTCACACAGATCAGTAAACTTCCCTAAAGGTGAAGCGGTTGGAGGGAGGCGTTGATGATGTGTGAGGGAGTAACATATGGGTCAGCTAACACTGGCGGTATCAAGTGGTTCACGCTTAAACCAAATGCCAGATAATTTTGACATGAATGGCCAGGATCTGTTAAGAACTTAGGCAAACTGCTTCCGCATGGTTGACGATGAATTCAGCTTTTGATGGAGTTTTCACCCTGATAAACCCGAAGTAGATGGTTCGGGACGCTTCATTTGACTTAATTCGACGACTAATGTCAATTATGCCGGATCCAATTGCGATTGAAAAGGAGTCAAGTTAAACAGCCCAAAGCCCCTTCGAAGGTTGTTCACAACTCTCTGAAACTCTTCTTAGGGTTTTCCCAACAACAGGTCAACGAGTCAATTAAAAACACGAAGGGAATTTGAACAAACTATTGTCAAGACTTGACACGAATTTCGGACAGTTGCTGTTCGATTTAATAACTATTGTACCAGGGTAGTCCACCTCAACTGCTTTGAAAATTCTCCGGCTAATTAGTTCGTTGTCACTTTCACTCATATTACGAACAGAAAAATCTGCTTTCTCTCCGCTGTCTTCGGCGGTTCATGTTCCGTATTGTAATGCACATTCTTGTCTGTGAACCTCTCTATGTAACCGTTTCAATGACTGTTTTTTGAATACACCCCATTCCATCCTGAAGAACACGCGGTGTGCATTTTTTGCCAGACAGCACACTGAACCACTTTTATACTGTGAAGTTGTGTGCACTGATCAGTTCACGGCGTTTTCCGATTAATTAGCGTTCGAAGTGACTCATCCAACCGACAAAGCAATGGTGCATCTAAGAATTGTAGTTTTCTATCGCGTTCAACTTTGACGGTAAAAAGTATATTGATCTGTGCCTTACAGAAATGACCGAATATGACCTAGGGGTTATCAAAGCTTGTAATCGGACAAAAATTGTCATCTGATAATACAATCCACATTTGAATTTTGAACTTTTATTTGAAACTATTATGAAATATACTGCCAAGAGTATATTGGAATTCAGGCGGTAATTACATGCTGTGTCTCACATCTGTTTATAGTGTGAACTTTTCCTAAAACCAATTGGGCGTACCATAAGAA
Organism: Paragonimus westermani; assembly: GCA_008508345.1. Lineage (NCBI taxonomy): Eukaryota > Metazoa > Platyhelminthes > Trematoda > Plagiorchiida > Troglotrematidae > Paragonimus > Paragonimus westermani. The sequence continues at coordinate 149,743 of QNGE01000216.1, read as the reverse complement.
CTTCTAGTTTCGTCAACACTGATTTGGAAGAGATCCACTCGCAAAAGCTTCAGCCCTCCGCTAAACTCGAACCATTGACAAAATCAGCATGCCCAAGCGAAGTAAGCGTTACGAAGCTACGTCAAGAACTCACAAATTTCTTATTCGAACCTGTTTGGACATACGGTATCTGTCGCTGGTTCGAGCTAAGCCGACCCTCAAACTGTTGAGAACGAATCTTTTCTAATGTCAGATGTCCGCACCACATTTGGTACTAATGAAGTCAAACAGTTTGGGCGTCGTGTTTAGCATGTTATTGATAAACAGATTGAGAATAACACAACGTTATGAGCAAGTTGTAATACTCTACGTTTCAACCACCTCGGGTTGCCTTCGTCATGAGTGTTGAAATCGAAAACCAATTTCGTTTACAACACTCTTTAGGAAGGCCACCCAAGGTAGTTGAAACGTAGATTATTACGACTTGCTCACAACGTTGTCATTTTGATTCAGTTTTCAAGTTTTCATATCGTCCAAATCATTCGCAACCAATGTGATACTAAGATTCATGCTAATGGTTTTCATTAGTAAGACGTGTGATGAGACTGACTCCCTTTACAAAGATCTGCTAGAAGATGTCAGCTAGCATCAGCCCTAAACAGTACTTACAAAGTGAATGGGTGAACATACAACCGAAGATTTTTAATCGGTTTCATCACGTTTGCGTTAATTCTGCTCGATCCAGTCTACAATGCAACATTTCTCGAAGACTGTATGACCAACTGCCACAGTGCGGACATATCTGAGTAGTCAACATTATTGATCGCAACAATGGCTTTAGTGATTTCAATTTGTGTACCTAACCTAGGTCCCCAGACAGAACGGAAGCCTCAGCATATCAAGCTTCTAAGCGGTAGTTACTTCATGTCCACTTGTCACCGTTTCCTTCAATAGGTGTGATAGGTCTCATTAATCGCAGGTTCTCCATAATTCATTACTGTTTAGAGATATTACGGTACGAACTAATTTCTTTCGGTTAACCACAAAATTTTGCCAATGGAGTAATACTGATGCTTTTCTGACCGAGATTTTGTGCTTACTAGGTACTCTGTAGACAATCTCTACTCAGCTAAGATAATCAAGATGACTTACACAGGATGACAAGTTTTTGATGCGGAAAAATTCCATTATTCAATGAAACATACTGGTCTTTAGTTAATCACTTTTAGGACCTGTGTACAATCTTCAATTGGCTTTTAGACAATTAACCCACATTTTGTTGGCAGAGACTTTAATTGAATCACAGTTAACAGTACATCAGGACACTGCTGCTTCGAAAGCATACAAAGCTACTCACACATACGAATAAACTCTATAAGTGTTATACACAAAACGTAATGTTTTAAGCCAAGATATCATCACCGTAAATTCCTTCATTCGCCTCATCATCAGTAGCGGTACCTGTTTTTTGTCACCATCCACTATCTTCATTACAGAAAAAACATCATCCTCATCATTACAGGACACAATAGACAACAAACCGCAAAATGCCCATTATTCATTTCGCGAATACAGTGGCTAAACTTTGTGATGCCAGCTGTGAAACTTTCAAAAAACTTTTCACGGTCCAATTCACAAGCAATATCCACAATTCGGTTCACTAAAGAACACTGTCAGTTTATTGAGACATAATTTCATGTGTAGTCATTTTTCACATGTGTAAGCACATCGTCTACGATTGATTAAGTTTCCAATAATCTGTGATCCAATTACATACTGGTGACCGATGCCTACGATCTTTTCTAGAGTTTTCAAGATATTCGAGAATTGTTGCGTCTATTCATAGTTACGTTTCGAACCCGTTTCCTTCGAAGACAGAAACATACGGTTCTTATTTCACAAACGGTCTGTTGGCAGATGTACGGTTACGAATATTTTTCTCACAAGTACATATTTTATCGATTGAATCTTATCGGGTTAGTGATCATCAACTGCTTCGGCGCGTCGAATATCCAATGGTTTGGAAGGGTGCCTGAGCCACGAAATAGGCATATGGACAAGAACACTTTTCAACCTTGCTGACTTAATTTGCAAGTGTCACACAAAAACGAGTTGACGAGTAGGTTGACTTTGGAAATTTATCAGGATATGTGGGCGACTTTCCAGTCCGAGTTGATAACTTCCATAGGCTGTGACATAGTTCCTGGTCAAAATCATGTTCCAACTTAGTTGAAGTAGCCCGATATCCGTTTTGCAATGAGACCTATTTACGCAAATGAATGAAATCAACTATGTGGATGCATACGTCAGAGTTCAGTGTGAGGGACTGCATGCACTTTCGTTCAAACAGCATAGTTCGTTGTCTCAGTGAACGAATTATTGTATGTGGTCACTATGCATATCGAGAGCAAGTGGGCTTTGGTCAAGCAGGCTGAGAAATTTAATGTGACCACTATTGGAAGTTAGTGGGTTGAACTTTTCAAAAATGACAAGCAATGGAAAACTCAACGGACGAGATCCAGGTGGACTTTCTAGTAATAGGGGTCCTGGTTAGGAGTGACCACCGCACTTTTTGTCATGTACACGAAAAACCCGAAAGCAGTACCAGGTTCTGAAACCATACGGCAGAACTTTCGCCTAAGGGTTATCAGTTTGGTCATTAACTTGCTGTACTCGATTGGGTAAGCTTGTTTCTCAATTTTTAATTTGGTCGACATGCGCATACTAATAAAACAGGTATTTGCCATTTGTGTGGATCTCACTGAAGTCTGGTGAGGTTCATCTCGGTTTAACTAAAGCTTCACAAAAAACTTTAGTGTTCTTGATGGTCCTTTGAGTACTCAAACGAATGGATAGTTCTTACTGTCCCTTACAACCATTGGATGAGTAAAGGAGTTCATCCTCTTAGATTCGTACAGACTGGGGTGAGACCTGTGCTAAAAAAAGACTACCTACTAATGAGACATTAGTACTTCCAACAAGTGTGACCAAAACCGAAAGAATTTTGAGCATTTTTGAAACATCCATGACAGAGAATACACGAACGATGACGTTAACTGTAGAGTAGTCACTTGTGATTATGTATTTCTGTCACCGAATTGCCCTCAGTTTATTTACGTCTCACTATCCACGAGCCACTAGGAGGAATGAAAGTAATTAGTACAAAGGTGAAACCGTATACATGTCTTAGATGTCTTTGATTGATCGATCTCAAATCATCTTTAGATGACTAGGTTCGTTCCAATCTGGACTGCTCTTTTCAGATAGGGAGGTAGCCAGACGGCAAATCTAACGAGATACCTTCGTTGTATGAGCCATTCTATCGTGTCCAACTAGATGAGACGTGTAAGATGGGTGTTTTCAGCTTGGGAACGATTCCTATTTCGGGTTGGTGACCTAGCCGACAGTATGTTAGCTTGCTACACGATGTTGTGTAGTCGCACCCCGTACAACCTACATCTTCCTAAGCAATAGTTCAACCGGGAATATGATCGACCAAGATGTCGTTAGGGTTTGAGGGTGATTATCAGACAAAAAGTATGGTACTAATCTATCTTTAATAATTTTGGTGCACCAGAGAACAAGCAATCTCGAAAATTCGTTCGCATCACAGAAGATGAGTACTAACTTACCATCACGAGCACCAAATATCAGCCCCCTTGTATATTCGTTAGACTATTTGAGATGAATGACCGACAAGAGCCTGCCACTTGGTGGGCCATCACAACTGCCAGTAGTCCTAAAGAAAGCACTGGCCAATATTTTGCAAAATCTTGCTACGTAAGGGACACGTGTATGCATTAAAGGGAAGCGAAATGTTGTCATCAGAAAGTGATATTTCTGGAAGATTGGAAGGAATGGATCGTACAAACTGCTCCTCTACTGAAGACTAGGCTGATTTACAGCGCAGACACATTCTGGCTGGGCAGCATACATTCACTGGATTTTTGTAGATTTATCTCTGTTTATTTAAAAAAATTTAAGACCATCACACGTTGCCTCTATCTTAAAACAGGTGCGTTGCCATAGAAATTCAAACAGAAACCTGCCTCAAGCATCTTTACTCATCAGTCAAAAACAGGAGCCGTTTGTGTGCGTCTGTGTTAGCGTCTGACAGATTTAACTGTAAAAGAATTACCATGCTCCATCCAGCGTCCAGCTTCAAATCTGATTGATATGGTGACAACATTTCACACATTAAAACGTTATTAATTCGTGTTTTGACTACATTTTGGTACTTTTGGAGACAGGGCAAAGTTAAGTGATCTGAGAGAATATTATCAGCTAATAATGACTGCAAATAAATACCTAATCCGCAAGACGCAATATAAATGGTTTGCTGATTTATCTAGCAGCCCTGCCTCAGGCGACGTTCATTGACAGCCAGTGATTTGGTGGACAGTAGCCTCAGTTTCTTAAGCCAAGTTTGTAAATTGGATTACCAGTTCAAATTTTGATGATTATGGAACCAAGCCAGAACAAAATCGTGCAAGATAGAATGTTCCTTTGAAAGTTAGTGTGTGTCTACGTTGCGAATGGAGAAACAGTAAACATACATAAGGACGATTGTACACGCTGCAAAGAGAACGTGTATATGAACGAGCCAATGTTCGTTGATGAAAAGAAGAATTTGGGATGAATTTGTGCTGAGAGGTAATGAGGTTTCCAAAAGTGTGAGAAAGTGTGCTTCAAAACATGACTGGACTGAGTGAATCTCCCCGTCTAACAGGGAACTACTCAACAGAGAGAAAAAGTGCGGTAAGGCTTGTCCTCACTTAGTGTTGTAAAACATATTTGGGACATGGCACTGCGGAACCATAAACAAAATAGTTCGATACTAAAAAATATCGCATCAAAGATTCAGTTATCTCTCACACCCATCTATGAGTTACTCGTAGGTGTGGGTAAACAAATCCGAACACTGATATTCACTTGAGGGTTCTGCAAATTTCTACCCCTCACCACCGCTAACAAGGCAATCTGGTCATGTGGTGATCCGTTATACAGTTAGCGACGTGTTCCCCAGTGATAGTTAGAGAAATCCTTTAGGTTTTCCTCCGAAAGTTTGGAGGTCTGTTCTGTGTCTCTATGAATAAACGAGGGTCGAATTGAAACACCATTTTTAAAAAGCACGAAGACTATATAACTAGTTGTTTCGACGAGTTAACCAGTCTGCGCACTAAAAATATTTAACGATTAGTACGTTTTCATTTATTTGGTTTTGTAATCAATGTGTGATTGTTTGCCTAATTACTTTGGTGACTACTGAACTACTGTCGACTGACTTGAGTGACGGCAGTAAGTACCGCTAGTTTTCTCCTCTCCTGGTAAGAACTGTCTTTGATTGTTCAGTTTTTGTGTGCTGTGATTCCCGGGACTCGTGAGTAGGAAGCTGAAAACGCATATGAACATTTGACTTTATCAGATTAACAAATATTTCGACAAATTATTTGTTTAAACAGAATGGAGAAGTCAAATTTGGGAATTGCGGAGACATATCAGGAGGATTTGATAACAGAACAACCAAACCACAATTTTTAGAATGCTATCAGCATGCTTTAATTAATTTCAAACAAATGCTGGTTAAGAGCAACCGTAAGAGATTGGACAAAACTTGATTTCATGAAATTAATTCTGAAGATCAGTTATTTTTAAATGTTTGGTTTGGTGTGTCAAGTGCGTGCGTCCAGTCTGTGTTTGGGACGATCTAATAAAACGATCTGATAAGGTGCTCCAGAATGAGCATATCAAGCCTCATAGTAAATGTTACTTCCCAAATAGGTGACCCACCCAATAATGTGAATTCAGCGAGTTGCTTCCAACAGCATAATTCGAGCTGATTTCCCAACGGATTTTAAGAGTGATAGAAGCTACTAAGTGCCAACTCCCTCTGTATTCCTCAACTGTTATCCACTGTTCACTACGTTCCATGTCGCCTTATAGTGTGTCCCAAATGCACCGAATGAGTTTAGCTTTTAATTCCCTAATTGATCTCATTATCACAATAAACTCCCAGAATCTGTTTGCATTTCTTAACTTCCAACAGTAGACTGAATTTTGTACGGGAGCTGAGCTCCTCCTTTATTACAGTAGTACCAAGGGTTTGTGTACCTCTGAAGCAGTGAACGTCGCTTAGGAAAAATGGATATTGCGAAGGTTTACGTTTGACAGGGGATTCTCAAATCCAAGTACGTGCCACCCCTAATTTAATCGCATTGTGTTGAACCAACATCGCGGAAACAGCCTACCAGAATAAAATGCAGAATAGCATGTGGTAACCCTACTTTGTGTCCGTCATCCTATTCGCGAGATACGTGGCATAAACTCTGATATTTAGCCTAAGAATAGGGTGTATTATTCGTAACATTAACGAAACGCTTGTGGTCGAAAGTGCAAAGGCAGTGGGTATGAGTGTTGAATTTTTTATTCATTTAGATGTAGTTCTTAGACTTATGTAAAAAACCCGAAACGGTCGTGGTGAGACACGTTCATGAGTAATGATGCGTATCATCAGTGCACATAATAACTAATGTGGGTGTAATTCCTAGTAGCCTGGTCGACTATCCCTAAGTTAACAACACGATATATCGGAATCTTCCGTATCTATTAATTCTCCACAAAATTACAAAGGACTTTTCAGAGCTTGATATGATCAAAATATACCACCAGAGGGAATTTGATCAACAATAGTCCTAGAATGGCAGTCTGCATGCGTACCGGTAATCGCAGTCACATCCACCGGTCATTTCATTAAATCGACCATCCTAAGTCGAATACTAGCTCCTCCATTCGTAAACAATAATCCGTTTCACCGAAAAAGATTATCAGCGTACGGAATTAAATCGTTTACATATTTGTATCAGTATTCTTCTCAGTTTAGTTAACATTACAAAGATCACCACGGTAATCGGTTATTTCGTTGTTCAGTATATTTTTCGGAACAAAACCATACTACCCTTTGGAGCGAATACCATTCGATCATAACAACTTGGTTGATGTAAGTTTTTTAGAACACACAATAAAAATAACCGAAGTAACCCAGGTTCGAGTAGCATGAACAAAGGTGATTAATTCATCTGGAAGAAAAAGTCGCCGATTGCACTTCTGTCTCGAGTATGTTACCAACTAGTTAACCAGTATGCATTCACAGGATGGCGTTATATGTATTGTTTGACAACCATCTTTGTTTGGTTAATCATCTACCGGCGCCTGTTCATAATCGAGTAAGCTTGGACAAACCTACCGAACTTTGATCAGGTTGAGGACTTCACCTTCAGCTTTTCTGTGTAGAGTTCAGAACCCTCGACAGAAATTGCCTGTCCATTTTCTCGTTTCCAGAACCCAAACTTGCATATTTTATAGGCTCACACACAGTTCATTACCAGACCTGTCTGATGAGACCAAGCAGTAAGCCGAAAAAAATGAAAAATCAAATTCTTTTCACACCTGAATCATTTGCGGTTGTTACTTGTGTGGGGTTCACTTCGAACATGCAATGGACTACAATTCTTATAGACAGATGGAGGTTAAACACCTTTTAACAAATTATTGATGGCTGCAAACGGTAAAAAATTCCCGACATGCGCGGATTGAGGTGGAAAACGCCGCATGCATTGTTAACAGCTGTGTCACTATCCCAGTGGTCTAGTTCTTGGCATTTGTGGTGACGAATAAGCGCATGTTTCCTCTGCATCCGATTAACGTGGCAGATCAATCTGAAAGTGGATACCGCTAATCACTGGTCGCTAAGGTCATAGCTGGCTGACTGTTTTCAGCTTCATGTCATTCCAATCTTCCCTTTGGTCCCATCGAAAATGTTTTTTGTGTTGCCAGCATTAGGCACTGTAGTCCAAATCACAACAGCCATGGATAATGCTAAAAACTGGAAATATACACACCTATGTAAAAGTGTTTTGGTTGATGCGTACTATGTTGGAATGTTTGACAACAGTTCACGTTTAACTTGAAGTCAGATGAGAGGAAGACATTTTTTCTGACAGCCAACATTTCAAAACTTGACTACAAGGAGTATATTCTCGTTAAACCGTTGTAACCTCTGTGTCAAGTTGGGAATTTGCGTTTTATAGGCTTTTGAATGCAGAACTCAAGTCACATTGGCGGAAATACTTTTTTTAGACTAATCCTTATCTTCTCACTGCATCCTTTCCAGACATTGTTCTGTGCGATTAGTTGTAAGGTTGTCTGCTCAACTCAAACACACACGCGATACACCCTGTGACCAACCATTCGACTTCCCAATGTTTTGAAAGTAGGTTTGCTAGCTAGAACCCATTCACGCCATAATGATGAGAGAAGTCACGCATTATGTTGGCACATTCTGCACAAGTAAACCCAGGTAAATGGGGCGCAGATTCCTCCTTACGTGCATTTAGGCTTCTTACAGCTCTGTTTTGGGACATCAAATCCCTGTATTCTCGTGCATCTGTGGAACAAATATGACCCATGGCTCGTCGGTCGGGTTTAGATCAGGACACCAGACAAGAAAATCTAACGCCTATTCTGAAAAGAAGCAGTTAAGTTCTTGTGACGTGAGACGTATGTGATCGGACGCCGCTTCTCTGAGAGTTTAGTGACTTGACAGTAGACATTCTTCTCATCACAAAAGTTTGTTAATTCACCCACTCATCTTTTAGGAGACACCACAAAACGTAATTAAATCCCGTCTGTTAATCTTCTTACTGGTATGTACCTTACTCAATTGATGCTCGCACCAGTCATATCGGAGGCAACCAAAATCAGTTCACTCCTCTTCATTAATGTACACATTCTAACTGCACCGTCAACAACATATGAAACTTGATTCAAACGGCTTTGAATGCATTTACGAATAACAAACTTTCGTCTCTCATTAGTTCAAGCAAAACCAGGTCGACAGAATTCTTCTTATCACCCTTGTGGAGAAGGCCATCGTCAGTGTCGATCCAAACTCCAAAGAATTCCCTGTAATCCACGCAATTAATTTAAGGAGTCCGTGTCCTCTGTACTCAGATCAATCTGAGGGTCACTCCTCTCTATTATCAGTTGTGCCTCAAAAAGACGCTGTCAGCAGAGCACTAACAGAATGAATTGAGAATTGAACAAGACCGTTAGAACACGAAAACTGGCAGATGCTGGTCTTGTTCAAACTTCTGAAGGGAATGAACTGTTTCGAATTGAGAATTGTCATCCTGCATTATCTCATATGCGGAGAAACATTTCCACGGAAGCTAAAAATAGCGGTCTTTCCAATTTTCCTAAATGTGACATTTCATGGCATGGCGGAAACCTGATTATCATCAGTCTACTGACAAGTTCCACTTGGTTTTCGTTCATCCCAGGCTTCTTGCGGGTGAGTGATGAATTCTGAGTCGCTACATGTTCGTGTCACGTGTTGGTCTTTTCAATATACGGTTGATCTAAACGTAATATACATATGTATCTTGAAGATATAACCAGCGTATACTCGTAGACTGGTCTTAGCCTTGTGATCGTCATTTCTGCGATTTATTTCATCAGCTCACTGAAAATGAACGAGTGTGAGGCAACTACGTGGATACGTAATAATCTCGTTTAGGTACACAGAAATGGGCAGTGTACGGGGTAAGCCACCAAAACCGCCTGTGTCGTCTCATTTTTTCACTGCACTTGTTATAAATGCATTTTCTGTCCTGTAAAAAAACAACCTGGAACAAGCACACCACGACTGTGATTGCTCGTATCTCAAGTGGCTGACTTCATTGTCGCGGGAACTGTGTAGACCATAAAAAGATGTGCACAAAGTATCACATGTCGAAAGTTACATGCAACCAAAACTGCGTGCTAGCCTCAAAACTGGCAAAAACTGCTATTGTGCAGCCCGATTGAATTGATTAGGATAATTTACTATCATGGTTGACTGCGCCCGTCACTTCAAGCGGAAATCTTCGAAGAGCGTTACGTGGCATTCGGTAAGTAACTCACATATAAATCGTTTCCTCGTTTACTGGTCTTATGCTGGAATTAGATTGAGCTGTGGCACGTGAACTTAATTTGATATAACTGCAAACTGATCTGATGTAACATCTGGCCTGTTCGACATAACGAACAAAGTTCATAATGTACAAAAGTCTGTGGTACCCGTCTTTCAGCATTGTTCTCCTCTTATATCGATACTATGGAATACTCATCGGTTGTGCATTAAAACCTATCAGATTATTCACTAAAAGTACGCTGCAACGAACAAACTCGTATTCGGTTTTTTATTGTCAAGCCGAATACATATCGTCTATATATCACAGCATTGGCCGGAAGGAACAAAACACACGTATAATGAGTACAAATGAGATCAACCATGCTACACATTCAAGCAGTGCTGTGATGCGACTTAAACCATGAAGATTTGATTCATCACTGTGTGAGCTGTTTGCCATGGCATTATGTTTCCACTGAAAATTTACAGTTAACACCACTAAAAAATCAAACTCACTCATCATTGATCACTTGCATCAGTTGGTGTTTTCGGCAAATTTATCAAACGCTTTGGAAGTTGAAAATAATCACTATCTCTGTACAATCTTTGACGGTTAATCTATCGATGCAGATACCTTGGTATCTATCCCAAGTGTAGCTGACTACGCACATTTGACTAGATAACTAACACCAACAAATGAAAATCGACTATCTTCAAGCTCATCGTATCTCATATCCATAGCCTGTAAATATGTTAATAACTCAAACACTTTTGTGTAGGATCATGCACAAGAAAGGATAAACAAAATACAGAAAATCTGGTTTTACAGTTTCGTTGCTCGTCAGTCGTATGTGACCAACTGAACACGGGGAGAGCTGTTTTCCTTAAGTAAGTGTTAGCAGTTGTCTATGCATTCTAAAGTAGATCAGTAAATTCACTTACTAAGAACAATGTATTCTCCTTTGCTCACCATCTTATTCATCAGAATCCCTCAGGTTCTATAATTGTGCCTCGTGGCCGAATACACATCTCATGAGAAAACTTGGAGTATATTTAGACTAACGAGCTAATTTTTTCAATGTGAGCTCTAGAATGACATTTTTTTGAAACTCCCACCCAAAGTAGCCGAATGTCTAGTAGCAGTGCGCTATGAATTTGTCCCACCAGTTTTTTTACTTGTATGAAGAATAATCGTGATCAAATTGTGATAACCGTCGGGATGGTTAGTCTTCGGTGGAAGTCACTTGAAAGTGCTCTTTCTGTTTTAACCAAAAAACTTCCGTTAACTATTATTATGTTCTTTCGTTCCCAGTCGTCTTGGCTTCCATATTTTTTCTGAAGGATATTCTTCCACCAATAAATTGTACCGTAAACCACGACACTTCCGCCTTAGTAGACGATCCAGTAATCTGCGGAAGTTCGAAAATGTTGCGGATCGTTGAAATGTTATTTTAATAAGCGAAATTCTCGAAAACGTAGTGATGTTTCGCTTGGTACGATGTGTATAATAATGTAATGCCTAGTCAGAAAATGAGACTTCGACTTTCTTAGGCTGCAATAAATTACAGCAATAAATCGCAGCGTTCATTCAGAGTTGTTAGTCCACTCACATCAGTAGCTGAAAACGCACCCACAAATGCCACTGCGCTTCGGTCCCTAACTGCTTGACTGAAACATGCTTTGCATTCAGCCAATACACCATGATTGATGGCTTTTGCATCGGTAAAACTCACGCTATCCTACTGGTTAACTCAAGAGGTAAGACATTCGATCAACCTAAACCACTGCTAAATATGGTAGTGACAACGGGTTTTCACGGAGTGTCTACTATGTCGTCTGTCCAAACGGGAAACATAAACATCGACTTTACTCCCGATGTGTCCCCAAATCTGTTGGAAGGCGGCAAGCAATGACTCCACATCTATCATGTCTGGACAGACTGCCACGTCATCCCCTTTTGTTGGCATTTATGAGTGGTAGCGTAGCGATCTTCTTAACAGTTAAACACACTAGTGTGTGACCCGTACGGTTTTACTTTGCCGGTTGTATCAAATTGCTCTCTGGGTGCATGAGGTAAAGCGTAAACTTTCAGTTCAAACATTATCAAAAAACATTGTTTAGCAGGTTAGCGTAACGTGTTGTCTGTTGTCCACGCGAGTAATACCTAACCACGACAGGTTGTGCCATGCCCGACTACTTTCGTCAAAGCCAATTTTGCTACGACCATTATTGCAGAATATGTTAGAATCACAGGTTAGAGTAGTTGTGGGCATTCTGACCGGCAACGACCTAGGTTTATGCGATATGAGAGTGGTTGCATCGGACTTCACATTAAGGAGCTTAGATAATGAAAAAAAAGGTTCTATTACTATTCTATTAGGGTTTCACATGAAAAATAATTTATCACTGAATATAGAAAATGTCTGCCAACAGCCCATGCCTTTCTGTTTACTGACTATTCTTTTAAAGTGACACCGACACACCGCTGTAAATACGGCACCCAGAAATCTCCTTCGTAGTTCACATACTAAACCCCAAAACAGTTACAGAATGTAGACGGCTGTTTGCCGAGATTCATCCCAGCTTTTAACAAAACTTGCATGGACAGCCTATCACACGTATAGCACAATCTGTTCTAACTGTGGTCATACTTTGCAACGCTTTGTGTGGTCTATATTCTGGAAGGTGTCTTCCATAAACCTCGATCCAATGACATCTATTTTTTTCAAGCTGCCCACTAAAGATGGGCAAAAGATAATTGAAAATCCCCGTGGAAATCATGTAAAACAACTTTGGTTTCAGCGAACAGAACTGTTTTCGATAAATTCTCATCTTTGACTGGTACAATTATATAACAAATAAAGTAACAATAACGGAACTGATTGATAGGAAAATGGGACGCGGGTAAGGCGATTGGGCATAACAGACAAACACGACCTAGTTGTGATTATGCTCACAAGGTTTTAGGAAGTCAATGTTAATTGGGGGTGAGGTGGGTGGGGGAACGGGATCAAATTGCCTCGTGAGCTGAGTGTACGTGTTTGGCCATGGTAATCCCAAGGTGTGAACGAACTGTTTTTGAACATTACTGATGAGTAGTCGAGGATTTGGTTTTATTTTCAAGTTGACCACCACTCACATTTGATCTCAGCCTCCGCATTCAGATAGACTTTCCAGCCAGCCTCTTTCGAAAAGTTGCACTAGACTCGAGTTTTGCTCTCATTAGAGCTCATCAGTAGTGCATATCCTTGTCACGGTCGAGATTTGAATTCCGGCCATTCAATCATGAGGCAACCGTGTTGACCACTGCTCCATTGACCTCACATCAGGCACGACCGGATTATCAAATCTGAACGCTCAACCACTCTCGCTTGTGAGCAATGATCACACACAAATCCGGTTGACCTAATCGGATTGTGATCGCCTCGGTTGTAGACAGGATGCGCCACTTGATCGTTCGTGACGTGGCGGCCGGGGCACGGTAAACAGTGTAAAACGCTCTGTCCGTGTCTGTATGTCGATCACAGTACACTAGGTGGACCAGGATAGATGAGTTGATGTTCTTTGTTATTCCGGAGTGAAACCACGCCGAGCAGTGTTCACGAATTCTTTCCGATAAACTCCTAGCGGTGCGACCAATATGTGCTGGTATTTTTATGGTGCATCTAGGAAAACAATCAGCAACGGCCGTACACTCCGCAACGCTTTATAAGGGATATATTGACAGCATATTCTATGTATGAATCACAACGACATGCACATAAACCAATGGTCTGAATCAGAACATTCAGTTCACCACAATTCAGGAGGATAACAAACTCTTCTCCACAGATGTGAAAATCTATGTGAATTGTGATCACCAGATAAGTGCTCAAGAAACCCACCTAGACGGAATAGTATATTCCTTCCAGATATTTCCACTAGCATCTATCGAACGCAATCTCGTTCGAACCCTCTTCAGTAGGATTCGAAGAATTTGCTCACTCGAGGTAAATGAGGAGAAACAAACACTTATCCACTAGACACTGGTGCACAACGGCTACCCTACGGGCTTCATCGCGAACTACGTTAGCAAAAGCTCGAGGCGATGGATATCAAAATCAGTGTCCCGCAAACTCGTGTATATAACACTGTCATACAAGGGTGAGTTTGCAACCACCCTCATCCGACGTAGGTTAAAACGTGCTGTCAGAGCTGCGTACAACCCGGCAGAATTAACAATGAACACGGTTGCCCTGTACACGGAGGAAAGACCCAGGCAACTCACTAGTCACATCCAACTTTATTTATCAATTCACTTGTACTTGTGGAGTCAAGTACATCGGCCGAAAGGTGAGAACGCTTGGGACACGGGTCTCGGAGCACATTCTCAAATGTCTAGTGAGCAACCAAACCGGCACTGCACGATCTTTTATCACAGGACTTTTAGAAGAAACGAGATGTGTAGTTCAAGTAGAGAAGGCTTTTTGTGTGTTTTATCGCCCAACCAATCGACACATTTCAGCTTTTGCTGAAAGCTTTGTGATGCAACCTCTCCTTGTGTACATGAGCAAAAGATAGTCAGCCTATTACCATCATAATGTTAGGGGTTTGTCACAATGAGTTTGTATTATTCGTTATGGTCGTTTTTATTGTTCGGACTTTGTAGTTATGCTGTATACATTGGTTTATTACGTCCTCTCGTCTTGAGCTTACTTTTAGGCTTTCTATTGACTTCCGATTTTTACTCCTGTTTCACTGTTAGATCGATATTTTCAGCATTTTTAATTCCGTCTGTACACTGAATTAATCACTAGCAACAAAATTTGTTCGTCCAACTGTGACAGCAACTTGTGCACCAGTTTATTATGAGAAGCTGTATTCATTCCTGACTTTATCGCTGTAACTCAAATTTTCAGAAGAAATTCAACAGTATTCACTGATGCACATTTTGAATAAAAACATGAGGGTGCATGTCTGTTTACATCATCTTATGTCAATCATTTTTTGAAACACTGATTTCTATAATCACATGGTCACAACTTCTGTGATGACGTGCTTTTAGAGAATCACTTTCAAACTCACTTTACCTGTGAGTTGCTGTACGCACAGTACAGTATGCGCAGTGTTCTTATTGCTTATGAAGCTTACCGTCAGTGTTTTTTTACCAGTGCGCCAGCTGATAGCTTTAACTGATAAGTTCCCCTTCTTTCATTAGTAAACCAGTGAGTGAGTAAGCGTAATTTCAGCTTGCTGGCAAAATGAATCGTTCTTGCTTTGACATGAGAGACTCTACAACCACTATCTTTATAGCGGACAACTCTGACGCCGGTCATGTTGACACAATCTAACGTTCTTTTCTTAAAATAAAAATCTTTTAAATTTACCGTCTTGCTATATGTAAACTCTAACAAACCCGTGTCAAAAGTTTGCATGCAGACAAAACACAAAGAGGACTATAATTTGATGTTTTGGTTTACTGGCTTACCCTTTCTTGCCGAGTAATAATAATTTCTAGAACGACTGAAGCCAGAACGACATTTGCGATGTACTGTTAACGGTGGGCTCCAAAAAGTGTTCCCAATCAGTCCATCACATTGGGAAGACTATTACCGGAAGTGAAGAGTACTTCAGCACACCCACCGTCATCACCACCAACCTCTTCAATTTTTGCCACCGTTAAGATGATGAACGAGGATAAAAGTACACCAACATCCAAATCACGTGCTTCTCCCAGATCGCCGTGAAAGTTTTGAAAAACAAAACGAACCGTTTTTATTACATTCACTAAATGCTCCATTAAAATGCAGTGAATAGGTGATGAAATGTAGATTAATATGTTAATGATGACAGATCTTGAACTTGAAACAGAGGTTGTAGTCAACCGCTTTAAAACATGCGAATCTGAAGTGAATATCACTGTCTTTGAAGTTCATCAGCTGTGCATGTTCTTCTTGCGACCAGAATATGAACTCTTGATCACGACTTCTTGAATTATCTATGTTAACAGATGTGCCACTGACATCTTATCAGACACCACCGAAATGTTATCCGCGGAGGCTCAGCCGCATTGTGAATGATGTATATTCGCTTGCCGGTTTAACTTTCACATGATTTCGATTGTGACTGTAAGTACAACAACATATGACGCCATCGCTTAGTGTTGCATTCTTCGCAGGAACTCTCCAGTTTTCGTTTGTTTTTCGAGTCTATAAGATGGTCTATAAGTAATGTCAGGACATCACAGTACATGATGCAAAGTATGTGCATCCAGTCACTACTGGCTGAGTGGCTTTAGGAACACTCGCTTTTGGATAAAGTCATCAGTCTTCGGAAGTGTAGTATGGTTTATGACATTTTCGCACGAACTGATGGCTTGGAAGTTGACAGTCCAACCTCTTGAGTTAACGGGAGCCTTGTTCTACTTTGTTTGTCCACTACTTTTGCATACTTTCTGAATTGTACTCGTATAAGCTCAAGCAATATACACTATCATAGTTTCGTGCCAATAAAATGGTCTACGCACAGGAGTTTTAATTGGGAATCATACAAATGTGATTCAGTTGTACAACAGTGGTTAGGTATTCCAGCAGACAGACAAAAGCCGAGAGTATATCACAAAACAATGATCTGCTCAAAGGTAGAAGAAACTTTTGAGATGGCAACAAGTTTGCATCGTAGTATTACACATTCTATGGAGCGTAATCGAAAAGCAACAGTACGAGATAATGCTCCAGTTGTCTGTGTGATTGGAAGTGTCTTAAAATCACAACAGTAAGACTGTGCATACTGTCTATCGGACTCAATAAATTCAACTCATTAAGCTACTTCTTATTCGCCAAAGTAAACGAACTGAACCTCTGAACATAAGCCCTGAGATTAGAAGTTAACGTAAGGTGTTCAAACTGACGAAACTAATTCTTGGTTGTTAAACTCACTGACTTCATAAGTGACCGTCGATTCTCTTATGTAGTAGAAAATATGAGACAAAGGTAAATGGTTTGTCGCTGTTTTTATAGAACGCGGGACTTCACGTTCTAGTGCCTGAGAAGGCTCATTATCTACGTATTCGAAATACATTGGTTCCTTCATTAATGCAACCGGTCATCGATTTGTTCACTAGGCAAGCGGTTTATTAGCGACAATATTCAATAGTATTTACTCATAATGACTAGCATTCATTTGTATAGAGTTTTACTCAAAATGTTTTCCCAACCACGACGAGGTCTATACTTGGATGTAATCGCGTGTTTTGTATAAATATTAAAGCCACTCAATTTTGTGGCTAGACACTTCATCACCCCACCGATATCTGTGGAACAACCTCACGAAGTTGAAGGTGATACTGGAACGTCACATATATGATCTGATCAGAGGCGGCCAGATATATAACCTTCACACACAGTACAAAAGTACATGGTGCTTCTTAGCAGCCAATCTCGCAACGTACACTAGATTTGATACCAGCGCTTACCAACTATTCACTGGATACGAACTGAACGTTTCAACCTCAAACTGTACTGGTCTGTCGCTCTTATTGCGGGCACCTTACACCAAGTGCTGCTTAAACAGTTCAGACTTACACTGAAGTCTTTCAGGATGAATTCTATCTCGCCACACGTTTGTTGTTTTGTGGTAAATCAGCCCTCTACGAGCTTGCCCCCAGAGGAGATTAGAAGGTATATATAACGATCCCCTGTAAAACCCACAATCTACGGTCAGGAATATGCAGTTGGAAGGACATCAACTACTGTACCACAAGTCAGAGTTCTCATCCATTCAATTACACAACTTATGAACCTCCTACACTGAAAAGGAGACGCGATCGGTGCAATTTTACCTTGAATTAGATTAGGGAGTCAGACCGTTAATCGACAGATGGATGCAACTTACAAATACTTCTCTCAATTTACTCCATGTGTAAGATCACCGTACAACGTTTTGTAAATTTTGGAAGGTTTCTAACGTCAATCTAAAAAACAGTCAAAATTGTTGAGAGTTCGTGGTTCTTTGAATTGTCACTCAACCTGCCCACTTTCTTGGCGTTGATTATAGCGTTCTAATGGGATCTAGTATTCTATCTTTTTTCTCCCGCTAAAATGAGCCAGCCAGTGGTTCCTCCACACAACAAAAGTTGTGGTCTTAATTAGTTGAATTCTACTTGATTTCGTACTACTTGATATTGGACAGTAGGTTACAACTGTTTAACATTTTTTCCGTTGTGCCTGTAAATGGATGGAACTTAGCACGATTTATCGAGGATCGCAAATAGAACAAAAGGTCCGCAACGCCCTTTGCTTGTCATATTTTAGTGCCGCAACACCAACATTATCCGGCAGTAGCACTGTTTTCCATCGTAACACTGCGCCTTACTGAACCTCCTGCTGTCCGAATGTTCAAATGGGTTGTGTGTTCAGGAACAACTGTTATCGCTACCATGGTAGTGACAGCTATTGTGAACTCTGGCGGTTGGCTTTTTGCAATGCTTCGTTCGATTGCTCACATTGACACGAGGACGGTCCGTCGTGTATCCCCGTAACCATGTAGCGATGTTTGTCAGAACTTATATCGTGGATTGTCAGTCTATTGTTTCCTTCACACTACATAGGTAACATCAGTGAGTGTGGAAGTTGAAGCCGGTCAACCAAACAGAACTTTGTTTAATCCCCACACAAACTCAGAGGTGTATACATCTTAAAACAGCTTGTTCCAACTCGACTGAGTGGAAAGAGTATGCTGCTGCGATATATTAAACCGTGTATACTTGATATTATGGTACCGTTGTGTTACATTCATACTTCGTGTTGACAAGTAGTTTCGAAAAAGTGACGAAAGCAGTGAAACCGTAAAATACTGAAACATTTACATAGTTTATACAGTGTAATTCGATGACCTATTGCTAAACCTCAAGAATACACGTTGCGTGATGATCACTTGCTCTGAACCGATTAATTTGCTATAAATTCGCAAGCTCATATGACGAACTTCTTTTGTCCACGGTTGGTTGTCTTTGTTTTGGCGGTCTAAAAATGGTTTACAAATAAGAAGGAAAAATTAGTGGATCTTTTCAACAGAAAGTGTAGAAAAAGTCACTGGGTTGCGATCACTTCAGTAACAGAGGCTGAAGCACAATAATCGAACACCCCAACACATACGTTGACTTGACGGTTCAAGGAAATGAGTCATGAATGTGAACAAAAAGTTTGAATCACAAACTGTATGATAGAGTTAGGCTCCCTTTCGTGCAAGACCCGTAAGTCACAGTTTGTTTTTCAGTCCGGATGTGTGCATTTACTACTGATAAGCTCTAACATAGTGCTTCTTTTCCAAATGATTGTATTTTTGATCAATGATAATTAGGATAGAATTTTTCCAGAAATAAGCTTAATGTCAGTCATACCTAACTGCAGCTTCTACATTCTGATAGAATTTTCAATCCGCGACTTTTAAAACAGACTGGTTGACAAATATATGATAATAGGAAATCTTTAGTCGATCACGAGTGTTGTTCAAGTTATATGGGTCGCTAAATGTTAGATTTATAATCAACCGTGAATGTAATTTAACCCACAGGAAGCAAAATATCTTATTTATATGGTGTGATTTTTTTTAAACACTGTTAAATATTATATGAGGAGAATGCCGGTTATGTCCCATGGTTTGCAAAATATTTCCTTTCCTGGGTCAAACATTGCTACCACTGAATTAATCGATAAGTCAAATTCCACATAAATGCACTGAGTTACTAACGAGTACGCGCTATTTACCCGTCTCAACTGCAGTCAATTCTAAATCACTAAACCCCTTCTTTTGTTTGAACCCCTGCTTATTTGTTCACTGTTTTCGAAATAACTGAACAGCCATTGGACGCACAAAACAGTTCAGCTAAAGTATGACAACATGTGAAATATCTGCAAAATCTGATCATAAGGTTGTTTGGTTAGCATGTAAGCGCGTTACTTGTGGCTCGAGAGCAATATCTTGTGGAGCACATACACTGAGGTATCATGGTAAGGATTAGCTTGTCTGACCAATTCGCTGGGCGACTTGTCTTCTCTTCAGAAAATAGAGCAGTCTTGTAGACGATTGTGAATGTGCCTTTAGATGTAACGGTTTGGTGATGCTTATTTGCGAGGTGAACAGTGTGGCAGCCAACGAAACCGCTTCGCAAGCGCCGGAATGAAATCTCTATTCCGAACATGGCCATGTAATATTGATGGACTCGAATGGGGAAAAAATTGATGGAAATCTATCTTCACATGGAAATTCCGACCACATATGCATCTTAATCACCCTCTAATACTTCATCGCTTTTGGTAGTTAGTTGATAAACCCTGATTTGATTAGCTAGATGGAAGTAAACTCATGTAAGATCCGGCAAACAACCAATATTTGTGTGCTGATCTTATCTGAACGCCAGAGATGATCATATATCTTAAAGTGAACAGATCTGGAAAAAACATGATGACTTCCATAATTCACAGAAAATCAACAAGACTAGCATTTGGACGGTATGGATAGGGCAGTTTCACTAACTGCATCGTGAGTTTAGTCCCACCTAAGCCAACAAAATGTCAGCAACAACGCAGCTAATCTTGCCCCATTGTTTCCTGGTAATAAAGTGATGGAAAATGAACAGTCAAATACTCTCACAACGGTGTAACCCAATAGAGAGATGTGTACAGTATATAGTGACTCGATGTAAGCTGTTGTGACACTAAATTTGTCATATGATTTTGTTAGGAGGCATATGTTCTAACGAATCAGTCAAGGCGAACCAGGTCACGTCGGCTGATTGATCCGGCTTCGAATGGACTGATGTGTATCATTCCATGAGGACGAACACCTATGTCCAATCTGAACTGTAATGTAATTCCTTCTAACGGCTCGACTGCCATATATGACCACCTGATCCGATCCGGTCTGCGGCTGACTACTGTACATGACCGTCTAGTCTGATTTATTATACATCTTTTTGGCCGTATATGATATGATAGTCAGGTTACCAAATCGTCTTCAGAACAAACATAGTGACTTTCCTGTGTATTTTAATCACTAATACCGTAAGTGTAATTCTCCTGAATTTGTTCATTCGCGGCTTGGGTGATAGACTAAATTATCCGATGTTAGCTAAGTAGAGACTCTACTGATGTGGGTGGTGAAACTGCCACTGGCCTACGTTTCATCATAAAACAATTGTTTGAAAAGGTCCATTACACACAACCAGTTTGTTTGACCATACAATCTTATCAACACAGTGGCGAGCATATCATAGGTCTCCATTCATCATAGTCAAGCACGCATTTCACGGCATGTGATTGTCAGTTGGTGGTGGTATTTCATTTACACCGCCTGTCCTGACTGTTTCTCAGCACTTGCATACTGCATTTAAAAATATTAGAAATAAGTCATATCTTTAGATTTAAATGATACCATACAAAAGCCACTTTGATTGACAGAGACTTTTATCCTATCAAGTCTCATTTGCATTTAAACACGGCTCTAATTTATTTTGTCACTTTAAGATGACGATCAGGTTGATGTTGTTTAGGCGAACTACTCAAACTCGGGCCTCGGTTTTGTTACTCATATCCAACGTGATGACTGGATAACACGTATTGAAGAATAATTTTAAAAAGGGACTATTTGAGATGGCCGGGCTGTGTCTGCCACATTCGACGAGAACATTGATCATCAGACAAAATCTCGAAGTAGTTGTACTAATACATCAACGCAGATTGGGAAAGTCGGGGCTGCTCCGGGGATGGAAGTTGGTACGTATAAACTGTCTATTTAGTGACTTCAGAATGACGCAAATCGATCACTGAGAAGCTAGTTGAGGTGGCTACTTACCTCAGTCTACGGCTCAACTACATCAAAACCGTCGTCAGCAAGTCAACTCGCTCACACATTTGACTATCACTCACAAATAAGCGCAAATTTCACAACCTCAAAGACATTCTAGACTGTCCCTTCCAACAGCGGTTGTGAAAACATTGTATAGGAATGGAAGAACTCCGACCAATTTTGTGATGTTCAGAACACGTCAGACAAAAGTCCTTACTACCAATCAATGGACCAATCTTAGTCTACTCATTTTTGTTCCCTATGCTTCAGCGCAAACCCTTTCTTCCGGACTATTCATCACCACTGTCGTTGAAGCCGAAGGTACAGGAACAACATTTAATCAGAATGACGCCTATCTGTGTGGTTATTTGACTGAAAACCGCTTGATTGCCCTGGAGTTAATTCTTAAGTCGTCTTATGTTTTCTTCTTCCCCTATTTTGATCAAATGAGAAACACAACTTTGAACAACCTGTAAGCAAACACTTACATTTGGTAATAGAGATTGTCATCTAGCTCAGATGTTTAAACAGACAAAACGAACTAACCGAAGTATGTGAAGGCGTTGAAGCTACGTAAGATTAGTTGTATGCCTATACTAATCTGAACATATTAAGAAAAATTGGTCAAATGTTGAATGACAGTGGCCAGTATTACTCTTCTATAACTTACTGAGGTAGAAAGAATGGATGTGCTGGGAAAGTTGCAAACGCAATACACACAAGCAGTCAGGTCAGTTGATTCTGGAAAGAATGAAGGAAAATGTATAAACTTCAAATGAGTTACCCGGTTGGTTCAAAGTATCCATCCCTTTAGCTAATGGTACACATATGTTACCCGTTTGATTAAAAATCGGTACCACATCCCACTGAGGTCTGAAGTTTCCATTCTCTTCATAAGACATTTTATTCACTGGCTTATGAGGTTAATCGTCACCGTGTAGTCTTTAACTCTAGTCAAATTACATAAGTTTATTACGGATAATTTTTATCACCTATCTAATGCGTTACTGAATCACCGTTGCTTAGTTGCGTAGATGTTTTTTTGTGGTTGATTAGGCTTGGCCAATACACGCTTTAGACCATTCGGAAGTAAAAATATAAGCTGAAATTCAAAATGGCATCCTCCTACCATGGTCAACATTTATCATTAGCCCATCAACCTAAATTGTAGTGGCTTATTTTAGTCACCTTGATTATGTGAGCTTTCTTGCATAACCAACATTGTTTCGATCGCAGCTTCAACAGTTTGCCGGCTTCTGTTTTTCACCTATCACACTCAAGCCGGCACACTCTAGCAGACCTTCTTGTTTGAACTTAACAGGTAGAATTGATCAGAAATAAGCTCCACCAGACAACTTTCGTGTCGTACGCTACAGGTTTTCTCGGCCCACCCATTAATCCCAAGAAAACTAGTTGTGATGACCGTTTAGGATAACATAAATGTGCATATGACAGTTCACCCTCGTGCGTTTTCTCGTTGGTTGTATTTCGTGCTCCATGGTGATGTTTGGTACAGTGAACAGACTAAGTTGGCTTGTGTAATGGATAAAAGACATATGAAATGGTATTGATTAGGTGGGTTAAAATGACGGACCAAATTTATTCACTTGATGAGTAGACCAAAAGTTGACGAAACCAGATAGCTTTAAGTGTGTGTTAAAGTATGAGTCATTAAGATGGATAAACTTAACAAATCTTGAGGGTTTTAGCCAATATGAAATAATCATGAGTTGTCCCTTGTTGATTCGATCACTAGGGTGCTTATCGGTGTCAATAACTGCTTGAACGCAGGTTAGAAGTCTGTGACACAGATTAGAAAGGAATTTATCAGAATTTACCAAGCCATACAGTGAAACAATGTGATAGGTCCATTTTCCCTACTTTGTTCAAAATGACCTTCAAGCAGACCTTTCTAACACGTACACGTCTAAGTAACCCACAATCGAAGTTGTATGAAAACATCCCAAATGGTGCGCCTCAATCTTATTAAGAAGAAACCTAAAACAGTTAATCAGTTGCCAATGGTTACACTTCTCATTATGACGTAGCATGTGATCAACACAGTTTCATGCAACTTTATAATTCCTGCAGCTACCGCCATTCTTCGCTAGCCATATTATCCGGGAATATTCACATTATTCCGTCTCAATAAAGCAAGTGTATGACAACCAGGTTTTTTGTTTTCTGACAGCCGCTGTGTCCTCAAAACTGTACAGTGCCCATGTACACTTATTGCATCCGATAAAAACTACGGGTACTTGACTTCCTAAACACGTACAGATTAAACAGCGTTAATCAGCATCGCCCAATGACACCCTCGAATCTGCGTTGAACATCGCTGTTAAGGGTGTTGGAAAATATCGATCAGCTTTTCGCTTACCCAATCTGGTGCACTATTCTACTGTGCACAACACTACGCGTGCACACGCCAACGCGTATACACCAGAAAGCTGGGCTTGATTTTAAGTGTGTGCCGACTCTGTATGTGTTGGCCGCCTGTGTTAAAGTCTGGGGATTTGTCTCGTCCTTGGGATGCACATAGTTTTGATGTGCGTTCCGCTCATTTCCACCAGTAAATAAGCGCAAGGCTAACTCTGGGCAGGGCGGTAAAATAAACCTCAATGTGGATCACTGGAGTGGGTCGACTGACTGTTTGAGTTTGCGTGAAACGGATTTACACATCGATCGACTAGGCACTGACACCAGCACCAAGTGAATGTCCTCAAAGTTGGATCAGACGTCGAACAAAAAAGCATGCATCGTAAGTCAAAACTATGAATGAACAGGATTTACCCAGATTTGAATAGGGTGTACGGAATATAAATTGACTGACTGCAATAGGTACATATCATATGATGATGAGCATCGATGATAGGGTTTGCATCTCAGATGACTGTCGACTTTCTAAATCAAGTTTGAAAGAGTCAGTCACACTTAACTGGTGACCAATAAGCACTTGTGTATATTTTATCTTCAACCGTGGAACCATAGACCTGGAAATTACTTAGATTGACCACCTGCACTCTTTATTTGCGTACTACTCGAAATTTTTCAAATTAATTTTGTGATGTACATAAAACGGCAGTAACGTCTTCCCACTGCTTTACTGCTTCCGTTGACATTGATGATTAAGTAGTGATTTGGTCAGATTGGCCAAAAATGGCATTGCGCATATTTTCCTCCAATAACAATGACTCTATATACTCGGTGGTTGGAGAGAATCACAGTGATGGAAGTGTATACAACTCCAAGCCAGTTTGATTACGTGTAAGCCTATTTCTAAACTTCAGTTGAGCAACAGGCTTTGATTTGACCTCAGCACTCGCATTTCAGTAGACATTTTGGCTAGTCTACCAGATTTCAGTTTCGCTCTCGTTGGTCCCCTTCAATAGTGTATATATTTGCTCTGGCCACGTTTTCATAAGTATATGATGATTCAGTTGTGTCCAATGTGGTGACTGTAGCGCGATGGTCAATTCGGTCGCTTATTAAAGGCCTGACCGGAGTTCAAATCAGCACCGTAACTATGATACGCACTACTGACGAATCACAGGAGTGAGATTCGAATAGGGCACTTCCTTTTTGAAAGGGCAAGTCGAAAAATCTATGGAAATGTGACATGTGTGAGCAAGTGTTAGTAATATTCGATTCACATTAACTAGACAACAGGCCACGGCTGACCAGTATTACAAATACACGATGAAATTATGGGATTTTTAGTCAATTTTCCGTCTGGATAACAGTTCGTGCTTAACCTTGTTGACAAAATGGCAATGAACTGACCCAAACCGGGAAGAGTGGTAGCAGATTGCAGAGTAAATATGCTACACGCAATGGATAATGAACAATCCAAAGAACGTGTGCAGGAAAAATCACCGCATTCGAAATCTTTCACACGACCACCATAGTGGTGTGATATTTTTAGAACATAGTCAAAAAACGATCAGAGACGAACATTTCAACCAATATCAAAAAACATGCGATATTATGATTATAGACGGAGAAACAGATGGCGGATAAGACGCTGAGTTTTTGTTTACCGAATGGCAAATTTATTATCTTATACCAAAACGTTTTCGCCTCCCATATACTTAAGTAAGATTGTGAGATAAAATGGCATCCAAGCATCTGACGGAAGGGGTAGGTCACTTCAGGCATGCAAATTATGATAACGATGGTTACTGTAGAAAAAATCGAAGAACGTGGAAAGGTGGAAGAATAGTTAACAGACTAGTTGGCCGGTTTCATTGGAACATTCTGTACAAGTGTAAAAGAGTTCCTATCATGATGTAAACTTTTGTTTAGCAATATAACCGTTGCTTTTCAAAACAAACCAGTTGTGAAGAATATCTCAGACTACACAAAAAAACTAAGTACTGAGTGGCACAGAGAAGCGCTTTGTCTGACAATTGGGTGCACTGTTGCATACATACCCAGACTAGAAGCTTTCAACCTAGTAGTTGGGTAGAATCCTTATTCAAGCAAAGTTAAGCTACTCTGTGTTATCTGTGTTCCTCTGTGGAACTATATCTGAGTTGGATGTTTTAAGCGATCTCAACGACCATTGGCATTCGTGTTGTTTTTGTTACTCACTCATCGGTTTACTATCAGTTGTTTTGGTGATTGATTCAGTTAAAAACAACAACCGGACTGTTTACATCGTTAGAAGTCCGTTATCTTTTGGCCGACTTCTTTGAGGCATTATACGCCTTGACTTCAACGTAAATGCAAGTCTGATGTTATCGACGTACATCTTTTGTGCACTGTAAACATCACAAATAAATGTTGTGCTGTTTACAGAAGATATTAAACGTATGCAGGAGTAAAAAATACGAGATAAAAATGTATTAAACAGATCAATAGAGGTAAAAAAAGCTTAGTATTTACTAGATTGAGTAGTGATCAACACTTCTGAGCTAACAACTATTGCTACTACCTTGAAGATTTTCTAGACCTCATGGCATTGTACTAGCGGAGCATTTATTGCATACGACTGTAGCTTATCAATATAGTACGCGAACGCCATCAAATTGTATCTGCCAAACAGTTCGCAATTTGAGAACTCTGCTCAGGTGCAGTTCACATAAGGCACACTTATTCACTGAAACAGGCATTCAGACACGAATAACTGTCAGATAAATTTAGCAAGTAACTAGCCGTCGTTTATTTTCGTGATTACTTTAACATTGTCTAGCGGTGCGCAGATTTAATAAAAACGCCGTTTCAAAGTCTTCTGTCTAATATTTTCCTGCAATTTGACTTCCTACCTCGTTCCCGAAAATAAGTTTTATACGACTTGAAAGACAGTTATGAGCAGTAAACTGGGATTGCGCGAAAGCCCAGACAGACGGTGCTCACCAAATTATCACGCCAATTTAAAAATGTTGTTGGTAACGGAATGGTCAAGAAACTTTTTACGACAATGTCATTTTCCCATGCAATTCCCATGCAATTATTGGGAGCCATTTTCGTGCGCGGATTATTGGATGACTATGTTTAGTTATTGGTGGTAATTGGCCCTGACCACCGTTTCTTCCAAAATAGACGCAAAAATGGTTATCATCAGAGTTTATCAATGATTGAATAATCCTTTAAATTACACTGCTTCATTCTGATTCGCTGCAACAGTATGTTTAATAGTTTGAAAAACTATCCCATATCTTGTGTGACAGATGAGAATGCATGAATTTTATTTGGGTTCATAAAGGTGTTACACCATCTCTTAGGAGTGTATCTTTCATAAAATTCCGTTGCCGTGTCTCTTCTCGATGTGATCGAGCGACATGCTTGTTACTCACAAGTGACTATGGTTGATGGACTAAATGGGATAGTCCCGTCATAGTAAATATGATGTCAGCGGTACGGGGATCAACACGATTACCCCAAGAGAACATAGAGAAAAGTTCAAGACCCAACTGTAGAAAAGATGTGTGCCACAGACAAACCCTGAAAACTACCCAGTTTACTTATGGTCCTTACTCCAAAATGGACTAGATACAAGGTTTCTACGAATAGAAAGGTTGCAGTGTATTGGAAGTCGGTTTCAACTTACATAAACTGAAGTCCATATCAATTGCAAATAATTGCTATGGTTATTCTTTTCGTTAGAAACACCCTTGACTCAACAAGTGCAATGCATCTGCCAGACACTAGTTACATTCAGTATAGCACACTCCTTAGTTTTGGTCGGTAATGATAGATAAATTTTTGATGCGTTGCTTCTCACGAAAATATATAGATATATATGGCCTTTGTGTACAGTCAGTAGTATATCAAATTACGACTGACCGATATCTTCATTGTTACTGTTTCGTGTATAAAGCTGTACATTTTTCACAGCCCCGTGTCACGCATTGAAAGCGCGTGTTGCCAAACGATGTTTAGTTCGATGAGTTTCAACTAACTCCTCTGCTATTTACCGGGAAACGGGCATTCGTACAGTCTCAAATTATTTAAATAAGGTGAATCACCATACTTGTGATACGTGTGTAATCGGCACTAATGAAAAACCTAAATAACCAAATAAAGAATTATTGTGGTTGTCATGTATTCTGTTCTCCTTCATACACTTGCAGTTATTGATTACTGCATAATTTCACATTTTGAAAAAATTCGTGTGGATCAATTGAGCCTACACTGAAAGTCCTAATATCGGCCACTTTTAACTTTAGCCAACTAGGCTGTTGAGTGGGACGGCAGCTTTCTTCACCGTAGTTTCACCCCATATGATTGTCTTGGCATGTGACAACGGTACTAGACAGTGTTAATGCACTAGGCCAATATTCCGGCGCTAGTCTCGAGTTGGATATCGACGTGGAAAGTTTGCTGCCTTCAAAAACAACCAGCGGTAGTTGCTATCTTACAGTATTACGCAATTTCCTGGACACATGAGCTTAAGGCATGTGAGCGTCCTTAATCTTTATCGTTACACCAGAATGTTGTGCCCACAGTGCATGTTTCAGTCAATCAGGCAGCCAAAGCAAATATGGTTTGTGTAGGTTCCCTTTTCATACGAACTTACTGAACAGATAATACCGGGCATAAATAATAAGCGGCTAGAAAACGAAGAGTGCAATCTACACGTTTTGTTCACAGGCTGAGAGCAGCAGTCTTTAATATCGAAAGTAGACAGGCCCTTTTACGTTACCCACTCCTAGCACAAGCAGTAGAGCGCTGACTCTTGCTGGGTCGAGGCTAACAGTTTAATCACTGCTTGGTTGATCTCACGCATAGCGTGACTGGTCATCCTGTCCAAACTCTGCTGCAGTCGCTTCTAAGTGTAGCTAAACTTGTTCGATAGCCCTGAAGAAGAACAAAACAACACTCCGGTTAACCATAAGTGACGCATTCAACAGTAGAAATTCTCAGTCGTTATACTTGTTTTCCTTAATGTGGCGTAAATTTTGGCCTCTAGTATTAAGCTTCTATTGTCCCAAGCACAGTATTCGTTTCGAAGCTAACCAGTTGAGATGTTCGACTCAATACATAAACTTGAATAACTTTGCTTTTTAGCTCATTTCAATCAAATCTCTCAACCTAACAATCAAAGAATATTTCGTCCAGTTAACTAAAATTTGTCGCTAGATTAACAACATTAATACCTGCTGGTTCAACTCTTAATAAATCGGTAAGTTCTTTGAAAATTGGCGGATTTCTTCTTAAATCAGAAGCCTCCGACTTTATACGTCCACACACTGGCACTGAAATGCAGCGATCTTATGTTCACAGTTTCATGCAACCACATTTAATTGAGCACAGAGTTTGTTGATCACACCTGTCAGGATAGCCCCTAATCAGAAAAATGTCTCAGTCTACTAATCTGATATATTTGTTTATTCCACTCTGGTTTTGATCATTCACGTTGTATATGAAACGTTAATTGAGTCAAACAGACGATAATCTGTGGCTATGAGTAACACTTGTTTGTGTTTCTCATTCAGTCATCAGATGAAGTCATTTGAATCGTAATTTTATCAAAGTATTGCTTGTGTGCCACAAAAACGTGCAGCCCATTGATTTGGACATACTTTAAAAGTCTCAACTAATTCCCACTTGTATTGACAACCTTAACCGTGATATCCAGGACTACTTGTCTAGTGTGGTAGAAGCTCACAAATTTTTGTTTGTTTTCTGTATTTCTGCAATTGATTGAGATGAGAGCCGTACTACATGTTGTCATATCAAATTTTTGAGTTTTAGTAACGTATGACACTTGGAGCCAGATAATTGAGGTGGATACTGCACATTCCACTAATTGAGGTCGAATCAACTCCTTGGGTTTGGTAGTGTTTTTGACTCAATACATTTGAATTCACTCGAAGAGCAAATTTGCATTATGCTTATGTGTTGATCTTCTCAGTCAACTCTGTCAGTACATTCCTGGCTTGAAGTACAAAAACCGAATTTAGGCAACTCTAACTGGGTTTAGTCAACTAACTTCAGAACAACTAGCCAGCAATCAATAGTGAGGCGTTTTGGCGGTGTTTCACCTTTAACTCAAAAGCTGTTCTTGCCCATTTGAAGCAGCCAAACCTTTGGGAGTAATTGAAAAAAACAAGAAGTGGTTTATAACTTTACCCTAAAAGTTATGGTACTTAGGTAAGAATAAAGCTACCTACTCCAGTAGTCTGTTGAGAATGAAAGACATAAGGACATTTGTGCATCAAGTTATATAATCTGATTCTAGGGTGTACTCATAAGCAGCGATAAAATTGTCAGACACAATAAAGATTCCTCGATACTTCAGGTGTTCTCTCCACTCAGCCACCGATTTGATACCAAATGGGTCGTTGGATTAAGGCAACAGTGACATATTTTTCAGAGTATTTTCCCAAGTGAATTTTTCGATGAAGATTGTTCAAAACTGTGGATTTCCAAATAAAACTGTCATAAAAATTATGGGTGAAAAACTAATGTTAGCTCTACACCACCTTGACCAATTGGCATCTAATTCTGAAGCACACTAGTGCACCACTCTTCCAGGAGGAATCGTTCTCGTTTAGGAACCAATCTTTCCTTTGTATTGTCCACTCCTTATGACTAAACCTACCAACCGAAACCGAATAAAAGACACTTCTAATTGGAGTGCTTGCATTTCCCTCGGGCTGGCAAACCAAAATGGTTACACATTTGCTGTAGGGCTGACCAATCAGGTATGCATATCTACTCTTGATCAGTTTTCACAAATTGTTCTGGCAAGCAAAACCGTATCGAAACCCGGCCTATGACAGAACTGGACTAAAATCTGTGTGTGGTCCACTAGCTGGGTATGTACAAATGACAGCACGTACAGTCCGTTCACACTTTTTGACTGGGTCAGTTCGAAACCGTTCAGATCAATCACCAGGTGAGCCAACTTGCTAAGACTGGTAACGATGTTTGGCTCAGCTGAGCGATTAAGTGGGCGAGTGGGGCTTATATTGCATACAGCATTCGTCGGATGAACCAGGAGCGCAGTATTATCAAAACTCGCGGCCAGAAAAAAAACAGCTAAAGCCTTTTGAGCACTCCGTCAGCGTACTGAACATACACAGAGAGGTAACCACGTTGTTTATTTGCTCCCGTTGTTCGCAAGGTGATAATTCTAAAGAAACCCGTAAAACGAATGCGCTGATGTTAATCGCAGGCCCCATATAATCCACACAAAAGCTTATTCCAAGGTTAGTTCAGCCAGCCCAATACTTGGACTTGTTTCAGTGCAGTGTTATTTCCTGAATTAAGCATATATTACTCAGGGCACAGTGGGATTTTGTTGGACCCACGTAGGGACATCCGTTTGCGGACGACCTAAGAATCACCCACCGAAATTACTGTTTTTATAAGCAATGTCAAGGACTTATTTTATTTTGGGCTACCCCGATTAGGTCATCTTTGAAAATAGACGTCCCATTATTCTCTCGTCCTTGAATAGCTGTAATGTTCTTATCAAAACCATTATTACCGCAGACAACAGGCTGTTTCACTCGCTAGTGCCTTGTATTGTCTGAGGTGTTCGTTGCACGCCAAGGGGTGTAGTGGATGATGGAGGGAGTGGAAGTGGCACATTGGAAGCTTACCGTTAGATCCTGCTTTCATATCAGCTGTCCTACAATAAATAATCTTACAAGTTGCAACGCGTACAACATAGTTACCACCACCTTGTGATCTGCGCTGTCCATTGCGTTATGTGATGTCAGTGTGTATTTAGCTCACACACATCTTGTGAAGGTGCACACACACTAGTCGGTAATACTGATCTTTTTATGAGTCAGTCTATGTTTTACTTCCACTCTCACGCAGGGGGACATTGTCATTTGTTACATCCAAAGCATGGTGTTGGTACACAAGATGAACTAACGATCGTCGTTCCCAATGGTTGTACCAAGGTTACATCGCACTATCAAACCCAAGTCACACGTGACAAACATTTGCAGGAAAAAGGCTGAGCACCCGGGAGTTAACTGGGAGGCAGAGGAGATCTGGGTATGGCCTGTATGGTTTCTACTTAATGTATGAAGAAAGCAACAATACCGAAAGAATAATGTACTTATCCCAAATTTGACTCAGGCTCTTTAGTTTGATAGAATACTCCGGTGCTGTTCCGTTTGCTTATCACCGACGGGTTGGTGTACTCAACGCCTGTGAATCATCATACACCCACATAATCTCCTCTGCTTTGTCAATTCACTGGCGTGTAAACAGAGCCAGTCTTCTGGAATTTACTTCGATCTAAGAACAGCATCTTATCGAAAAATGCACAATCTATTCTGTGGCAGCACAACTTGTTTATGGCTAATGACACGTTGTTTTGGTTCTTTGCTGTGTACACATTTCAGAGTTCATGTGATCACTTCTTGGTTCTGCACATAAACAGTTGACTGGAAAGTGTACAGTGGACGAGAGAAGAAGGTGGGACTGAGTAAGGTTGGGAAGCGATAAAGTCTTACGGTGCGTCCTGTTGACCGTGATTATTTTTTCTATATACCTGTTACGACAGACCGCTGGAATAGATGGAAAGAAATGTGCGGTTTCAATGGAACAGGCGATAAATTTCAACTGACAGAAATATCGGTATTATTGAACTCAGCGCGCCTGCAGCATTGTCGTATCTTTTACATTTTCTCCATTGTGGGGAGAATGTCTCCCGGCCCAAGAGACGTGGTACTATTCAGAGTGTTAAGACCTGAGTTTCTTTAAGGGGAGAGGTTATTCTGTTCTGTTGTCAAAAACCAATTATTTCTGTGAGGATGGATAACATAATTGGCTGTGTCTCACCAGCAAGCCTAGAATGCGTCATTTTTTACTCACAACTGCGTATCCAGATGATATCCTTTATGCGGTATGAGTGGCGGTCCGGAACATTCTTTGAAGGCATTCCTCCTTCATGGAGAAACCAGCTGAGCCCTCTACAGACTATGTGCAGGCGGATTTATTCCACTTTACATGCTAAAATCACATCGATCTAGTAACTGTGACATTCAGGTGAACACAGGGTTATGACCCAATGACATATATGTAGCCGGTGAGCTACTCAGCCCTGACTATGTTGCTGAGCGTCTGTAAGTGTGAACCTGAAGACGAGTTGGAACGAGACCGTGAAACCGTCTTCGGCAATGGTCACCAACAAGAAATGACTGAGTAGTGTGACTAAAAATCTTAACGTTCGCATAATAGCGTAAATGTTATAACTGATCCTACCAAAACATTCTGCAAATAAGTTTGTGTTTACTACGTTATGTAAGCATAACATGTGATTCATATCATCCTGAATGTAGTGTTTGTTGAACTTCAAAGGACGTCTGTACTCGTATTTCCACAAATCGATCTGAACTGTACCATTAGTGTTTTTAATCACGAATCGCGCTTTCAGTGCTAACCTGAAGGAATAACTCAAAATATCGTGCATTGGCGTGTAGAGCTTATTTACTGCGACCGGTCACGGTTGCCAAGGCAACTTCAAATAAGAGTAAGGTTTCCCTGGCTCCGGAAAATACAACCGACAGATTTTTTCAATCTAAATTTTAGACTAGTCAGAAAAATGAACCTTAACGACATCAATCCAGATTAATTTATGTACGGACATCAGGTTGGTCAATTCGATGTTCTTATTCGAACAAATACGAAGAGGGCAATGTTCAAAGATATAGAATAGTGTGTGGGGTGTGTGGTTTTGCGCTTATAGCAACCAAAGGAATAAACTTCAAAGCCTGTAATATAAAATCGTTCAAACACTGATTAGTGTAAACACAAGCAAATCTTGGGGGCCAATTTACCACTTTCTACAAACGTAATGAACTGTATGAAACAGTATACTCGTGCTTACATTGCCCTTGAATTTACTCGAACCTTGAGTATCTTAATATCAAACGCGGTTTGCTTGATTCCAGAGAAACTTGCAGATCTAAGTAAACTCAAGAATTCTTAGGGACATCTAGTTCTCTGTCAGGCTGTTCACAAAATTACTCCGCAGATAATAGTTGGTTGAAATATTTGTGAACAAAACCCATACCTATAAGATTGCGCCTGGGTTTAAGACAGCAAAAGTTTGTGGAACGAGTATGCCACACCCATAGTCTAGCATACTCAACATACTTCGTCACACAAAGAACAGTGTTCAGTTGGCGGTGACAGTTGACACTGAAGCATAACTGCAATCTACTGAAGCAATTCTCGTGACCAGCTGATCAGCTACTCTGTTCCGTATTCCCAATATGTGTGCGCGGAATCATCTAACTCTCGCTTCGGCGCCAAAACTCCAATCGAACTATCAAACCTGTACATATCTGGAGATCGCATGACCCAGCAATATGAATTGTCACTACAGTCATTGTGTGTATCCTAAGTGGTGTTATTGAGATTTTAGCAGAAACATGTTTCATGACGATCGATGCGGTTAATGAAGTACTGTTGATTTGTTTTGATACACTGAGGGTTCACCAAGTCGAGGCAGCTTAGCATCGTACAATGTTGAACAGATTTGTACCTCACTGTAGCTCTTCCTTACGCCTTTTCAACAAGATGGATAAACTTGCTTAGTGAGCTTAGAAGAGCGCGCATAACCGGTTCGGCTCTCAATAAACTGACAGTAGAACCGTAGATTCAACATTGGGTTTGAGAAAAAGACTGTATAGTTTGCCTTACCTCCTCATTGTACAAACAAAACACATTGAAATATTAAACAGTCATCTAAATTACCTCCTGGGTTGAATCCGTTTATTTTAAATACAGTTTTAACGTCTCGCTCCCAAGGCTGTGATGTTCCGTCACTGGTAACAAATAAATGAAATTGTTGTGACCAACTTGGACGTACTATAAAATGGTCTAAAAACTGGTCTTATTCTGATGACAGCATGCAGAACAGATATGTGGCTGATCAATGTATGTAAATATATGGAAAAATCTTCATAAAATATATGTGTCACATCACGCATTACTGCATGTGTTCAATAATATGGGTCTCCTGTGTTGTAAAAAAATAGACGACGGAAAGAGCTCGATGTAGAAACTTGCTATATCTCCGTTTCCTTTCAACAAAACATATAGCCGAGCGATACAAAGAATAAGGAAGTTCTGCGCAATTTGCGGAGCCTACTTTGATTAAAATCGATAAGATGGACTTTGTTTCGATGCTTATTCAAAACCAATAATGTTTATTCAGGTGGACTCAGATGTAGACCTGTAATCATTTTATAGCCAGCTATTTCAACCACGAATATACAGACTTGTAAATAACATTCCTCAGCAAACTACGACCAAAAGAACTTTGGTTTACCTCAGATTTTTAGTTCTTAGCATCCTTTGACAATCATTGCCGATTTAGTACAAAGTATTGATTGTGTTTGGTTCCTTTTCACTAGGTTACAAGTCACTAGGCAATAGTCTATTTGGTACCAGCTACTGATTCCCTAAGCCAGCAGCTACAAAGAGACTAATGAGTTGGTTGCATTACTCGACATTCAGTAGTTTACTCGAAACTGTTTGCTTCCTGTGACCCTCGAGTCGTTCTCAAGTCGAATCTCCCACTCTCATTATCTTACGGTTATTTGCGATTGTAGTTATAGCTGTCCACGAACGTTCCAAACTTTTCATGGATAAGATGACTAGTTCTGTTAACTGGCATTCGATTGTTCTTGTTGGTTGCAACCCGTACATCCAAAACATGGAAAACGTCAGTTTCTTCATATATATTGTACTTCTGCTAGAATTATTGATCAATTTTTTACATTACTATGGCACTGCAGCACTACATGGTGCCATTTAGTCAAAAGCTTCCTATAATGCATTTTCAAAATGTCACTTTCACATCAGTATACTTCTACGTAAGTAGTTTCCAATCGTTTTCATTCTACATTCTTTCCTCACATGCGTGCTCAGTAAGAAACGACCACCAAAGTCATGTAAACACGCAACATTACCAAACGAAAGTGTTAACATTTGTGTACGTTCATGACATCTCAGTAGTCTCCGAGTCACAGTGCACATGTAATCCTTGAGAACAGTCACAGTAGGTAGACACAAATCAATGGGTCACCCACGAATTCGACGGATCAATAAATTACGGAACACTTGGTTACATGCAGCTATCAGCTTCAAACAAATGGCGTTTACACTTTACCTTTACAGACGTAAAATATAAGAACATAAGGAATACACGGGTAGTCAACGATTGTACTTCACACTAAAAATAGGACTGGTAAAAGGTTCCAAACAAATAACTTGTCAGAATCAACCATTTTCGCAGACAGAGATGGAGAGTAAGTAGAAGCTAACGTTGTCTGGTAGGAAGCGAGCAATTTTGAACTCCGGCTACGTAAAAACACTCCAAACGACTTACCCCGGTCCGTCTTATGACCTGGTTCCGACATGCGTCTTGCAATGGACAAGGCGGGATTTTGGTTCACTTGTTGGTTTATCAGTGC
The DNA here is from genome assembly GCA_008508345.1 of Paragonimus westermani. NCBI lineage: Eukaryota > Metazoa > Platyhelminthes > Trematoda > Plagiorchiida > Troglotrematidae > Paragonimus > Paragonimus westermani. Next base: position 113,092 of record QNGE01000216.1, on the reverse strand, counting down.
TTATTTCGTCACCATCCTCAACAACCATTTAGGCGAATGTTCAACCATCCGTTGTGATAAGCATCTCTCTGTTTTGCGAATACAGCCGCCAATGAAAGTACAGGTGAACAGCCAGATTAAGCGGAAGAATGGACGTTTCGGTAGGTTATGATTATCACAAAGCAGAGCAACATTTTTTGTAGACAACAATCCTGATTCAGATGAGACCCAACTGTGAAAAGTCAGGGCTTCGGCTGGATTCGAACCAGCGACAGACACAGCATGCCTCAACGCGGCAAGCGCTCTACCAGCTGAGCTACGAAGCCACACCGGGAGCTCGGAAATTTCACATTTGGACTCTGTTACCCACCCGTCCCACTGTCTCATATGGAATCCACCAAATGATTCAGGGGATCGACTGCCCCGGCAGGATTTCTCAAACAGTTCACGCTGGAATCCACCAACGCCACTGATGAGCATAGAAATTGTATTACTGATAAGTAGTAGTGTCTGTCGCTGGTTTGAATCCAGCCGAAGCCCTGACTTTTCACAGCTGGGTCTCATCTAAAATGATAAATCTGCCACACTACTTATCAGTAATCCTGATTCAGTCGCATGACATGTATGAATTAGAAGAGTGTGGAATTTTTAGTTACGTCGGTTATGCTACGGTCGGTGACTGGGTTTGAAGAGACTTGCTTCTTAGGAGCCATGTTCACGGTAGTTTCTACTGGTCTTCCATGACTGAATTTCCACAAAATTCGACGAATACCAATTCGTGAGTAACATCATGAATCTCTCCTCTCATTGTATATCTGCTTGGCTCAGTGAAACTGTAGTTGCACCAAACCCCGTTTGTAAGCAACTGCTGTGAAAGATTAAAAACTGTCGGTGCTGATGTCTCCAAGTAGCCCGGCAATGAATTGTGTGTTGTAATATGCCATCCTGCTGTCTAGCAAATAAAATTCTTTACACAAAAGTTAGATTGTTATTTGTTGTGCTTTTCTGAGAAACAGAAAGGAGAGACTGGATGAAATTCAAAGGGGTCAACAGTTAGACAAGACGAATTTTAGTGGTTAAAATCGGGATATCTTCAACGTAGTATTCAGAGTAGATGGTATTAGCCATGGTATCAGAGAGTTAAGGCTAAATAATTCATCACGATACCTCCGCTAGTGTAGGACACAGTGGACTATCCATGGCTACTTTGTCAATTTATTTGTAAGACAGTCCTTCGAAATCAAGACGGATATTCTCTATGGACAAAAGTGAGTTCACTGGGTTTCTCACCAAGGTGACACAAAAAAAAATCACGACAGGAAATAAAATCGCGCGAAAATTCAGGCTTTACTCAAAGAGAAACACTTGTGAATAGTCATTACCATAGTATATCTTAGCGAACTCATCAATGTGTTTACTAAAACTTGTACCAATCAGGCAGATTCGTCTGTACAGTGGAGGTGTGCAACTGACGGTTAGGACAAGGAAGTTCTACGTGCTATTTAGCAAACTCGTTGTACGTTGAGTTCTTCATGCACAGAATTGGCCTTTGTGAAACACCACATGTCCGTTTTTGGAGTACCTCTTGAGTGTCATTGACACGTTCTGATTAGCTTCATTCGTCTATAGAACTGGAGGTTTTAGCTTCCACAGGATTTGATTCGTTATCGAAGAAGTCCTTCCTTAGTATGAGACCTATTCGTTGACCACTTCAGTTGTTGTTACTGTCAACATTTCTTATATATTCGAACTTCTTACAGTGTTGACTGAAGAAAAGTATTGAAACGTTACCATCCCACAATGTCTCAGTCAGTTATTGGTGAACTGCGTTCACAGAACTCAGTGTTTTAATCGCTAAAAACTCAATAAAGAAACCCTCTAATAAAACGAACAGATTCATGTGATCTGCTAAAACATTCTGCCAACTGCCATTCTCGGAAATTTTTCCTTTATGCTACAAGTCTTCTGAAAGTTTCGGTAGTGTTCAGCTCCTAGTTACCGCTTGTCAACATTTCTAGTAGAATTTAGCCACCAGTAGCCATCCTATGTACTCATATTGAAAGATAGTACACACGCTTTAAGTTGTTGGCTGACTGACCACGGCGTATATCCTGAATACGAAGTGGTGTTGCATCTTTACAGAGTGGGAAACATACATGCTAGTCTGCTGTCATGCACGAAAGGCCTGTCCTAAATTCTACAACACTGCTGACAATCATTTGGATGTTAGTGCATCTCAGGTTGTCTGTGTCACGTACTGGAGGCCAGACCAAAGCATAAAAAATGAAACTTGATTATTCATTAACTAAAAAATTGTGAGTCAGCTCAAAATGTTTGTCTTGCACTAAACAGGATAATAATGGACTGTAAAATGATGGCTGCAAATTTACTAATAAACTGTGAAACGGTGAATCGAACGACTTTGCGTACTCAGTCAAGTGACAAAACCATAATCTACATTGGACTCAAAAATTATTAAAACGTGTCTTTTTATTGATTGCAACTGTATCTTTCTATTTCACTCGAAGAACTAATGTCCCATAAGTGCTGCTTTATTTCCTCTGTTTGCTGCATTCAATAGCTATTTGTATGGTGGTGTGTCGAAACTTTATGTTTTCGTTATGGTTATCGTTTACATTTTGCTCCCTGTTCACTTCTGAATGTCGGCTGTAGAAAATGTGCACACAGTTTAGTTCGATCGCATGTATTGTTAGAGTGCTGGAGCATGACATTTTGAAGTCCGGACCAGAAACAGTTTTTGATGGAACCTATAGAGTTCAAATGTTGTCCTCTCCAAGTTATATTGTAATAACCTACATATGACTCATTATGCGCGATTGTCACAAGGTGTAAGGAAATTATTGCAATTATGACACTGCGAGACCTCACTTTACCTGATACTTGCTGAACCTAAGCATTTTCACACACTCCTATCAAGTTGTTATCCACGTATCGTCTACTATGCATACCGCTTGTCAAAAACGAATCACACAGTATCTAACTGAATGGAATTTAGTTTGCTTGAAACTGTTGCATTAGAGGCCAAGTTTCAATCATCTTAAACACATTGAGATCAGATAAACGAGGTAATCTTATAGAATGCACACATCGCAAAACAAATTTTGTGATAGATTCTTTGAACGCCCACCGAGGCAGTCAATCCTCCGAACCAGTTGATGGGCCCCAGCGAGACGGATAAATGACTAAATCCAAATCTCGAAGTTCCTAATTCCCAATACACATGCGTAGATCTAGTATGGTGCTTGTCACGTTTTAACATCTTTTGGCCTCAAGTTCGAATTCGGCCGAAGTCTGATGTTTTCCTCACTCGGTTTCTACAATTTCAAACATGTTAGAATACCTATATCATAATTTATCTATAATTTTGTCTCATATGACGTTATCTGGTTAGCTTTGAAGACAATATTCGTCGTTTTTTTGGGTATCCATGTAATCAGATTTATGTGTACGACCGAGACCAATGCTTTAAAAACCATGACAGTGAGACAATCATTTGCAATCAGTGTTGAAAATGAAGGTTTGCTGAAATATATCAGTTTTTGTCTCCACTTACATCATGTTCGGTGTTCACACTACTATACTAGTTCAGTCTACTCAGTGTAGAAATGGTATCACCAAGAATATACTAATGTGGCGTGGTATAAAATACGAATCACGTGAACTATGTGCTTGTCGGTGCACACATTAAGACGCACACTGAGCGGTGTTAAGGCTACTTCTTCTGAGGCAACTGTAGAACAGCTATTCATATTTTTGATTGGTTAACTATGCAATGTGTCATTAGATCCAGCAGCATCATACATGTTATATACCTTCGATCCAGGAAATCAGTTTGATACTGACCTGCACTAATTGCGCTTGCCATAATTATAATAACCGGAAACTGTTGACTTGGTTTTGATGTCATGCGTCCGAGTAGAAGACAAAGAAGGAGCCTCAGTTGTTCTCTTTTTGCCTGTTTACCTCATGTATCCATCCGATCGCGGTCACATCACTCATTGCCTCCGAAATCGACCGCTGAACTGCCCGATTTATCCTCTCGAACTGCGCCAAACTTGGATGACATTCGTGGCAAACTGCGTACTTGGCATGGACCAAACGTGCTGAACGCTGACAACGTTGAACCCACTCGAACAAATGAAAACGGTACACACACACATGTTGGGGACACTGTCGAATCATCTATGGGTCAAATGACACCGTTGACAATTACCAAATCCACATCTGGTTTGACGTCAAATGGAAAACCGTCCAAAAAACCTAAACGTGATAAATCCCGTAAACAGGCCTCAGATGGAAAACAGCGGCTCCTTCGAGCAGCCAGAGCCGGTGACCTGAACAAGCTGATCGAGTTGTTGAATGGAAAAGTGGATATTAATTCCACTAATGCAGTGAGTGTTTATCAGTTTCACGTCTCACCTGACAGAAATCGTTGAAAATTCGTTCGACTTTGGATATGTTTGTATTATCTGAGGGTTAAAAGGAGTGAGGATGTAATAATTTGTTCCACAAGTTCGCCCGTATATTTTCTAGAAAACAACGGTCAGTTTAAATATTGGTATTTGCTACTGAGCTTAAGCCAAAACAGGAATTCTAGCGAATGCATCGTTTTAACTGGAGGTCAAGTCGGATGATAAACCATTCCTGAAGGCTCAGAGAGAATTGCCTACATTAGTCTTGAGTAGCTGTGTCCGGAGTTTTACACCTGCGTTTAACTTTCCTAAAAATCTCAAACAGTAAATCCGACCGAGAACGTCTTTCTGCTGAATCCTTTTTCAAAACATCACATTTATAGAAGGGGCAACCTCTGAATGCCCAACATATGCTCGCAAATTGCTATCCCAATGAACAATGGACACTATATTAAACGGTGATAGAGAACCGGAAAATAAACCGTCCAGAAAAAGGCCTCATAGTGGGGAATGTTGACTGTGGTTCGGATAAAACTGAGTTGGGAGGAAAGGGAGTGGTAAGAGATAAAGACGTGTGCAGGCAGGATTTTTGTTTTGGACTGCGGTCTAACCAATTATAATTAGACCAAATGTGATTAGACGTTCACATGAACATCTTTGGCATACAAAGTTTCGATTTGGCAAAGTATTTAAGAACTGTATAACAGGCTTCTGATACACTGTTTGGCACCATGAAAAAACCAATTATTTTAGAGGGTATGTTAAATTTTCCAGAATGTTCCTTGTCAACCTACTCGTTTATACCTGTGAGCGTAGGATGTGATGGATATTTAGCCTGCACTGGATCAATTAGTGACTGATCAATCAATCAAATATCAGTCGGTTGGAAAACAGTTGGAACGGCCTAATTGAGATTAAAGCATACCAGAAATCCATGTCTGCATTAGGTCGGTCGTAATACGAAGGCAATAACGAACTGTTTGTCGATTTAAAATCACCGCTGCTCTATACTGTCAAGTGCTCACAATCTGTAGCGTCCAGAATAATATTCTGTTTGGTCGACCAGTGCATACGTTGAGTAGCGCTCCGTTTTTTATTGGAGCGGACAAAAGTAAACCAATTAAAAGTGGTCCTGTTCACTTTGGCAGAGTGCCAGCTCAAACTTATGTGCAGACGAGCGAAAGCCAAGATCTTTTATCGTCTAGCATCCGCTTGAAACCGGACAACATGGGGGTCCGGAACACAAAGAGCAGCATCTTGCAATTCGCTGAGTGGCTATAAATTAAAGACAACCGTCAGGCTGTCGGTTGTAACCAGTGATGCATGTTAAAAATGTGCCTGACTAAGTAAAACACAGTCCGAACTAGGCTTGTTTGAGTAGTCAAGACAACACATACCAGAAATGCAACGGTTAATTTTGTCGCGTATGGTTCTATCTTCAGAATCCATCCGTCTCGTCACAATCTCACAAAATTTGGGTCTTTTGATGGTGCGGCTAAATCAGCAATGTTTATTACCAAGTATTGCTGGCCACAATTTCTAAAATCTTTAAGTTAGACTGTTCTCTATCTGCTTTAAATTCTGACTATGATTCCATTTGCGAACCGACTCTCTATGCCTGTTATGGTTCACGACTTCTCTTAACCAGCGGCATTATACTGAGTGCCGAAGTCCATGTTTATTCGGTCATTTTTATCAAATGTCCCCTTCGTAAGCCGCGCTTAATTAGTTTTCACGCTTCAGTGTAACCACAGTAATAGATAGTAAACCTTAAGCAACCGCTTAAGTCTCTGAATGTTCACTGAAAACCCTACCTTTTATTCTCGATATGACCTTCCGAACTTGAAACCATTAGTTTCAACATCAAATAACTCAGTTTACAAAGAATTAACACTCCATGATAACTAACCTGCATTCAATGTCGCTAGCACGTTAACAAGCCCCCTGGCGCTTTATAATTTTACCTAGGTACGGAATTCCTCCAATTCTTACCGTTTGATGTAAAGACACTGGATACCCAGAGTGTTTTCAACGTAATACAGCCAAGCTGTGCAATGGCTTATCAAGACCAACGTGGAATTCCGTACAGTACGATCCTGTAGTCCTACTGGAAAGACAGCATAAAACAAAACTTCCTGCGATGGAAAGGTTTTGATAAGCAACCAGAGTGAGGTGAAATGAACCTCGAAATCTGTACAATGTACAGAGTTGATCACCGGAGCAGGTTAAGTGGAAACTTCATTTCCACAAACTCTTCACATGAACTATCTCGCAAACTATTCAGCGCTGAATTTCCTCCGCTTTTGACATTTTTACCCTCCGAGTTATGATCTCTTCGAAATACGCAGTTGGTTCCTTGTTCTGTCATAGATTCGTCAATTCTTTGCGCTGAATTTCATCTACCTGCATAGTTTAGCCTTATCGATCAAAGTCGAGTCTGCCAAACACACTCATTGATCAATGTGGCTGATGAATAACGCTACGCTAGTTAATGGGTCAAGGCTGTGCATCTTTTGCGACGAAGCGTACACGATAAACTGGAGTAACTTTTTTCACAACTTAGCAGGAAACAAACAAATGCATAAACTTTTCTTTATGAATCACGGGTACAGCTGCTGTGACCATAAAAGACGGATGGCTTGGGAGGCTGCTTATTGCAAAACGTACATTACAGGTGTGTGAAATTATAGAACAACAAACGTAAACACTATTTTTCACGGCTGCCGTGTAACCATATCCTTAGCAGTTGTGCAGCCACATTCTCTCTGGTGACACGTCACGCCTAGTGGATGTACGCGTTTCTGATAGCCACTTCGGGTCGCTGATCTTCCTGCCTGTACGAGTCGTGCTACACTGCTAAAAAAACGAAACTGCGCGTCGCACTACACAAGTAACAGTTACTCATCAAAGTTAAGTTCAGCAATTGAGTTCCACGGGTTTGGTTCGGATAACCACAATCAGATCATTACGTTTACTAATCAAAACTCACTGGTTTCACCCTTTGTAAAAATATTCTATCTGATCTAGGCTCGCTGCTTGATTAAGTCAGCATAGAAGTTTCACTCGGCCCATGACTTCACAGAAGACCCAAGACAGATAGGTTGTCTGGAATATTTCTCGCCATTTCGTGAGAACTAACGAGTATTTTGGTTAATAGTCCGTTTTCGTTCCTTCGTCAATCTAACTGGAAAAAGTTAGTGTCACGAACGTTGATGGCTGAACAAACTTCAATGCAATTTGCCACATAATATTCTATAATAGCTTTTGGGTAGGAGAATAATCGGCTATTCAAGTTGACCTCCGGAGTTGTCAATTTGATGACCGCTGACAATGTTAGCCGTAGAGCATGAGTAACCTTATTTTGAGTATATGGTTATGGGATACATGATCCATTGTTTATCACCTCCGCGATTGCCAGAATAGGACGTTTGGTCGCTTTTATTCGTCAAAATGATGGAAGGCAAATAGGTTGAAAATCCCCTTTAGATGAAATTCAGTGATCTGTTTCAACGGAGTGCTCATATGTTACACACGAAACGGGTTTGACCACTCTCTTTTTCAGCTCTATTGAATGCTGTTCACATATCCTCTGATCATGCAACGAAACTACACTGCTTACTCAGGCAAAATATATCTGAGCTGTAAGCGCCTATCAATACGTAAGTATGAATGAAAGCAGTATTCAAAGTGGAGAGGATTAAAAGTCTTAAATTGTTTGACTTCTGCTATCGCCGCATCAGAGGCGATTTGATCCTTACATACAGCATATTACACACACCGAACCGTCCGCTCCAAAAACTGTTTGTCCGGCGAGAACCGCGAATTAGCAGGACTCACGATTATTTGCTAGCAGTACCGTAATCGCGAGGGAACAGCCGGAGATATTTCTTTGCAGTCCGCGTGTGTTTCGCCTGGAATTCTCTACCCCAAAATGTCGCTCACTCACCCAACTTAAATATTTTCAAAACTAATCTAGACTCATTTTTATCTACACAACCAAAGATCGAACCCCCACACAATGCTTAACTTCTGTAAAAAGAAAACTCACAGACGCATTCTTGTTTTTCATTGTACGCACATTACATACTTCCATCCTATGGTAATAGTAAAGCTGATTGCTTCTTATACCATTAAAACCTTGAATTACCTTGAATTATTCCACAAGCTATCAATTCAAGCGGTGACTTATCCTTGTAGTCCAAATCGTTCAAACAAACTTTTTCCAGTGTACCACTAGCCTTTTATACTGAAGTCTTCCTTCTTGTCAACAAATGTTTCTTTGTGGCAGGATTCACTGTAAACGTTCGTTATAATGTTAGATTCACCTTAATCGCCCCAGAGGTTCAAACATACACAGCTTAGTGCGCATCAACCGGCGAATAATTTCTCTTTTCTTTCCGATTAGAAAGTAACTGTGACAAACTGCTGTACGTTTTGCCCGCTTGATAGTCACTTTACTACCAACTTTGACGTGCTTGGCCTGATGATGAACAAAAGAGAACATACTATTCAACAAACCATATTCTTTCAATTCCACCCAAACACGAGTTGAAATACTCGGAGTCACTGCCGTTCACGGTGAAATAAGGTAAATTTTCAAAACTAATCTGATCCCTTTGGGCTCATAAGGAGAGAATACTTGGCTTGTAGCTCTTTGAAAGTATGGAAATAACCTCAGTATTCATGTAGCAGTCTGATGGTATGACTCACAAACGTGAGCGCTCTTTAAGCCTAGTAAATGGAAAATCGAAATCTAATTATCACAAGCAGTCGTAGTATTCAGCAGGATGGATGGAACGCTACAGAATCACGTGTTTAAATAGGAAACTTATCAAGCGTTGTTAAAAATACTGTCAAAGTTACTGGTGGTTCCACCATTGTCCCATAGGTACGGAAAACACGGCCAGTAAGAAGAATTGGTGTTACTGCTGGTCCTCAACTGTGGTGCTCCATTGAAAAATTGAACTTCGAAATTATTGCCTGTTAAAATGATCAACTGCCTGTCTGTCACCAGACCGATGAATCCGAGTGAGCTTGCTTTTCTGATACAGCCTGATACCAGAGCGTTGAGTACTTTGTATAATCGTGGGAACAGAATGAAATGTCAAATCAGGGAGTGATTAGAGGCCATTGATTCAATCAAAGGCTGGCGATTGAACCCAGCGTTTAATCAGAGACCTCATTGTAAAGAATAGCAACTGTCTGAGTTCCTGTTTAATATTCTGACCAACGTTACCCCCCTTCTCTACCACCGCCAATATTGTTGAATACTTACTCTAACCTTGGTTTCAGAGGTGATTTCTCATTCTTGGCGACATTTAAACCCATTTTCCATAGTTATTGGTAGCGTTTATCTTATCAAAGCATCATGCACGTATCACAGCTAAGCACAAGACCGAGTTCAACGTGCGTACCTTCTACCCGGTATGCCCACTCGATGAACCGTGGCAACATTTACTGCAATATAACCTGCATTCGTCAAAATTTGAAAAGTAACGACCTGTTTGCGGCCTACTTTTGCTGGAATCTTAGGTTTATCTAGGCCCATGGGTCAACGCAGCCTCTCAAAAGCGTCTCTTTCAAGTGGACGACTAGTTGAGGGTAGCTGATAATTTAGACGGCCACTCACGAGAAAGTCCAACAGTCGTCCATATTGGTTTCCAGTCACCTTTATCTATGTTACTTGGAATAAAGCACACTGGACACCTATCGGACAATGTTCACGTGACCAGCTTTTCCGCCAAGATAGTTACGTGGGATATACCTAATTTGCTCGTTCCCCATATGACATCGATTGCCGGCTGTCAAACAATGGACGTTTTCAACAACTTGATTTTCAAAGACCATGGCTTCTAGTGGTCGATCACCACTTAGGTTATCCTCAACCGACCATCCTTCCCTTTATCATGGAGAGCCTGTTAATTCACCGTCGTTAATTCACCGTTCTGCAATGCATTGACCGAACGCACAACTTTTCCTTTGGAGAGGTTCCTTCTCTGGTCACCACTTCTATGTCCGACTTATATGTGGATATTCAGAGTAGATCAATAAGCAGTCGGATAGAACGATTAGATTTTGCTTATGGACTTACGCACTTAGCACGGCCCTCAAGATACATACACCACACGATCACGCACTCTAAACGACTGCTTGTTCATAACTTGGTGACCTGTGTCTAACTGACAGACTGGTAGGTAGCACCCGCTAATCCTGACTAAACCACTACTAGACGTTGAAGGCACTGGGTTGATTTTCTCGTTTTATTTGAGTGTGTCCACAAATGGGTCATACATATATATGCACTTTGTGGCTCAGTTGTTAAAATGTGACCTAAATTATTCTTCATCCGTCTCTTCTAATGGTCCTACTAAAGGTGCATCTTTTGTTTGACATCCCAACCTCAAAATGTGTCAGGCTGGCGGGCTGACCACCACTCAGCTCACCTTTCACTTGACCAACCTAATTCCGAAGGTTCGATAAAAGTCATCTGTGCACGCGGTTCAACTCATCACATTTATGTAGCTCCCTAATCTCGGACTGACGAAATCAGTAAGGCTAAGCTGTCAATCGGATTTAACAGAACAGCTGCTTCGCACTTTTGGCAAATGGTCGTGACAAATAATTTGTATTAAGTTATTTCGGCCACAAATGAGACAGCAATAACATAATTGATCTCAAAGTTCTGTCGAGATATGCTTCTGCACACTGGTATCACTGAGTATTGGTGAGAAGAGAATAGGCATGTTCTATCCTCGTGGACCAGCAACAGGCAAATTGAGACAATAGAGATCTTTATAAGGCCTGGAAGGTGAATTTTTGGCTGGAGAAAAACCATCCCATAACCGGTATGAGGATCAGATAGCGACGGATGTGCGTTGATTAAAACGACAAAATGATCGAAAGATTTCGGACTTATTGACGTGCCAGCAAAATATCAAAAATTTCACATCGTTGTACACAGTTTTCGATGGTCCCTAATGTAGAAAGTATGGAACTCCCTGAACTTCTGGTTAGTTGAGCAATCACTGAAGAATTTAACGCTCGGATGTCAACCTTGCGAAAACCTGCTTGAAGTAGAGATTGAAAGATGTCTTGAATTCAATAATGACAGTACCAAATTAAGTTTCTAAAAAGCTAGTGTGTTTGACCAGAAACTTTACGGATCGGTCTTAGAGTTTGCGGTCCGTTATAAAATACCATGAACACTACAAAAGAATGGTTTAACTAATAGTGCATGGAGCATGTTTTGGTCAGTCTCAGAATGAATTGACGATTTCTTAGGTTGCTGTTCAACACATCACATCAAAAGTAAGCAAGTAGACTCCCACGGAAACACCTTTGTTATAAAGTAAACAGTTCGTGTTGTGGCTTAATTTAATTGTCAGCTAGTTGACTGATGACTTTCTTGAATCAGATTCACCCTAAGTTGTTACGGGTGCTGCTACGTTGGTTACCGGTAATTAAAATCGTTAACAGCCGGGAATAAAATGTCCCCACACTTTTAATATATCATAAACAGGCTCTGATCGTTTGATCTTACGTAAAAGACGAACAAATCATGATGCAATAGTAACGGTTTAAAAACCTTGAAGAACAACGTAGCTGACACGCCAAAAAAATTGTCACCTTATTCAAACAGTGGTATCTATCATGACGGCTAACGATATAAACGGCAACAAAATAGATTCTCAATGATAGATCACAGTAATTTGCAACAAAGGTTTGAGCATGTGTGTATATTTCCACTAGTACAACTACATAATAGATTAGTCAGTTTCGGCTATCAACACTGCCCAAAGTCCTTAGTTTTAACCATAAATGCGTTAAGCTACAGCTCCATTTTTCTGTACTCCTCAAAAGACATTTAGAAGAACTTTACTCGAATCACCACTTGAATCTTGCAAGAAAAATGACAATTTTCACATAAAGCTGGTTTTAAAAATAGGAACTTCGAACAAGCCGGTGTGTTTAGCCTATATATTGCCCATTCATTGATTGCGCATTAGTTTTCTCGCATAAACGGATCGCCTAGCAAACATTTCTGTATCGATCATCCTCCTATCAACTGGTCATAAACGGAGATGCAACCCATGTTCGCTCCAAACCAAAAATCGGGTCGGAACAAGCAGACATGACAGTATGTGGTTGTTTTCACCTGACCAAGACACGACAGAAAATGAAGCGTTTACGTTTAATCTAGATACCATTCAATGGTTCCGGGTTTTAGAGAAAGGATGGCTGCCGCAGTTAACTTAGGTTTCAAAATCTGAAAACCTGTTGCTGTTTACCATCAATCTGAACTTTATATAGTCGTTGCACGATAGCAACAGATGGTCAGACCAACCTGTTGTCAACATCCATACAGCTAACATATGACAGTCCGTAATACCCGTTTCCAACCGTAAGTAGACGTAGGTCGTGTTAGGGAAACTTTCGTTCCCAGGAAACACCAATACATAACAGATGTACACAGATTTGATAAACAAGCACACGCGCGTCTTCTACTAAATAACCGAAAATATTATTTATGATCTATCAACACCGGTTAACTGAACTTTTCGACTACACGTTTCTGGCGCCGTCGTGCATGATGGGGATGAGCTAGACTAGCGTTGCCAACATTCTTTACTGCATGCCGTCCACTCATGATTTATCGGAATGCACAAATCAGCCTGCGGATTATTCCAGTCGCCCCTCCACATATGATCTGTTCCGAATCGTTACATGCAATTTACATGAGTCCATAAACCGGAAAAACAACCGTTAAATCACCCGTTCCCAAGCAGCTGTAATCAACAGTGACGCGTTTTGTTTTGGTGTCGACCCACCGGATAAAAATGGCAGTCGGACGGAAATACGAACACCCTTGTTGGAGGCTAAAGCTCTCAGGCACTCAGGTAACGGCCCTATGGACGCCTTTCACCGTGAGCCGCATAAAGTTGTCTATCACTCTGTCCCGTCGATATCAGTAAGCATGGTCCCTCTTGGGTCGCCAAAGGACACTGACTGTGGCACAATAGTTCAAACAGTGTCAAGGGACTCGTGATATAGACCTATTCGAACTCACAATATCCATCAAACTGGTTACAACCTTCACACCAGAATCAACAGATAGATGCAGGGAGAGTGGGATGAAGTGTTACTGAAGGGCACATGACAAGCATGACATGCCGAGTGTTACCCTACTCAGATGAGCTCAACTTATTGGAAAATCGGTCAACTGTTTGCAGACTGGTCCATAGGTGGGTGTGCAGTTAACTGATTGTTCTGTTTTCCATTCAGACAAACCAGCATTTTTTGGTCTGTTCTAATAATTTCAAGACGCTCCACTAATTTAGGTGCTACCAAAGAGTTTTTTAATTTTTGAACATGGATGCTGTTGACCGTATTTTCATAACACTGGGTAAATGCTACATCCCGGAGGAAACTAAACTGTGTCCAGTAAAGTTTTCCTTCATCATCAAACTTGACCTCATTCAAACAGCTTTATGTCCTTCTAAGCTTGCTATGTCCGAAGGTATCACACGACAACAAAAAATGATGTCTTGATGCTCAGAATGTCATCATGCGCTCTACCTTTCCTTATACGAACAGAACGGACTGACCGCGTTACATTTGGCAACCAAAGAAGCGAAAATAAACGTGGTGAGGGAATTACTTGCACGTGGAGCAAATGTGCAAGCGGTCACTCGAAAAGGCAACACGGCTCTTCACATTGCCAGTTTAGCAGGTCACTTGGAAATTGCCAAATTGTTGATTGAAAATGGTGCGGATGTCAACTGTCAGTCACAAGTGAGTGCATCTATTCTGGGCTGCGTGATGTTATGGGAACTTCAACTAAATATAACGACACAATTTAACACATACCTTCAACCAATTCTATTTTGTCTTTCAATGTTTCCTTCGACTGGCCGATGAAGCAAGGCATTTTTAGTCCAGATTCATTCCCAAACAATCAGTATGTGCTGTAAGCTAAGTATCGTTGGCAATCAATTGTACCTTCCGTATTTCGGCAAGTTTTCTACTACGAGATAAAAGGAAGAACAAAATCTATTCCTTTTGTAATAATTTGCCAGCGTTTTATCCTTTTGAAAACTTGCTACAAAATTTGTACCCCGATAACAATTTGAAACATCAGTCTGTTGGTTCGCTGATATAGACATTCTGAGTTAGTACGCTGTAAAACAACCGTGTTCAAAAACTTCAACGGGGCTGGGCCACCAAGTAAGCTACGGTATCGAATAGACATGTACAGGCCGGTCAACAGAAACTTGATTTCACACTCGGCAAGCCGATTCTGTTGTCATTTGTGTTAGTGTCAGTTTAAGCGTTGTATGACGGTATCCCGTATCGAATAATCAAGCACTTTTGTATCTAATCAGTCAAGAAGTAACTATCGTTACCAATCCTAATTGAGTTAATACTGTTAATATAACTGACTTGCCGTAAAATCGATCACCTCAGTGGATGTTACAGCTAAAGTTTTCCAAAAGTTGCCATTGATCTTTTGTTGTTTAAGTTGTCCGTTTCTCAACTATAGGATTCTGATGAGTAAGACTGCTTTCTATCTATTATTCTCTACCATGTTCAGATAAGGATGTTGGGGAAATTTTTTCGGATGTATTTTGTTAAATTAACAATGTATTAAATCATGGAAAGTAACATTGAAGAGGAGTGTTTCTCTGAGTTGCTGTTATGCAATCTATTGACATCCTACTGCTGTGTTCGGAGTACGCAACTTACATCTATCGTTTTCGTAGATCGCATAGTTGTGATCGGATTAAGAACGAAAACGAAGCGTCCTGAACTAAACATATTAAAAGTTTACAAAATGGTTTGAATTACGAATAGTACTTACCATTAAACTCACGGTGAGCAAAGATTGACGAACAACAGTAGTTGAGCGACTGCCGATGGTGGATCAACATAATTTCACTCAATTCAAAGAAGTGTGTATCGTCAGCATTTGCAGTTAATAAACAGAAGATTGTAGTTCAGAAAATCCTTGAGTTTAAAAGTCTGACACTCTGTGGCCGCATCTCTCAGACAGTTTGTTATGCGCTTCTTGTTTTTAAAACTTTTTGCCCAATAATATAAGTACTCTGAAATTGGAAATTCAAAACTTTTCCGGAGGGTCTTGGTTAAATTTTTGCTTTTGCCAGCAAAGCTAGCTGCACTGCATTAATGATGTATTTTGGTGGCCGGCCTATCCATTTACGAAACGTCTTTAGCAAAATATCTTTCTATATCTGATCAAAACCTTTCACATTCCTGTGAGTACGCCAACAGATTGACTTGTAAGGTGGCCAACGTGTGAACCATCAGTTATTGACGCTCGGATAAGAATTCGGAGTTCGAAACGCACTTCCAAGTTTGAAATCATTAGTCAATCAATAGCTACAGCCTGCAATTTAATCAATTTACCCTGAACAACGTTTCCGCAACTTTGCAAACCGTAAACATTATTTTCTGTCAATTATTTTGCAGCAAACTTCCTTCATCGTGTAGCCCAACTCTGCATCTATTAATGACAAAGTTTGTATTCACCAATTTCCTCTCTATATTAATTTAATTATTTCTTCTACTAAAAATTGGTCAAACCAAGAATGCAAAGTTTAATCGACCAACCTGGTGTAGACAGTCATACACAATACACAACTTTATGCAAAACCACATAAAGTTTGGTATGAAAAGCAACACATTAGTGAACTATGAACACAGATTTTTATATAAAATGTCGTCCTGAACTCTTCCGTTAGTTACACATGTTTAAAAAACGGATAAATAAGCCCTAACTTTTATTCAAATATAAGAAGCAGCCTATTTTTTAGGCTAATAAGAAAAAATAAGAGTATTCGGCACAAGCGAATATGGACAAAAGTTTCAATGCTATTATCTGTGGCGATGAAACTGTTGAATTGCGAACAATACATGTGCTACTGTTCACGTTCGATTTTCGGTTTGGAGAGAAATATACCTTACTCATAAAGTCTATCAAGTATTTGTCATGCGATCCAAGTTTAATCGTCGATCATTAGTCAGTAAACTCTTCACAACAGTGTCATTTTCGGAGTCGTTTGTTGCATGACGTTTTAATCAATTATTCTTGCACAACTTCAGTAGCCCATCTCTTCAGTGTCGCTTTAAGACAGCCTGTTTGCTGAAACCAACACACTCACTGGTCTAAACTTCCATGTTGAGTTTATATCCAAAGTGGAAATAAGTCCACAAATAGTCAGAACGGAACAATTCTCTTTTGGTTACCGTTTCACATAACGTAACCTAACCTATATGCAGAGCAAAAAAGGTTCGGTGTATTTTACGAGCTGTAAAACCTGTCAACGTTCTCATTTCCCCGCACACCGAGCGGTTGTTTATGCATTCCGATAAAGCTTCGGGTTGGTTGCTTGGTTCAGTCTAAGATCAGACTTACTCTTGTCTGAAACAAACGTAACTCAGTGGTCATTTGACATGCTTGACGACCGTGTGTGTAGCTTCCATTGTATAGGTTGGTGAAAAGTTTGAGCAACTTTCAGAATGAAAGACGACTAAAAGTTTCGGAAAGGTCATTCGAACGAACCGGCTTATTAAGTTAAAGTCCAACACAATCCATTTGGGGACGTGATTGCTTCAGTCAGACCCCTGGCCTAAACACTGATATACGTTACAAATTGACCGTCATAAAATCGAAATCCGTACCCAACTTCCCCCTCAACAACAAAAGTAACCGGAACTGACGAAAGTGATAACCAAATGTGTTCAAACGACAATTTTGATAAATAACCCCCTGTTAGCCATATGATTACTCATCAACACACATTTTCGGATCGAGGATTCTGGTTCAAAAGCCATCCAGGAGTTTGTTTTCAGCACTATGGCCCTAATAAACATCACGGATCAACTACGAAACAACGCGTTGCCTCTCGGGTTGAGAAAGTTCTGTTCGTCTGGTCTTCTTCCCCTAAGCCACATGGATGAGAATCCACGTGGCTCCAGTAGGAGTATCGCCACAATAGGTCAGTGAAGAGCATCAACAACAAGACTATTCAATTTTTTTACGTGTGCTATTCAACTATGCAATAATTTCGTCAATTAATCACAACAGTCACAGTTAGGACAAACCGAGTATTTTCTACTACGCACGCCTTTCCATCAATATACCATCTGCATATGGCCATTTCTGTCGGTGTATATTTGGTTTTGCTTGCAACGGTCACCTCACAGAATCGATTCTTCAACACAATTTTAAGCACACTTTTTTAAAATGTGAACCTCCAGACTATACAACTAAAATATTTCAGCCATCGGTATTAAAGCGCACACTCGGAAGTGTTAACTTAGTTCCGAGTCACAACATTACAAGAAGGGCCACGATTACAATAAACGACAAATATAACAACGGTAGGTGTTGTGTATGGTCAACAGGACAACTAATCGTACAAGTTAGTGATGCCATTAATTGTGCCGGCCAAAACATGAGTTACTCTAGTACCTTTGAAATGTTTCAGAGTTGATCAATACTTTCTATATTGTTAGTTTTCTACGTTATCATAAAATGTGTGGAAAAGGTGGCTACATGTAATGTGACAGATATAAAATTGTCAATGAAGTATGCACAGCTTGACTGTTACAATTTATCAGATCTGTTTGACGAAGTTAATCTGAACACGAACGCCGGGCTGTTTCCGTGAAACAAGCCTGATCGCATCTGGTTATACTCTCACAAGACGTTGGTTTCTTATTCATTTCTGGTGTTCCGTTTCTTTAACAACATTCTTTTCATATTGTTCATGTAGCGAATTCTAACACTGAGTTTGGCTGGACTGCAAAAGACAATTCTTGTGATTCACAGAGTATGCACAGGTCAGGGAAAGATTATGAAGCTTGTGTACATCTGAATCTTCGGTGAGCGGTTTAGAAAGAAACTACACCTAGAAAGATTGTTTCAGATCCGGACAGTCACCAGCACAGACGGTACAAAACAGTTGATTTACCTGTTATTTCGTGAAAAATTGAAATTGTGTACTCGCATACAGAAGTGCACATATACCGGACTCTGCTCAGTGCTTCAAAATGCGTTGATCTTTTTCTAGTTCTGTCCGCGTGTCGCAACACGGAAATAAGGCCATATTACCGACACTGGGAGAAACGAGGGTGTCGATGGACACAAGCACACAGAGATACACGCGCACATTTAAATGATTCAAACCATACGCCTCCATACATAACCATACACAAACGTCCGACAACTACAAACTGGAATACTGAGAAAGACCGTGTGTATGCACGCAATGGACCAATGCATGCCGACTCCCAGATTGTGGTATCTCCCGCTTGGTTTCCACAGTGATCAGCCAATTGGTGATTAAAAATGCAAAAATCTATACAGGATAGAGTTTGATGACTGAGATAGCACTCGCTCAGATAAGTGAATGCAAGCTCGGTAGCCCAATATATTACACTTCTCATTATTGCTGTTCATTGATTTAGAAACGGTTAATTCCGCATTTCCTCCATATCACCACCAGACTCACGCCCATTACCTCCTTTCCTTTCCGTTAATGCACTCCTGATCGATCGCCTAGAATGGTTTTACACCGCTGTACATGGCAGCGCAAGAGAATCATGTCGATGTGATCAATTTGTTGCTAGACAACGCTTCTAATCCTGCGCTGTCGACAGAAGTAAGTCCAAACTATCATTCGGAAGTCTATTCAGTTTATCAGAAAGCCGCTTTTTGTCCGTTTATGTTGCGTTCCATTTGGTCACGTTTGACTGCAGACAGATATCACGGTATGTTTACCATGTTTCACTCAATCGATAACTCCATAACGGAAAAATTCACAAGCCTCTTAACCCCGTTAAGTCCGACTACGTGTTTGGCTCTAGAAATATCATGCTTACCCACAGCAGCTTCGGTTCACAAAGTGTACACGCTGTTACCTGGTCTACGTTGCACCCCGAAATCTGACTCTTCATGTATGGTGTCTATGTGATCAGTATCACCCTTGACTCACCATACACCCGATTTCGCACTCGAAGATAATCTCTACAGCCAATATTGAAAGATGAGGTCAGTGTGTCCTCAACCATAGCTACAGGATTTGGATAGTTATGTGGTTGAGTGGTGTCTTACGTGGGACATTAACCCATGCAGAACACCGAGCGTCACTATTTCAAATGACTAGGGTGTTTTGGTGTGTACAACTTAATGGGTGAGGAGACAAATGATTAACAAAATAGTTTTCATTAGTTACAATGGTTGAAAACCTACCTGTGTGACACTGAAGCAGAATGTCAGTGTTAGACTACTCTAGATTTGTTATTAATCAGTGATTCCGTCGTGATTACAGCCAACCGGTAAGCAAACGAAGTGTTTTTTTAAACTCCCTGATTGGAACAGCTTCTCCTTGAAACACCATGCTTGTTATGTATACAAAACATGTATCTGTAAAATTTAACACCTACTATGTAAACGTTAAAAAGCGGATTCCTTACTATTGAAACGCCATTGATTATCTTGAATCAATAAATTTAGTAACCGCAAATCTTGCTCATCGCAGAAGTTAAACAGATAACGGTGACTGTCGCAGAGAGTTTTGTAAACTTGTTAGTCCCCCATCTGTACGGACAAAAGTCGACATTACCCTCCTGTGATACAACACGGAATAATTAACCTTTTGCAAGTATTGGTGACTTCGAAGCGAGTCGTATAGTTTTGCTGTAAACAGTAACTAGAGACTGCCATCGTTACACCCGGTAATGAAGGTTGAGCAAAGCCGAGAATGGGTTCAAAAGTATTTATTCATCCGCAAGACGATCTAGTGTGAGTGGACAAAGATACATTTGGTATCCTTAGTTCACTTCCCCAAGATCAAAAGGAAGTCACGTTTCAAATTGTGTTAATGTTTGGGTTTGTTCTGCCAGCAGCACACTGAAATTACGTCTATAAAAAAAGTGAGCAGAAGTAATGCAAAGCTGGAAGTTCACATCCGAAGGAGACAAACAGCGTGCCCTTACACAAAACTGGTTTTCCTGGTTTGATTAACATGACCTTACTGGTGGCTGAAAATTGTGGTTCTGATTTGCGTGGTGTCACCCTGTACTACTGGATCCGGTCGATACTACGATTTACTTCCCCCTTTTTTCAGCACTCAGCGTCATGAGGTGACTATATGAAAAACGCACTTAGTGTGTGTTGAGATCGAGTACAAGAGGTTTTACCGGTTGGTATACTTTTCTATGTATCAACGGTGTAGGTAAATTTGATGTGGGCTTTTGAGAGCAGAGAAATGTGCATGACGTACGAGGTTAAACGGAAGATTTTGTGCCTGTTTCTATGCCTGAAAAAACGTTAGGTAATTACTAATGTTGAGCTGTTACTTTGTAACATTTCCCTTCTTACTCTGGTCAATTTGACTATTTTCCGATATTGTTGTAAACGCTCTTGTTACGCGGACAAGTAAATCACAAAACAAAAGATGTGTTCCGTACAGTTGCGTCATTGATAAGCTGCGACTTACAAACAATTCTATCGAAATTTCACTTACAGACACTTTGTGTCATTGATATCCCTACTTCTGGGCATGGTTTGGACCACAAAAGTGGCTGCGTTAAACAACTAGGCGTCATTTCAAAAACCTACGGTGCTACATAGTAACCATGTTCCATGTAAACGTCACTTGTCCTGGGTGCTAGAAATTTTCGTATTTCTCGTGCAAGCTCTAACAAACGTTTTTTAGACATCACTCATTAATTTTACATTTCGCGCTTACCTTTCACCTATTCAACTCCAGACACTGTTACTTTGATTGACGATGCTGTCACACAAGAGTTCACGTTCATTAGCCATTCAAACCAGTAATCAATTTGCATGATCACGCTAACGTTTGATCACCAGAAATCACGTAAGCGAGACTAACTTGGAACAGTTTTAAATTTTGATTGACTTGCCTCAACCCACCTATTGTTTCCAGACTTCAGAAACGAGAGTCATTTCCTCACCGTCCTTTTTCATCTTCACTGAACTTTTCAGAATATTATTTGCCACAGCACCAAGAAAAATAACTCTGCTTATTCTCTACTTATAATTTGGTTCCAGTTAGGTTATTTGACCACATCACTCTTTTTCACATATAAACAAAATCCTAGCTTTAGTTAATTTATATTTGAGGGTGTGCATGTTTGTTGGACTCATAAAGAGGATTCCTAAGGGCTTTAAGTGCATTAAAATTGTAATTTCATGGACTAATTTTCTACAATACTTCCTTAACTCGTAGATCAACAAGCGCTCCTTGAGCTGTAGCTGAATTTTTGTACAATAGATAACTGAAAAATGATTTCGCAAGCACCTGCAACAGTGAAATCCCTATTTGTGGTGCCTGTGATTATCGATCAAAGTTGATGGATTATGTAAGTTCACATAACGGACAGAGGATGATGTGGGCTTGAAACGTTTCGTACATCTGGTCTCCGTTGGATGGTTAAAAGCCAAAAGAGGATGTTTAGCAGATTGTACTCTTTTTATACCAGTCACATGGAGAAAAACATCACCCGCCTAAAAATTGGTTAAAAAACTACCATGGAGAAATGATAGAGGGGGGAAATTGAGATTCGTGTACAACCTACTAGTTACCTTACAAGAACACTTTAGCACTCACTAGAAAATAGCTGGTTACCAATGTTCGTGAAAGTTGAAAACAACTCAAAAATTTCTGAAGTAGCTGACAATTTGACGGTGGGTCTTGAATAGTCGCATCAGTTTTGTGCCTAAAATCAATCATGACAAACACCGTTGAAATGTTCCAAATTGCTCGCACACAAACATGGATTGTGTCGTTTGAAAGTCAAGCTATTCGTGTGCTATTACGGGTACAATGGATTATTTTCAGGATTACTGTGTTTACTCTAATTAAAGGTAGATCCACTGACACTACAGTTGACAAGATTATCCTTCATTAGATTTAACAGACTGCATAAAAGATGTACCTCATAACTTCAGATCTGACTAAGTTCTGAGCGCTTTCACACCTATAATTAAACCTGTAGGTGGTATCGTCGTTTGCGAATAGATTTGAAGATATACGGAGGGTGTTAAAGATAAGGGAAACAGAGAGTGTTTCATGCATATCTGATTATCGGACCTGAGGTTCCTTCCAAATAACTTTCAACCCAAAGTTTATATTCACATATGGCTGAGTAACATCTAGTTATCATAGTGATCTTCGCACGTATTTACGAACTTTTGTACTGTCAACTATCTTCACATTTACCTATTTTGATTCAAGCTAAATGAGAAAAAAATGACATCTCTCTTAGAAATCCCAGCTAAAATTCCGAATATCAGTGGTCTAAACGGTTCATGATTATATCTCCAGTCTGTTCTCTGTTCGAACAGTTTCAAGAAAATTAGCAACCTGTTCAGAACTTGTCTTTAACTGAATGCAGCGATTTCAACAATACCACAATTTTTAATGGGTTTATTCATTGAAAACAAGCAAGTTGAATATTTTAAACAGGCCTGGCAAAAAATTCCAGTCTTTGCATCCGAATGCATAAGAATGTTTGTAAGCGTCTGCGATCTGCTCCTCGCCCTTTCAGTCCTCAATTTGAACCAACACAAATGTCATCTTACCAAGTGGCAAGAAAACAGTTTGCCAGTAGTTGAAGACGACACACCAGTAGCCAGAGTGGGATCACATTCTTTCTGTTGCATTAATGTTTGCTTTAGCGTTGTGATTTACGTATTAATGGGGCATTACTGAACTCAATATACACTTTATTGCGACCAAGTATAACCTGGATTCTAAAAAAGATTTTCATCTGCAATCACACGGTATGACATAAGTACAACTTTTAAGATGTATTCCGTAAAACACTGCATTTCATTGTTCTATCTGACAATTCCAGGATGGCTTCACTCCGCTAGCCGTGGCCTTGCAACAAGGTCACGACCGCGTGGTTGCCGTGCTGCTGGAACGTGACTCGCACGGCAAAACCAGATTGCCTGCTCTGCATATTGCAGCTAAGAAGAATGATGTACACTCGGCAACACTGCTACTGAGCAACAAAGATGTCAATGTTGATCACGCTTCCGCGGTGAGTATCAGGTGTCAGTCAAACACGTGGTCATTTTTCTCAAATTGCTTCAGAGCTGTCTTTTTGGATTTCAGAAGACTCCTTGGTGAGGACTGTCGCACGATCGACACCTCGCCAGTCAACATAGTAGTCTTTTTTAACATGAGAGCAGAATTATATCACACTTCTGATGTTCTTAGTACGAGCTAATACGCGGATTCATTGCAATGATTAGTGTGTATTAGATTCATTGATCAATCTAAAAATCACTTTATCGTTAACTTGAAAACAGTGTTGTCAATTGAATCATGTGATTAGATTGTATGACCCTCAACGTGTTCAGCGCATTCACTATCCACTTAGTTAGCACTGCCCCTTAACTGACACAAAACTAACAAAGAATACGTGACTCTACGTTCGAAAAATGATGACGGAAAAGATGAGATTTAACTGCAAAAACTGTTGTCGAATGTCTAACCCTTAACATCAATGGTCCTACACTGTACAGACATACCGCTGGATAGTGAATGGAGGTTAACCGGCATTCGTGAAACAGTTTTCTTGCTCCCTCCCTTACTGAGCTTCATTAATTGCACTTAATTCCATGACAATTAATCCAAACGACGACAGAATTTGCTCGAAGGCGTTTAATGTGCCACTCCCCTCTCTCTAGCATCTAAAACACTAAAACATGCGTCGTGATAAGCTCAGTCCTAAAGTCGAACGCGACCCATAGGTAAAAGTCTACAGAAAATGTCTCCGTTTTGCTGTACCAAGCTATCAGTTGTTCCAATTGCATCTTAAGTCAGCCTATCATTACATCAACAAGGAGCATTCATCGCGACAGACGACTGACTGGCGCTCTCAGTGCATGAAATGTACCCCTCATATATGCATCATATGCGTCAACTTGACCCTTGCCATCAATATCCATTCCCTAATCTCTTGGTTGCCTACTCTTAACTGAGACCGGACATATGTGATTGAACAATCGTGGCTGAATATATGAATACGGTATATTTCCCTCACACTCAGCAAGACCGTACATGTTCGCGTAACAAGTTTGCCGCGGAATAATTTTGTACATGAATGGGTGATCTCCGTAACCACATATACAATACCACAGTATTATTATCAAACTGTGTGATTCGCTGAACTTATATCTAACCATCTGCACGATAAGCACTCGATGTCCTCAACACCATCATATTCAACACGACGGTCTAGTGAACTCTGTTGCTTCCATCTTGTTACTAAACCGTATCAAATGGGCAACGTTTCCACCAAGATGGAGAGGACCGAAGATTAAAAAAAAGAACTCCTTATACTTCTCACTGGCTACAGCATTACTTCTGGGTGAAATTGTTGAATTTATGCACCCCCCGAAAAAAAGCAACGCGTCATTTTCTGTTTAATATCAATATTTTCTGCTTTACCGTGTCTCTCCTTTAGGAAACATTCATCGAACATGACTCGTTCCCCCAGTCACTATTTAACTGATACTAAAATACACCAAGCAGGGAAGGCCGATCGATCAAGACCAGAAAATATGACATTCTGTCAAAATGTTCATAACAGATTAATGGATGGTTTGAACTATCTACTGTTAGGGTGCATAAAAATTGTAAATGGTTACAAACAGATAGTTGTAGTGGGCGTAACTGAATACCAACAGCGTGATCAAGAGAGATTTACATGATGTCGGAACCATTTCACAGTATCGACTTTCCACGTTAACCCGCTCGACCATTTGTTCATATTCTCTTCAGGCAGATTTGGGATTACCTGACCAAACTTACACAACCATAGCTGTTTTTACATCAGAGATAAGTCATTGTAATGCACGGGACTACATAAAACAACAACATATCGCACAACTTGTGTTTGACCCAAAAAGGACAGCTGGCGAACTAATCTCAAGCGAAGGTGAACTAATTCATCCCTACTAAACTGTAACAGAATATCATCTTTTACGGGGTTCGGAATAAGGTACTTATGCAAGAAAAGCTATGGTGTATGGTAGACTCGTAAGAATCGATAGATTGGAGAATCGATGACGTTCTGCAAAAGTTACTGAAACCCAAGATAAGAATAAATGAGCAGAAGTACTTAAAATTCATTGAGTTGAATGCAAGCGTCAAGCATTTGTTACGTCCACCCAAATTTGTTTAAACGAGGTTGAATGACCCCATCCAATTGTTCAGTTTAAAGGTGTGCTAGGTTCAGTTTCGAGAAAAGCTATTTATTGCATATGTCTGAATGTCCGAAAAATCCCTTGCAGTCAGCTTGACTAGCACGATGCACGGGATCGTGGAAGACCTGCACTCAGACAGAATAAGGACTTATGAACCGGGAGCAACTTAAAGCATAAGTTGCCTCATCACAAACTACTCCACGGTGATCAAACGCTTCAGTTGCACAACAGTAGTAGTGAAAAGTTCCTGCATGTCAGCTCAACAATCCACACCAGAACAGTCAATTCTTCAAGTTATTATTAGGTATTATTTTTTTAAAATGTAAGAGGTGGTAGATAATCAAACGGAAGTTCCATGTGCGTGAGTGCACGGAGTGACTCTAGTCCACTTGTTAGAGTACACATGGTGTAGACATATTAGATCCAGCCGAAATCTAACCAGTAGCCTACATTATCATGTTCGACAGTGAGTTTTCACATGTTAGCTTAAATAACTCACGAAACACTGTCTGTCTGGTAAATAATGCCTGTGATTATCTACAAAATATGTACGAGCTGTCCTGCATTATCGCCTATTCCGTTTGACATTGTTCGTTATTTTCTCCGTTATAAGAAAGAAGTCGCATATCACAGCAAGTATTCTACATTGCGTCGCGTACCAGCTGACAGAAAGCTGACTGTGATTGAACATTCTTACAGTATTCAACAGTATTCATCGGTAGTTACTCCTGTTTACTGAATTGTACATGCTGTCATCATGCTGTCAAACAAAGAATAACCATGTCGCTGAATTCCAGATGTTAGGCTGTCTAGTGTCTTTAGAGCAAACAGGTATACTTTATTGTAAATACCACACACGTAACAGTACAAGCTACTTCTCTTCATGCAAAGGAACGCCCACGTAATCACACTGTCACTGTGATTTCTCTCTCCTCTTACCAACGTCACATGACAGCAACTGAGAAGCAGCCTTCTTGGCGTTTTTATTGGTAAAGTGGCGTCGGAATGATGATATTCATCAGATCAAACCTTAGTAATCTCGGAACACAACACGTCATAAGACAGATCTAGGTGTTCCTCGCTTCAGATATTTCACTAATTGAGCGTCAGTATTACCACTGCTCAACACCTATGTTGGTTGAGTCAGTTCTAATGCTGTCCAGTATATACTTCAACTAAGTCGGTTGCAAAACTTGGTCGAAATGTTCCATAAATCATTATTATCTGTTCGGTACACAATTGCCCGGCGTGGTGTTGTCTTATCGGTAGGAAACAGCTTTCTGATTGTTTCGAGCTCTTTGCCACGAGTCGACCGCCATCAAGTTTTAAAACAGAGACGATAAAGATGCCACTAGATTTAATTCACACCAAGCTTAATTAGAAACATACTATTCGTGGTAGATAATCTCCAGGAAGTGCTCATAGTGAATCAATAAGCCTCAGATCTAACACTCCTTTGAACTGTTTTCTAAAACATACAATTTTGCTCTCCTTCCAAAACTCTATTTAGTTTTTGTAATGAAGATCAGTATCTCCCAAGAATTTTGGGAATAAAACTACAGAATATGAATCGTATGAGACTAATCGAAATAATACTTTACTGTATAATAGCTCGTGCATATCCGTACCTGAAATACGAGAATATCAGTGGGAGGGGACGGAAAAACAGGCAATCGCTGATTAAGCATGCAGTTACAGAAATAGAACTGTATATCATACGATGTTCTAAAGATTCCTGCTAGCCTCTTTTCATGACTGACATTGCAGTCTTCTTTCGATCAACATGTTATAAGTGCCTATACCGTTCAACTTGTTCTGAAGGAAGCATTAGATCGGAATGTGGTTCACACTCTTGACAAATTGATAAATCCTAATCAGAGTTTTTATGTCAACCCTACTCATTGGTATAATTGTTCTGTTTACTATCTTCTCTTCGATTGTTTGGGAATCTCGGATGAAATTCATATTATGATAAATATCTGCTTATTACTCTGAGTTATTGCAGCTATTCCGGTCAGTTCTGTCTGCCATTTTTGGACTTAAGTTGCAACCACATGTACACGTTTTGATCGTGCGAAAAGCGATGCTATGTAACGATTAGTACTTGATGATTTGGTCAGTGAACGTTTTCATCTGGCTTATTTGTGTTACTAGTATGAAGCTTCTTTTCAATAACATTCAGTTCGGTTGCCTATGACTGAATCATCAAAATTATCAAAAATTTCTCCGCTGCATTCACTCATACAGTTGAGCTGTTTTTAACACACTAAGAAAACCGCACCACAATCGTATAATTTTAACACCAATGTGAATATAATCATTGCTAATACTATTACGTGAATATTGGATCGATTATTAGAAAACTGAATGAATTGTTGGTTTCATTTTATCCACCAGGCATTTCCTGTACTGTTCACACGGCACATCATAGTATAAGTACACCAAAAATTGCACACATCCTAACTACACACCTGTCAATCATCCGACCCCTGCCACTCAACGAATGTTGTTCATTTTCTCTCACAACAGAGTGGCTTCACACCGTTGCACATCGCTGCGCATTACGGTAATGTGAACGTCACCAAACTGCTGATTGAACGAGGCGCGAATGTCAATTACAATGCCAAAGTAAGTTCAAATTACTGTCATATGTCCGTGTTAACTCGTTCCCGTAAAGCCCAGTGAAATAAGAGCACAAGCCAGCTGTTATCTTCTCCCGTTTGATTTTAGAACGCAATTACTCCTCTTCATGTGGCCGCGAAATGGGGCAAACCCGAGGTGGTCCGTGAATTGCTCAAAGCCGGTGCGGAAATCGACGCGCGAACTCGTGACGGTTTGTCACCATTGCACTGCGCTGCTCGATCTGGACATGCTGAAGTGATTCGAATTTTACTTAACGCCGGAGCGAATGCCAGTCTTAAGACTAAGGTGAGAGTGCCGTAATGCTGAACTGTTTTTATGTGACTCCTTCTAAGATGAATTACGAATTATGGTTTATCGTCTGCGTAGCGTTGGGTCTTGTCATTGATTACCAGGAGGTGT
Organism: Paragonimus westermani; assembly: GCA_008508345.1. NCBI lineage: Eukaryota > Metazoa > Platyhelminthes > Trematoda > Plagiorchiida > Troglotrematidae > Paragonimus > Paragonimus westermani. Next base: position 84,367 of record QNGE01000216.1, on the reverse strand, counting down.
TCTGTGCAGTACTGTGTAATGCCTCGTCGACCACCAAGCATTTACTCCGTAGCAATAAAAGTTGAACCTGTCTGAATATTCAACGTACGCTTATAAGATGTTTTTTGTGTAGTTTCTAGCTAGTGTTTCTTTTCTGTCCGTTAGAATGAGTGTATATTTGATGTGAACGTCCAAAAGTGATCAAATCCCTTGTCAACACGTCCATTTCGGGTACTAGTTTAGTGCTAAAAGGACTTTGGTGTAGCAGTCGGTGTGCAAAAAGAGATGAATGTGGCGTCTTGGCAAACAAGCGTGTTGGTGGATAAGTGTGTATTCTATAACGGTGTACTATAATTAAAAAATACTATCTTACTGGACGGAATCTTATGTATAATTCGGGTATTATTCTCTAGGAAGAGTATAGTAAACCGCTTTGTTTGAATTCACAGCAAACAAAAATGATCAGGAGCTAGTGTGAAACCTTCCAACTCACTTGATAACTTCAATGTAAAACAACTTTTGCTAAAGCTGCTGTGAACAAAAAATTAGTTTTACGCACTGCATTTCCCGAGTACAGTTCACTGTAACACATCAGATACATACAGCATTCTTCTGGTTAATGTACAGGCGAGTTTAATAGTTAACCACATATACACCAATAAATACCTGTGAATGAGACCATTTGGCACTGATGAATAAGCCTTTCTGTGTGCAATGGGGAGGTTTTCTTTTGACAATAACCGTGTAGTTTGCTTGCTTCAGGTTTGACCGAGTTCAGTGTATTGAAGAGTGACGAACAGTGGATGTCTTTAATTCTTTGTGATCTATCAGAAAATTCCGGTCGAATTTGGAAGTTAGGGTATCCGTGACTGTTGTGGCACACGCAAACTGTAGCGTTATTCAATCTTAATGTATATTTATCACAGCACTTTGTCTAACAGAATCAATGGTCACGTGTACAAGAAATGTAAGTTAAGCACCATTTTAAATCAAGCTCGGACAACGTTTTCCAAAGTGAACGAGCATGAGCAACATGGTCAGTTGAGCTACGTGGAATGTGCGCCCAACAGCTTTCATAGGTCCATTTTTCAAAAGTGTGCTTATGTTGTCTCTCATGTAAGAAGACCGACGGTGGACTGTGTGATCAGTCACATCTGCGGCTGTCTGGACTGTTGCACTGGTATATAAATACTGAGTGACAGCGAACCACCATCTGCAGGGTAGATTTGTTTCTTCCGGCAGAACAGGGTTATTCTTACCAGACCGCACTCATGCTGGATCCATACAAAACAATGAAACTTAAAATAGTTTTGTGTTCATGTGGGTGTTTAATACACAGTTAACCTTCTCACAGAAAGACTGACAAAAGTAATCTCTTACTGAAGAACATGCGAAGTACACGAAGCCCAGAATAATAAAATCTAACTGAACTGCCTAGCAATTTTGCCTATTTATTTAAGAAGACGATTAAAACTCTCAAACATATTGTTTTACTGGATGCCTACAATATTTAATGCAAAAAAAGGCTAGGATTTTTTGGAAGTTAAAAAGCGATGTTCACTAAAAGTTGAGAAAAGTTACTAGTTCGACTTTACCGTGGCGAGTTCGAGAATGTGATAGCTTTATATTTGTCAAAAAAATAGATACCAACAAGATGCATGTCGGCGAAATGTTTATCAGACACGATGCTGTTCTAAACAGATGGAGGGATTAATGCCCTGAAAAGTTGCCGAACGTCAACCATAGTTAAAGCCATATTCACTAAGGTAAAGAGCACAATGTTGTTTAACGACACGGTTTGCATAATGCAAAAAGCAAGTCCTGAACAACTGATTATGCATACTTACTGATAAGTAGTAGGGGTTCTCTTATTATACAACCCGGACCCCACTGGTAGCTGACCTTAGACATTATTCGCAAGTGGGTGTTACTAAACGTTTGTACACAATAGTTCAGTTGTGTCTAACATGAGATCATTAGCGTAGTGGTCAACAAGGATATGAACTATTGATGACCTCTAACAAGAGCTGGGATACAATGCTTCATTTCAAAAGTGGCTGGCAGGAAAATCAATGGGAATGTGACAGCTGCAATCATTTATGACTGGTTTTTAATTTGGATGCATAGTTAAGCGGTTTTCCACCGTTATATCAGTTTTTGAAGACACGAGGCTGTGGATATTGACAGAAACAGCTTCCCAATAACACTGCAGAGCGGGAAAGAAAGAACAGGCCGCATGCATGTTGAAGAAGTTATAACTATGGTTATAGCGTGTATAATTACACAAAACAATGATTTGTTTGCTCAAAGTCATGATCCGATTGGAGGTTCAACATTCCGGCCCCTTGATAAAATGTTACTCAGGGTATTTCATACAAGAATGGTTGACTAGATTACGAATGTGCAAATAAAGTTTACAATTAAGAATAATTCATGGTTAACCTTATCTCCTTAAATGTTTCTTCGAGAAATACCTTATATATGTGACGGATTGTTGCACTTTAAAGTGAGAGATTGTTTTTGCCTGTGCTAATAACAACCTTTGTACAATTCCACGGTAGCCATCAGAATACTTCAAGTCGAACATCACCCATATCTTGATCTCAGCTTTCGAATTCAGAGAGGTTTTCCAGTCAGTCGCTTTTGAAAAAAAGTACTGGATTGGAGTTTCGCCCTCGTTAGAGGTCGTTAGTAGTGCACATCCTTGTAATCAAACGTGAGTGATGTTCAACTTGAAATTAACGAGACCTCCGACTACTCATCATTAGTCGTGGAACATGTTTGTTCTCTTTAAACCCTTTCACTATGACCTCTCTTTGGTTTTCTTTTGACAACACAATCAAAAATTGACGTCACTTTCATTCCGAACAGAATGACTTGAGTCCGCTGCACATGACCGCTCAAGGTGACCACGAAGAGGCCGCCAGATTACTCTTGAATGCCGGTGCAAATCCCGATTGTGTAACAGCAGTGAGTTTTCGTTCGATGCTTGTGGATACACGCATTTTCTAGATGAATACATACCGTATTCAACATTGGATTTCATTCTTCGAAGTAACATGTCTAGTTATCAATATCTTTGACCATTTGATTTGATCAAATCTTTAATCTACAGTACACAGACAGGTTATGGCAAATAGGATGTTACTTAACTTAACACAGAGTACCAACTGATCATGAAACTGATTATCCAGTTGTACAAAAGGTTGAGTCTGAATTCGGAAATTAGCTACACAGAATAAGTGAAACAAAACAGCAGTCACGTATATGGCGGCATAGCAATCGAGACAACTGCACAGTTGGTGGTGAAGATACGCACACACCCAAAGACATCGTCGTCACATATCGTTCAATAAAGTTTGCGTCGGAAACTTTCTACATTCCGGCTGTGTAATCAGATCTTATACTTCGTCCATTTCAACCCGCAGTTTTACGCTAAGATGGAACTGGTTTTCAAACAGTTGAATATATGTATCCATCCAGCGAAGTATCGTTTACCACTCTTCATTACATGTCAGAAGCCGGGGAATTCACTATTGTAGTCAAATTATTGTCCCAATCATATGAATAGTAACATTCAATAATATGAACTGGAAGACCAGTAAAAACCACGATTGCACTAACTATGTAAGGCATATTGTCCTCCAAGCGGATGATCAGAGTATTCAATCAAAAGTCGTTGGGTAGATATGGCTTCCAGAGGGAGAAATGAAGGAAACAGTTTTTGATGTATTAGCAACCACAATTGCACGAAACAGTGGAGTATAAGTGCAAATGTAGCAGGTTCAAAACTCTCGCTTTGGAAAGCATTTACTGATATCATAGTGTGACCACTCAGCTGTAAGTAAGTTCGTCTGGCATCTTCAACAGAACCCGATGCGTTTGCCCAAACTGGTGTAAACATGTTCTAGACCGCCGTAGACGTTTCACTACAAGTAAAAGATTGCTATAGTTGGTTTTTAGATCATCACGATCATGGTTAATTGTGTCTATCCGTTGCAACGAGTGACATGTTTGTCACCACATGATTGTGCAAAATAACGGCACGGGAGCACGTGTTGCCCTCAGTCTTCAGTATATTGGCTATCAAATTTCTTAGCCAAGCAGCTAGTAGCTGATAGCGCAATATTTTCTACATCCGGCTGACAGACATTCATTTATCATTCTGGGAAGTAGTACCGTGATAATTCATTCCACTTTGGAATCTACCCCTATGAATGGCACGCGTGATCTGTTTCAATTAAGTGATTGGAAATAATTCAATGATACATTCTAAAATAGTCCTTGTTCAAAACTTTCTCAAATAAAATTGAGTTGTTGATCATCAACTACGTGATGAATGTAAATAAGTCTGTCCCGTCATTTTTACGTCTCACTCAAATGCGATCGTTTGTTAGTTGGTCAAATTGTGCAAAATGTCTGCATGAGTTATGTGTATACAGTTGACATTAGAAGATTTAGAAAATTGCCCACCCTAAAGTGGTCACGTTCATCGTTCTGAACGAATTTCTCATCTCGGGAAATGACGAAGAAATTATGCAGTTAATAACACTGACAAAAGTTAATGTCCACGTTAAGACTGATAAAAATTCCTCACTCATCTGTTTTACTACGTCTGTTTTTCTTCAATTCGGTGTTAAGTCGTACCTAGTTCCCACTTGCTTTGTTCTGCTTATTTCCACTAGCAACAGGGTTGCAGTTTTGCACTACTGGTCACTATCTGAACGCATTCACATCATTTGGCGTTCTGATATCCACGACTATTGATCACCGGTAAGGTGACCCTATTAAATATGCCACAGGGAACCACTGCTGGTGGCAGAACGGACATTTTCTTACATTGCTGTCTCCACCCTGTGTTGTTGTTCGCCCCAGTCCATCCAGATGTCAATGTAGACCACAGCGGTCAAACGGAGTAGTTCGGCGGTTCCGGTGTAAACTTTGTGGTAACTCGCAAACGGTAGTTCGTAAAGCGATGAACTTTACAGACATGAAGCTAAATGGTAGGGTATGAAATAAGATTTTTTTAAAATGTGTAAATCTGATAGACATATGACTGCTCACCGAAAGTATGATATGCAAAACAACAGAACCGAACAACTGGTATTTCTATATTGTTACCACAACTTCTAATCGTCTTTCGCACAACCCTACCGGTCAGCATTTGCAAATTACTCAAAAACGGGCTGTTGCTGTTGATCACAGTCTACAATAACCAAAAAAATCGAACAAAAATGCACCCATTTTCAGTCGTGCAGTGCCGTTTCTTTGGAAGCTTGTTCCCTAGACTGTTAAAAAGTTTGCAGGTCTGTGTGTGTGTGTGTGCATACAGGTCTGTCTCCACCCAACCGGTTACCAATGCGGTCTTAATTGATCGCAGTCGTTGATTGTCGCTATGGTTTCCGTGTGCGAGACTTGGCCAAATTATCTATCTGTTTTGTCCGCCTCCGAAATTTTACCCACCTTTCAATGCAGTGTGAATCAGCACATTAGAAAGATCGCGTTAGTCACCATGCCATTCAGATTAACGGTGATATGGGCAATGCACATGGATTAATACCAAAACAGAACAAGTCGTTTTGACAACAGTTTTGTTCTTCAAACGAGGAAAAATTGCATCGTTTGGTTATTTCCTTTTTTAGTATGCATTCCCTTGACTTTGTATGCAGAGCATTTCAAATTTAGGCAAAATCAGATAGCTCCTCCGCAAACGTAGGCCCAACCCAGTTACCTTGCAGAATAACCAAGTGTTAAAGATATGCATCACTGATAAGCCGTGATACGAGCGAAACTGCGACGAGATTTTTTTTCGAAAAGCCTCTATGAGAAAACCAAAACAAGATAGAAGCCCTCTAGACATCATAAATGTTAGTAGGTTATTCGCATGGCTGGACGGTACATCGCAGTGAACTTTAAACCGGAAGAAGTGACAAGGTGATCAATCAGAGATACTGAGCATATTCGGGATGTGCTCATGATTGACGGAAGTTGTCTCCACCTTTGTGGTCCTCATCGATGCTAGAAGATTCTACTCAATCCATTCTTTGCTTGTGTTACAGCTGGAGACGTTAAACTGTCTTCTGAGAGGTCTTGAATATGCGCTGACTTGCATCACGCAATTAATATGCAAGGGGTATCGTTTCTCCTAGTCTCATGGGGACAGAAAGTGAATGACCTTGAAATGAATCTTGTCAGAACCAAAAATGCTGTCAGTTCGATGGTACGATTGGTCAGTTCAAAATATAACAGATGTGTAGTTTCGGGTCTGTACCACGAGTTCATTTGTCCTTCACTTGTTAATGCCAGAGTACATACAATCCTTGATGTCTTATTAATAAAATGAATTGCAGATACCACTCTAAAACAGATGCAAGCTGATCGCGTACCTGATCAGAAAACCTGATGATTGTGACTCCATGTTTTAGTTAAACGTCGACAGGAAGAAAAAACAAGTGTATAGCACGTTTTTACGTTATTTGATCGTCCGAAAATAATAAACAGAAATCTGTCTGACCGAGGTCATGCTCTTACTGTGATAAACCTGTCTGTTTGTTTTAGGATATCTAGTTTAGTGGACAGGATTTTTTACTCAACACTAATCGCGAGGTTCTCGGGTATTAAAAAACCGATTACCAACACACAGATTATTGCTGTGTTAGCATCGATTGTAGCTATGCGAAAGCGGCATGTGCAAACTGTCTGTCTGGCACGCAGTTGGGGAATTTCCATCATCCTCAAAACATCAGCTATGAAAGGCTATGCGGACCAAATGAATATATATAACTGCTTTTAACAACACTCCCCCTGTTCAGGTCCGTTTGACAACGTTTCTTGTGAACGTGAGTTATTCCTTCACAAGTTGAACAATTTCTGTGAGCAACAAAATATTCAACTACCATTTCTTTGATCCACAAGTTAGTAAGCGATGGTAATTACCGGTTCGCAGTCACTGGCGCTGTTGTTCAACATATGAACTGACTGTTCGGGTGGGCGAGAATGAATCCTGTTGTCCTTACTTTAAAATACCCGGTGTGATTTTTCGTTTCCTCGAATGTAATGTAATAAGAATGACCAACCACTGTGAGTAAAAGATCAATCGCTGGTTTACACTGCCATTAGAATCACAGACACAATCAGTGGACATCACATTTGTCCTCGTAATTATATGCTTGCTTCCGGCGGGTCAAAGTGACATACGTTCGTTTATAACAAAAACCATCATTCGAGTGTTCAACCGATACGGGCAAAGTACAGTTAATATTATGCACTTCCAAATGAAAGTTATGGGGTGCGCATGCCCGTGACCAGAAGGGACGCTGAACTTTGATTCCCATCCATACGAAGTGAGCTCGTCTCTTCTATGGGATAACCTAAGCGTCAGTCGGAAATAAATGTGACTAAGGGTTTCCGTACAGTTATCTCATCATATCTTGTAGGAAGTAACAGCATTTGGAGAAAATGCACGCTTAACTTACGGGCAACAGTCTCATGAGTCAGTTCCCAACCTGAACAGGACTATGCCTCATCAAGGAGTTTCCAAGAAGAAAGCGTAGTTTTTGGTTTTGTTTAGCAGATGTCCATCATTTTAACCAGAGGTCACTGTTTTGCGTCGGTTTTAATGATTTTCTGCTTGTGACCGTGTAATGAGAGACGATTCTTTGAATGACCCTGACTTCACCGCCCCTCCATTCCATGCGACCTCATTATATGGGCTGATTTGATATCGAACCAACTGTTACTATCATTATGCGAAGCTAGGCATGTTTTCTGTGTCAAAACATTTTTCACTTGTGTTCACATTTCACACTGATTAATCAATTCGTTTACTTTGCGTACGCGAACTCATTGATCAGCTCGCAACGCATAATGTACTCGCTTTTCTTCTGTGTAGATTTAGTGGATGACCTATTCTGATATACAATTATTAGAATAGGGTGAGAATAACATTTTTCTTTTAGAACTGTAGACTATCTGTTTAAAGATTTATCGCCATTAACTGAAAGCCAGAATTACAGACTGTGAATAACCGAGAATACCACATAGTGAATAAAAAACCTCTGATCTATCAGTGTGATGCCGACCAACCGAACTGTTTGTCCGAACGTGAAAGTCACCACCAACCGTCAGTCATGTTTCAGTCGTGATATCCATTTTTGATAATAATAATAATAGTTCATGCGTACAGATGCTCGACTAGATCAGCTACATAAGCGTTGTTGCCTTGAAAGTCATTGCTTCACGGTGTTCACTGAGATATCACTTGTGCTCTCTGAGGAGCTGACAGAACTTTGGGTCACCTCTGGAGTCCATTGAATTCATTCACGTGAATGAGTTAGATCGTGATGAAAACCCTATTCGTCACGACCGCAGATAACACACATGGGTGTTTCTTGCGGCCAATGAGTTTTTCTTCTGTTCTTGATTTTGTTATCCATCTTAAGCCGCTTCTTGAGAACATTTCTTCTTGGCAGAGCTACGCAAAAAAACGCTAATTGTTTGCAAAGAGGTTAATCGCGAAAAGCGTGGGCTTCGACTGGACGAAAACCGACAACAGAACCGGTGTGTCTAATTGCGGCAAGCACCATGCCATCTGATTTACAAAGCCACGTTGAGAACACGGAAATCTCATATTTAGAATTCATCAAATTATCAAGAAGGTTGACTTCTCAGTAGAGTTCCTCGAGTAGTTCACGTTGGAACACACGAACGTGTATTACTGGTGAGTAGTTTGGCAAGGAGATAAATCCCGTTTGGGTAGTCAGTCACTGAATTATTCGACGGAATCCACAGGGCACAGTGAACTGAGGGTAACTGGATCAAAATATGATATTTGTGAGTTTCCAGTAAGGCTCTGTAGCTTATTTAGTGCGACCCTTGCTGTGGTTTTAACAGGCTGATTCTGCCACCAGTATGAGTCCAGTCGAAGCCCAGCTTTTTCGCACCTGCATCTCTTTTAAATAATCAGACCTTTCAAACCACTTGTCGCTAACGCATTAGTTTATACTTGTTTGTACTCTGAAGGAATCATTGTGTGCTACAAAAAAGTGTGCTCAACAAACTCGATATGTTTGGTTTAAAGATTACGATAAGATGCTTCAAACACTTCGCCTCTTATGTCACCTATACCCACAGTACTTGTACCAATTTTCAGCCGTGGTCTATTCCTGCTGCGAAATCCTCATAGTGGATGGTTCACATAAGAAACTCTCAGAAATAATCATTCTCCACTGATATTAAATCTATCAAACTTCATTCTAACAACTTCATTCTGTACGTCACGTAATTTGATTGGTTAGTTAAAGCCTACAATAGAGTTTTGTTTAACGCACAATTTTGTAATTACACTAGTCGGTTAAGAATTTACCGTTCTTCCCTATAGACTACAAGGCTGGACACATGTGTACAGTGTGGATGTGTTTAGTCAGTAAATACGAAACAACGGCCAAATCGAGGATGTAGACTTGTCTAGCAACCGCGCAGCTTGTTTGAAGTCTCATGTACAGCAGCCACCAGCTGGGTCTCGCATGTGTCCTAATAATCTATTATCAATTAGTGGATCAAGAAGAACACAGCGTCACGAGCAACTTGTAATACTCGTTGTTTCAACCACTTCGGGTGATCTTTCTTGTGAGTGCTGTCAACAATAATTATCAGTTTGATAGACTTTGGTGACTATTTGGGACTGAGATTTTGGTTCCGAACGCTGTACAGAATGGTTCATTCGCGTCACCCTGATGCTGTTTAGTGTCCGACCGGCGGTGAAGTTATGCATCCTCCTTTTTTCCTCACCTTCTACTTGGATTCACGTTTTCCGCTTTATAATACAATGCTCCCTAGTGTGATGTTTTCCAGCTATTTAATTAGTTCAGTGACTTAATACTTTCAGAGGTTCTGGTTCTTTAGCCCACGGCTTTTACAGCGTTGAATGTGACTGTGCTCCTTTGGAGTTCATGCAACGTACTAGCTCTGACATCACCAGAGCTGGTACATATATATATATATATGTAGATACTGAAAGACTACCGCGTCACTGGAACTGGGTTTGTTGTGTAATTGTGTTTTCTGTTGTTTACACCCCGCTGCTCCCCTTTGAAAATTATAATAGGATTACCTGACCCCACTCCACGTGGCTGCTCATTGTGGGAACCTGAGGGTTGCTCGCGTTCTACTTGAATCAAAATGCAACGTTAACGCTCGTGCTTTGGTAAGTCGTTTGATGTCGTGTATTCCTCTAGTTGGTGACACTGTCCCAATCGTTCAACCCTTGCAATATGTACAACGTTCGTGCAGTTAAAATAGATGTTCACTCATAGTTTCCGCGGGTTACGTTGGAAGTCACTCAACCATGACTGCTAGCTTGTGCCCCACTTAACTTAGTCGGTATATCATTGTTTGCTAGCTCAGTGAGTACAAACAAAACTAGGCTGGATTTTCTTACATGGTTAATCGACATGCAAAACATACTGGCTATTGTGTTTTCAGGGCCACATAAAACAGTCACATTTTTCTTGTTGACCAGCATTAGTTCCCTGTAAATTCGATGTTCACAAAGATTGAATTTCCAACCTGTGTCCCTGATCCTCGCCACTGTTTCATTTTATGCTACTTTGCTCGCAGTGACTTCATTTTCTGTATTGTTGTTACGCATTCTTTCCCCAGTCTACAAAAATTGCCCAGTTTTCTTTTAATTCAGATGCTCACTGAGGTTATCCAAAAAGTCTGCCAATAATTACAAACACGGATTGCCTTAAACCGACTAGTCTGTGACGACCTCGGCACTAGACTGTGACTATAAGAAGGACATGTGGGTTTACAGATTTAATTAGGGCCATTGAGTGTTCTGCCCGAGGTTTTGCCAATCTTGACAACTGAACACTAAATAGTTGATGAACATAATAAAGCCTGAGTCTGAAAGTTTAAAAACAGTGAAAATTAGTAAAGAGGCAGCAACACCTTTGCAGTTGCAAAATGTTGCAAAAACGTCTGTGGAAAGCAATGGAGACGACTGACCTTCTCTTGATCTGACCTTGACCGACAGACTGGTCAGAGCATTCTTGGCATCACGTGGCTGCCTAGTGAACTCTTCCGACCGTCAACCAGATGTTAGAAGCCTTGTTGGCACAACAAGTGTGCCATGCACTATGACCTTCAATGTTCTGGCCATCCACCATTCAATCTGAATATTCGTAATTATGTTAGTGATTTGTAATGTTGCATGTGTAAACACCTTGTTTACTAGATGAAACCCAAAGGCTTTTGTGCATCTCTAGGCTGGAGTGAAACAGGTTTGTGATACGGCTCGAACTCAATGGAATCGCTGGGATTTTACGGGCTATAAAAAGGTTACAGTGATTAAGTACATCTGCTTGAGTTAGACCAATCTAAAAGAGCACACTGAATTTTTAAAAGTTGTATGCAAAAACGTTCTTCTCATAAATGCCACCAGCAAATGGAGCATTATATGTAACAAATTGCATGAATTAAAAATATGGAGAAGAAACTATAATGCAAGCATGAGCACTGAAACATAAAATAAACACGCTACTGCAGGCTGTGACTTAGTAGCACTGACAGTGCAGGCCACACATCACCTGGAGTTGTGTAGATAGGCCTGATGAGTGTAGCTTCCAAATAACACGACGAACGTATACATCAAGTCTTTGCCTCAAGTAAGTCACTAAGAATGTTGTCATGCTGGATTCGAGCAGGAAGCTCTAAGCTGGATATGTCTCAATACTGAAAAACGGCTGTTTCCATTCCAGGCAACTCATCTGACTTTGCGCCCTCATTTAGTGGCTTTGGAGACAACGGCTCAGACTAAGCTCAAGAATGTGCTTCACGTGAAACGACGGATAAAGTAGTAGAGTATATATATGAATAGGATGATCACTAGTATGTCGACAACACGTAGAGAATGTATCCAGGTTAAGCATTCTTTCTGGATAGAAGAGTGAACGAGGCGGTAAAACACACTGCATTCCTGTTCTGCACACTTGTAATCAAGTGAACGTCATTTTTTAAAAATGGTCAACAGGTCCGATTAGTTATCCCATGCCTTATACGTACTGGTGAGTCAAACATTAAGAGATACTACCAACTGTGGAGATTTGTGGATGCATTCGGTAGATTCGCCATTCTCGTAGACATCCCCGAGGGCGCTGAATCTAGTGTGAGCATTATCAGCCAGCTGGGTAGCTCATGGACGACCTGATCGGGCTGGCTGTTGAAGATTTAGCTGGAAACTTCTTGTGCGTATACAATAAACCGTTCAGATTCACATACACGAAATGCACATGCGTTTGTAGGCAAGTTCATTAAAAGATGATAACCAAAGGAAGGTGTGGCAACTGGATTACTAACAACGAATACAGTTTGAACGATTGTGCTTATTCGTCACTCTCGACAGTGCTGAAATTCAGGTAAATTTTGACCAAATGACTGTTTTGTCACCAGCGCAAAACGTACTCAGCAAATAACAGACCTGCTGGTTTTATAAGTACCGCATGGTAGGCGGGAAGTACAAATGTGTTTACGGTTACAAAACTGACCTACTAACAACGGAACGAGCTTACTCACTAGCTCTGTACATTGCAAATCAGACTGCCTGCGGATTGGCGTGTTGGCGTCACGCATTTAAGCATATGAACAGCAGATACTGAAATCCGAAGATGTAGTCTTTTGCCCTTGAAATCCACAAAGATCTACATATTCTATTGATTACTGATGAGTAGTCGGGGATTTGGTTTATCTTCAATTTGACATCACTCACATTTGATCGCAGCCTCCGCACTCAGATAGACTTTCCAGTCAGCCTCTTTCGAAAAGAAGCACTAGACTCGAGTTTCGCTCCCATTAGAGCTCATCAGTAGTGCATATCTTTGCCACGGCCGGGATTTGAACTCCGGTCATTCCAATCATGAGGCAACCGTGTTAACCAAGGCACGACCGAATTATCAAATCTGAACGCTCAACCACTCTCGCTTGTGAGCAATGATCAGGTTGCCCGATCGTCTCCAGAGGAGACACAGTAACTGTCCTGTTAACTCCAATCGATAACCCCGCGATTAGGACTTCCAAAGCAGGTCGAGATCACTGATCTCATTAAACCTGCAAGGCTGGAAACCTGCTGGCTGGAAAGTCTATCTGAATGCGAACGCTGAAGTTCCATTGCGTCCAAAAATAAGCCGTCCACAACAGACTGGTTTATTGTTAAACAATGGTCGTCAGATGTTTGTGGTGAGGATTTAATAAGTTTACTACTCAATTTTGTTTGAAAATGAAAGCATTTGCATGTAAGACCTTCATCAATACACAATAAAAATGCCGTGGAGCGAATTGTGTTTGTTTAGCGAACTACGAGTAGAAAAGCAATAACAGTAACGTGGAAATCCGCTTCCAAGCCTTCTTTGACTTATATTTACCGTACTGATTACAACTGCACTGACTGTACAAATACAAATGACTCCCATCAAATCCGTCAAAGAAAATCTTAGAAAATGGAAGACGTAAACCACAAATTTTTTACCAACACAATTTTGAACAGCTTTTCACTGAGCACTTCTTCTGTTGTCAGCCACCTAAAAGCAGTATATTAGCGGATCTAGTGTTCCAAGTCAAAATGGACTAAAAGTGAGTAGCTGAATGAGTCGGCAATCTTTCGCAAGGAACATCGTTTTATGTCATACGCACGAGCATCCAGCAGATGACTGCACCCATACCAGCGACACTCAAGTGTTCACATCTATAATATCAGTAATTACTAGTGAAGGAGTATTCATCTCTTATGAGGCCACCAGATTTTACCGATTGCTCGTAGTTATCCTTGTTCATCCTGATCAGTAAAATGTTTCAGTCAAATTGATTCCCACCGTAAACGTGAACTCAAACTATAAGGAAGCATCAGGTTCATTCTTGTATGCTCAAGACTTTGCCAGCAAATCCCAAGCAGATACTTAGGGACGTTTGTGTAGCTAGATGATGGAAAGTGCTCGTCAGTGTAACGCACTCCAAAACCACATCGTAAGTCAAGTGAAATACTTCAGATTCGTCTTAGTTTCCATTCTTGGAAGTGACTAGACGTGGAAGTACATTTAAGTGGATAGCAAAGTCTGTTCAGAGAAAAATGAAAGTTACACGTTGATTCGTTTGCTTAGCATACTGAACGCTCATTAACTAGGTTTCTAGAAAAACCGATGTTTTGATATTGTTAGATTTTATTTTGATTTTCAATACTGTTAGTATACAGTATATGACCGCCATTTAAATTGGAAGACATATACAGTATTTTTTCTACTAATTGCATTAGTAGGATAGTAAACCACGACAACCGCCAAGTTACATATGGATCACAATCGGCCAGTGATGTGGTATACAAAAACGTCTGCATATATCAACGAAGAAGGTACTGGCTCGAAACTTTTTCAGTTGTTTTTACCAGATAGGTAAAGCTTGTAATGACCAGCTCGAAAGACGAACGTGTCTGTCACATAAAACCTGCAGATTAGTTTCAAAAACGGTCACACTCCACTGGGTCCCTCGTGTAACGAACGTAAAAATAAATATAATTAGCCTCAAGTGAGATAGTGGAAAGTATAAATTAATCTGAATGGTGATTGTTAATTGTGGTTGAACCCAAGATAGACAAGCCCTGAAGGCATACGCAACCGGCTTTTGATGGTTGATCAGTAAGAATATCTGAAAAGTTGAGGATCGTAGACATTCATCAGAATTGTAAGCAATGATACATTACTGACGTTATTATCTGTGGTTGACAAGTTCTTCGCGATGAATGAAGCTACATTCTGTTCTTGCTGAATGTTTTTACATCCACAGGTGCGTTTACACATTCATCCTACTTTTTGGGGGTATAATCCTTACCTTTCGTCTTCAGTGTGTTTTTTTTTGTTCTACCAATGTGTCTTCGCAGCTGCAGACGAACCGTTGGATGCAATTACCAGCGCACAACTCGTATAGCTTGTTTTTTGAACATTGATAAAATATACTCAGTCAGTCATAAGAACAAAACCAGTTAAAGAGCCAAATATGTGCGTTCCAAAATGGTAGTAAACATTTTGCTAAACTGTTCATCAAAATATCACCTTTGGATGGGTATTACATGTGGACAGATTTCTGGACTCTTTGAATCATACTTTCGGAAGCGTAAATTTGCTCCCATAGAAAATTCCGGGGAATTGCTAATAAAATTATCTCCATAAAACTACTTTTTAAAAAGCATATTCTTGACATTTTTATGTTAGTCTTACGTTCACAGCTAATGAAAACGTGAAATGGCTTGATATGCTAATCTATGTTTTTTGACTATTTATTCAACTTGGAATCCTTTCACACCAAAAGAACATGGATGTTTTTATAATGAACTCTAAGTGCGTTACTAAGTTAACAGTTACCTCCTGTGTATCATTTTGATTTGAATTTCAGCACAATCTACAAGCAAGCCTACTGTTTGCTCATGTTCGGGCGGAATTGCTTTTACGGACATATACATAGAAGTTTTCAGTAACACTATTTCAAATTGTACTCCAGCTCAACGCATGTTAACTAATTAACTAAATGTTGTTTTACTGATGTGTATTTTATTGTTTCCAGTCTATCTTCTGTAACAGTTTTCATTTTCCACTGTGACCATTCCTTGTTTGATACAGAACGGGTTCACTGCACTCCATATAGCCAGTAAGAAAGCCAAAGTGGACATGGTTGAACTATTGCTCAAGCACAATGCACAGTTGGAGGCAACAACAGAGGTTGGTTTGTTTTCCTTGAATCTTAAGAACCATTTCCACAATAAATTGGAAACTCGAGCCAATTCACCTCCATTGTTTCGACATACAACAAAACTTCAATAAGTCCGTTACTTTTCGGACACCTTGAGTTTCCCGCTTCGAGTGGGGCCAGCGCTGCGTATCTTAGGACGAAAGCAATGATTCTGATCTTCGTTAAGTTATACCAAACCTAAAACCAGATCTAGATGTTTGCGGCAGATTAGCTATCCTAAGTGATTTGTTCCAACAGTCATCGTCCTCATATCTCAAAGCCTAACCAAGTTGCATCACCTAAAAGAACCGCGTTTCCACAAAGCTTTTGTCTGAAGACTATACAAACATGTAACATCAGGTCCTTCAACGATAAAAATATGCACAAAAATCCAACTTGATTAAGAAATTATATATTGCTCGGTCGTTCTACGTTGTTTACTCTCAACTCCATAAACCGTGTTGTTACGAGATCCTACCCGCGTTGATGCATGCTGTATCTGTCGCTGGTTCGAATCCAGTCGAAGCGTTGACTTTTCACAATTAGGTCTCATCTGAAATCATAAATCTGCCACAGTACTCATTATTGAACCCATTTTCTCTGCTTTCCGAAAGATTAAGAAAGTGTACCTGAAGGGTGTTTAGAGAGGAGAGAGTTTAGCTTTGTGCCCGATAAATCTTCCCAGTACTGTCTTGAGGCGACACCTAAATAACTGACAATAGTGGAGGCTGAACACACTTTAACCAACGAGAACCACTGAAAAAAGAAAACCGTCGGGGGGAGAAAAGATTATACACCCTAAGTCAAAAGAGTTCTACCTTATGAATTATTCATGACAGTAGGTAGTGTTCGCCACCTCGCAGGATTTGGCGCCCTAGTATTCGAGGACTTCGGTTTCCAGTATATCCAGGGTTTTATTGCTGGTTTGTTTATCAAAAGTTCTGATGACTAATACTGCTGAATAATAACAAGCAACATGAAACATGTTGAGTTGCTACTCAGATTATGTGGACAGAACAGTGACATGGGGTGACCTACGATAGAAATTGATTAGAATAGCCAAGAAGGTTGCGATTATAGCTAGGATAACTTCCGTAAACATCTCGATGCCCTGAGCAGACGAACATATGGTTTTAAGACTGCAGTGACTTGAGGTGCGTTGCTTCGTGCGAGAATTGGCGTTTTTGCATGGAAACCATGGAATCCAAAGATTTCGTTCAGCTGATGCAATTTGTGTCAGCAAGTCAGCTACGGCATAAATGAGATCTGGACGGCGAAACGATGACTAGCGCGTAAGCAAACCGTTATAATAACTTCACCATTTCTGGGGTCCCTTTTTGGCCCATGTCAGAATATGGACACAGGGTTGTTCAGACGTATCTGTAACAATAATTTGACTAACCAGACAAAGGATCGATTGAAGAAGGTTATTCAATAAACGATGAAAGCTTCAAAGAAAACATTACGAAAGAAACTTTCATTTGTTCAGGTGAGTAACAAGAACCAGTATGCTATTGGTGCACGTGAGTAGCAAACCCATTTGTTCTGTACAACATCAGAACAGTGCGGGATCAACTTGGAAGACTTACGGTCCGACTAATTAAATAATAGTCTCACATTTATGAATCCATGCCCAGACGAGTGCCGACCAAAAGCACAGGAACGATGAATGCATTCTTTCTTAACGAGAAACAGCATAAGTGATTAACCGTCTCATGTCTCTCACTCACAAATGTGCCTGCTAAATGCTGACCATCCTTGCAATAGGTTGGGTTCATCCGAGTGAAAAAAACAGCTCTTATGTAAGGGCAATTGACGTCATGCTTGTCATGTGCCCTTCAGTAACACATCATCCCACTCTCCTTGTATCTATCTGTTGATTCTGGTGTGAAGGTTGTAACCAGTTTGATGGATATTGTGAGTTCGAATAGGTCTATATCACGAGTCCCTTGACACTGTTTGAACTATTGTGCCACAGTCAGTGTCCTTTGGCGACCCAAGAGGGACCATGCTTACTGATATCGACGGGACAGAGTGATAGACAACTTTATGCGGCTCACGGTGAAAGGCGTCCATAGGGCCGTTACCTGAGTGCCTGAGAGCTTTAGCCTCCAACAAGGGTGTTCGTATTTCCGTCCGACTGCCATTTTTATCCGGTGGGTCGACACCAAAACAAAACGCGTCACTGTTGATTACAGCTGCTTGGGAACGGGTGATTTAACGGTTGTTTTTCCGGTTTATGGACTCATGTATATTGCATGTAACGATTCGGAACAGATACCCACTAGACTACTGGTTTGTTGAGTATCATATGTGGAGGGGCGACTGGAATAATTCGCAGGCTGATTTGTGCATTCCGATAAATCATGAGTGGACGGCCTGCAGTAAAGAATGTTGGCAACGCTAGTGTAGCTCATCCCCATCATGCACGACAGCGCTAAAAACGTGTATTCGTTCGCGTCCCAAAAAGTTCTGTTAGCCAGTGTTGAACGATTGTGGTGAGTATATGTGCGTGTATTTATTTGCCGGATTGATACAGTTCTGTCAGTTGGCCTTTTTTCATGGGAACTGCAGTTCTATAGGCGTAAGCCTATTTACAGTCGAAAACAGGTATTACAGACTGCCATGTGCTAGCTGTATGGAGTTTGACAGGAGGTTGGTCCAACTGTTTTGGATCGGTTTTGTCATATGAAGCTTGTGTACAGTTCCGGATTCACAAATGTTTCGTACACTCGATATTTAAACCAATATGGAAGTGTGAACATCTGCAATAAACATGTTCACATCTGTAACTTTTGCCCGAGGTCGAATGCACCCAGGAGTCATCCAGATGCTGTTTTTTTTGTTTTCATCCTCATTCAGACTGGCCTCACTCCGTTGCATGTGGCCTCATTTGTCGGATGCTTAGAAGCAGTTTCCATGCTGCTGCAAAGGGGCGCAAACGCAAACCATACCACACTGAGAAATGAGAGTGCGCTGCACTTGGTCGCACGCAGTCGGCAAACAGAGGCTGCAAAACTCTTGATCAAACACGGGGCTCAAGTAGATGCCCGGACACGCGTGAGTATCTTGTTTTGACCTCGACCAAATCGTTTCCGTGTTTTGGGCAATCTGAAGTGACTAGACGTGTTTTTGTACTCAGATATGACGGTTTCTACACACCGCCTTATTGTTCGTCAATCGTTGTCTAACTTCCAGACAGGGAGATCAAACTCCACAACCATACAAATGGACCTGACATCCATCTTACAGATATACATTTCGGCTCTGCGACCATTGTTTCGGAACTTCATTCGCCACACCGCTTGTTGTTCAGTACCTGCAGTCACGCTCATTACCAGATCTTGTACATGCGGGTCTACATAGTCATAGTCCTACGACCCTGTCCACACTCAAATACACATAGGCGGTCACATCTAACTCCTCAACCCATTTGGCGTGTTTCAACCAGATGTGATTGGATGTGATCGAACGAAGAACGTGCATGACCCGTTTAAACTCGGACGAAGCTAAGCGGAAAACCACACCCCGCAGAGGAGCCTAGACAGGCGTTACTGAACTGAGCCTGCATCCTACTCCCAACAAAGATCCGACTTAGCGATTCAACATTTTTCCCGTGACTGTCGTTAAGATACCGTTACTGGGTAGCGGACACCCGAACTACCAAGGATCGGAGTTCCACTATGGGTCTCCGATGCCAAAGTCAGTGAATGGCACCAGCGTTGGACCTGAGTTTGCATGGCTCAGCTAGTCGAGGTTGCTCCAAACTTCACTTCTGAGTTCACTTGTTCACAACCGGAGGAGAACATGTTTGTGATTGGATCGGCATTTGATGGGTGCGTGACATCTCAGAATTAATTATTCTGCTCAGATTTGAACTCTAGTCACTTATAGCTGACATTGAGTGACTCAGCGCACATGGCTCTTGTCAAGAATGCCAACGTTCAAATGGAAATCTATTTGTAACATTTGCCATGGTTTTTCAATATCAAACATATCTTCACGAATTCTCAAAGTTTCGAGTGTACAGAAGACGCATTTCTGGTGGTCTACTGCCGGATAGACAACATACGAATCGATGTGAAAAATGCGTTATTTCGGGCAGTTAACGTGTAGATAAAGTCGGTTGTTTTTTATCAACACAAGATGAGTCCGTTTGAACGACTGAAACGCTAGTATATTTGGCAGAATCAGAAGAGTCTGTGATATTGCGAATAACCAATGGCTCAGTTAACTGTTCACAAGAGTGGTGATCAAATGAGCACGAATGATAAGCAGATTATGCAGAAGAAAAAATGATGTGATCAGGATTTTAAACGATGAAACACTTTACGATTAGAATACCGCAAGAGGTAATGTGCTGCGAATTAACGGGACCTACTCATCATTTCTTGGGAAATCATCAGCTAAAGTTTTAAATTAAATCTATCAAGAAAGACTACCCACAACGGATACTGTGGACGACTGAAAAATCATTAGAATAACACAATGTGTGGCTATCACATTGGCCTGTGCGCTCAGCAGATCTCAACTCGATATAATATGCAGTGAACTTGGGATGTCAAATCGTTGAACGTCTGAAATCTTAGAGCCGTTCGCTGAGTAGTTACGCGTTACTTTCACGGATGTCAATCAAACGTAAATGGATGGTCTACAGTGCCAGAAGAACGGAAGATTGGAATCGGTTGTGTCAAACAAATGCTACAGAACGTACTATGAACAAAATGTTGTCTGATACTGGTCGCTTTAAGGTGACCTGATATGACTTAGGTGTTATCTTTTAGGGTGATCTGCTGATGAAACCTCTTGATGCTCTTGTGGACCAGTCACCATTAACCGCTCTCTTTATTTCGGTTAAACAGCTGGTAAATCCATACATTGTACTGGGTAAGTAATGTGAACGTTGAATCGTGCCGTCTACAAACACAAACTTACGGATCACTCACTCAGATATCCTGACTTGTCCCGTGATAGTCAACCAGTGGGCAGGTCAGGCCGTGAACAGAGGTCTTACAGGAACGAGAACTGGGCGACTTCTGATTAGAGATTTCTTGTTTACTTTGCGCTAACCCATCGAAGGCTCAGTTAGTTAACAGCAATTAAGTGGGCATGGTCAAAACTCTCAGTCTGGAAAAACTGCACATTTGTATACCAGACCTACATGTACAAGCTGTTGTTGAGCAAGCTGAAAAATACCTCTGACCTCGAGTTGTCTCGGAACTAATCGCAACTCTTCCCTTGTCAGGAAAATCAAACCCCACTACATGTGGCCATTCGAGCACGCCACCAGCCGATTGTGGAACTACTTCTTTCTGCCGGTGCTGATCCCAATCTACCTACGAAAGATAGCCATGCCGCCTTACATCTAGCTACTCGTGAGGATTCGGCTGACATTGTTGCCCTGTTGCTCGAACACGGAGCCCAATGTGAATGCAAAACGAAGGTAAGTTACTGATCCGTGATTTAGTCTGTCGGTTAGAAATCAATAGTTATGTGTAAATGTCTAAGATCCATTACAAGTCATTTCGCTTAAAGTATGAAGAATGTTCAAGGATGCATCTGTGTGGCGGTAAGTGACGTGTTTAATTTCATTATAAGTAACATTCATCAGAAACCTCATTACAGGAACAAAATAAACAAGTAACCTAGAATCCTGCAAAAAAACATTTACGACACAGAGTAACTCGAACTATCCTAAGATCAACTATAAGACTCACATCAAGCTTGGTGTAACAGCGAACAAGAAGTAATCTTCGTGTGAATGTAATCAGAACGACTGTCCGTGCGAGCCGGATGGCCTTCGCTATCATGCTTAGCGCAACAAAACATGTCTTCCCTCGTCTTCTTTGGAGAATTTCTTATCGGTCTCAGAAGCTTTCTATGCTCGGTATTTTTCTACGCAAATATTATCAATCAGATAGTAAACTTGCAACTGCTCAGTCAATCAGATCACTGGATTTGTAACTAATTTCACAAATTGAAGCAGGAATCAAGAATAGTAATCATTGCTGAGGAGATTAAACAAACGAACGCGACTAGTTTGTCCCGTTCTTTGTCACTAATTTTATAAGATGCGCTAAATGACCGAACCAAGATAGGCTGTGCACATTTAGTACTTGTGTCAGCAATCAGATGGTCAGGGTTTTGAGAAATGTGCACCGGCGAACATGACCTAGTCATTTGCACATTAAGTTTACTTGTAACACGCTAACTGATGAAGGAAACGTGCGGAAGGTTATCGCAAATCTGGTTACAATCTGATTACTGACGATCCAGTGATCAACCCATAAAGCCAGTTGGATTACGCGTAAATGCTATGCACCTTTGATGAGTATTAGGAGGTTTTCAGCCTATATAAGTTTAACAACACTCATAACTGACATCACAAATGATAAAAGTAGACGGAGTCAGCACTTGTATCTGCCAAGTCTCAAGATGCTTCGTCAGCAAGATTGGAAGCCATTAAGTTGATGCTATTCATGTGCACCCAATAGTCCACAACTTCAGATGGATTGCGTGAAAAATAAAGATTTGGATAGAAACTGAAGAATGTTCAAGTGGCAATTAATACTTTAGTGTGCTGAGTACACCGTTTATAGAGCAGCTTGCTTGTATCAAATGTTCAACGTTACCGTCTATTCACAAAAGGACTGATTAAAATGGAACATCATCATCTGCTCACCCCTGGAACATCGTCACTAACAAATATAAACAGAGATGGTTATCTTCTGATCAGTATGAGACAGTCGGTCGTGAGTTTTTATTGCACTAGGTAAGGAATTCACTTCGGGATTAATCCTACTTAATGGTAATGTCTCATTCACACAGCCTGCCAGTTTTCTGTTAAACAGTTAGTAGGACACGTCTGTTTCATTCAAGGAACAGCTCAAGCATTCTCGACCTGGAAGACTTACATTAGTAGCCGGTTACACGGATTTCCTAAAACTTATTTACTCTTATACTACGTGAACATTCTGGGTCAGAAAAGCTAACGTACGACAGCAAAAGAAGGGCATTGTGACTTATGATAACGAAGCTGTCTGACCAAGTGAAGGAAGGATCTAACGGAATAAGCAACTGGGCACATTGGAACGCGTCGTTAACATTCGGGTGGACGTTTTCGCTTATTCGTATCAAAAACGAGCACCACACTTGCGTTTTACTCTTACCGTTTCTCACCATTTCTGTCCTGAGACAGAATGTGATCCTTGCCAGCATGTGTTAGTGAAGAATACGTTGAGCGTTGCGTAACTGGCTTGAAGCTAAGCAAAGTAGACTAATCACTACTCAAATTTCCTTATACTCACTAGCAACTAAGGTTCGGGATGCCGGCCAGTTTTGAAGTCAACAAATTATTAACGAAGTTAGATGCCATCCGTTTAGATCATCTGTACAGAAAGCTAAGCTACAAAATTCAGGTAGATTTTTTGAGGTAGTTAGAACAAAATGTTGAGCACAGTCGTCCTCAGTATTCCATCCGACTTCCAAACAATCTTTTCCGGTTTAGTCAATTTCCATTAGGTATGTGGTACATTCACATGTTGACAACCGAATAAGTTCTGAAGCTGAATTAGTGAAAAGCGGATTATCGGCAGATTATTGGGTTATTGCGAGATAGATGGATAGCGTAATGGGACGATGATTAAAATATACACTCCATCGTAACACGAGAGTAAGTCAGTGGCGAGTTACCGTTCATTGTTGTTATGGAATTCCCCGGGCTTTTGGTAAATACATGTATTGGTCCACAATCCGTGAAGACAAAAACGTGTACTGTCATTCTAGACTTGCTCGAATCTCTGCTAAGCTGGAGTTTACGACCGATCAGAATATTACAAACGCAGAAACTAACTTGTCGGCTGAACTTTTCCCATTCTGTGGCTTCCACAATGATTTTGACATGCTATTGAAACTGAGTGGCCTGGTGCAAATCAGCTGGACTCCACTGGACCACAACTTATTGGCTGATCTTGATAAGTTCCCACTGACAAGCGTACAATATACGGTGACGATAAACTATCGTGCTGAATTAAATCACTGACCTATAAACACATTGGCGATAGTCCGTCTGTTCAACTGGCCAATTAATTAACTTTGGAATGTGTTCGCTTCTGTGTGGTGTTGAGTTTTCAGCTCAACGTTGTTTACTGTAAAGCTGGTATCAAGCTTCCGTCTAATTTTTAGGGACAGTGGTAAGTTCACATTTGCTTTGTGAACGCTTTCAACGAGCTGCTGAATCGTGTGGTCATTTGGTTGTTTTGGTCTTGACCGTTTTAATCCATTCGCAGCGGATAGACGACTAAAATTGAACCCGGTGCCCACAAGTGTCAGAGATGGACGTGTGGCTGACTGCCTCCAGTGCAACACGTCTAAACACCACGGGTGTATGGAGATACCAGCGCAAAGCTCTTAACAAATTACGAGCTTTTGATAAAGTTACCCCAAATTTCCAATATCGATTGGTAAGCTATGAAGGTGTTACTAATACTGTCTAACAACTCATTCGCATTATTTGTCAATTCGTTCTTCCTCCAACAGAAAGGCTTCACGCCTCTACATCTCGCCGCCAAACATGGACATCTGGATATCGCTCAGATTTTGTTGGAGAAGGCCAAAGCGGACCCAAATGCAACAGGTCGTGGTGGATTTACACCGGTTCATGTGGCCGCCTACTATAATGCGAGCGCTGTAAGTGAGCTAAGTTGAGCAAGTTGAGAGGTTGTTTTCAGCTAAATTAAACGCCCGCTGTCTTAATATGGTAGTTACTTTTAACGCTTGATCTTGTACATATATCTGCCTTCTTAGGTACTTCAACTGCTCCTCAGCCACGGCGGTGACGTGAATCAGACTATCAAGAACGGTTTTACGCCGTTACATTTAGCAGCCAAGCGAAATCACGTGAATTGCATTCGACTGTTGGCTGAGCATGGAGCATCGATTGATTGCGGATCTCGAAACGGTTATACACCACTACATCTGGCAGCACAAGATGGTCGTTTAGATGTGGTAAAACTTTTGGTTAATCAATACAAGGCTCAACCTGATGCAGCGGCTAAGGTAAGTTGGCATGCCCTGGAGAGCAGGTGGGCTATTTTACTCCACACTTGATAGGTAATCTTGAGGAACCTAAACATTGGCATTCGTTGCCTAAGCCCATTGGAAATTCCCCACTATTATCTTTAAAAAAGCGATATCACATATAGAAAAGTACTGCCCATTAGCCGTTGTAGGTTAGAGTTGAGTATGCAATTCTCTCTCAGTGCAGTAACTGTTAAACTGTCTTGAATAAAACCCATTTGAGAACTTGTCACTAATCAGATCTCCTGTTTCACTGACCACAGCGTGACTAGTGTACTTGTGTCGCTGACCATCTACGCAACTCTTAATTCGTACTGCTGGCCAGTGTTTGATTCTGAACCCTCTGCTTCGACATTGTCCTAACTTCATTTGACCTCCGTAAAACTATCGTCACACTCAACTAACGAGTCCAACTTGTAGACCCTTCCCAACTATCAGAATGATTATGTGCATACATTACAGACAAACTTAAAGATGGTTAAGTGTGGAAAACGCTTTCAGTCGAGTTGTATGAACAGAAAAGATTTTCGTACATTTGTGCAGAAATACGTGAGCAATATCTGTTATCAAAACACGGTAACACAAACCCACTATGATCAGTGACAGGCTTAGCCTGATCCCATGAGTACACATCACATTTGAGAGGATACACGCTATCTACTCAAATAAGAAAATGTTTCAAGTTTTTAGATAAGTTGTATCTTACAACTATACATACGTAGGTTTGTCTATTTGTCTTCCTGTTGATATTGCTTCGTACTGTTAGATACAGACCACATTGGTAGTGTTGTTAATAAATCATCACAGTCCTTCCATTGTGACCCTGATAAGCTAGCGGTTAAGTTGTACAGATAACAGTACCAGTTTTTGTGGAAGATCCATTGAACAGTTGAGTTGATTATTGGCTATAAACCACTTTGTTTACTCTTAATTCAGGACGGCTTGACACCATTACACTTAGCTGTACAAGAAGACAAAGTGCCTGTAGCGGAGTGCCTACTCAACGCTGGTGCTTCCCTACATGTTACCACAACTGAGGCACGCTTCACACCTATTCACAATGCAGCCTACCGTGGTCAACTGCAGGCCTTGCGCCTGCTACTCAGTCGATTACCAGAAGCGGAACAGGTGAAGGCAGTGAATTCACGAACCCGCATGGGCTCTACACCCCTCCACTTGGCTGCTCAACAAGGTCATCTACAGGTGGTACTCAAGTTGTTGCAAGTTGGTGCCGACCCGAATGCACGCAACAAGGTAAGTGAACTCGGACTTACGCACATGAGCTGTTGTCATTGTGCACGTTTGGGGTCAAACTTGAGAACGATTTCGTTCAGTTCCGGCTGTTAGACTGAATGTGCTGTGCTCCCATGCAATTTGTTCCCGACGCACAGTCTGAGTTCTGATTAAATCCAACCGGTTAAACTATGATTTGCTTGACTTGGATTATAAACTAGACAAGAATCACGTCCTTCTGAGGCTGTATTGATGAATTCCAGCAATGGACCAAATGTCTCTCGGTATGCGGGCTGATTTAACAAGCTCCCCCTCTCCTAAATTTTGTAGGTTTCGTTGTTTCACGCACTTTTTCCACACTAAATTGAACAGTCCTGTCGGCTTGTTTCAGACTAACCACTTCTGTGTTTCATCAGAAAACACGCATAGCAGCCATTTTTAAACTTCACTTTATAGTGGAAATCTGGTCATTCATAGTCAACAACGCTAGAAACGGAAACACACAAAAGCCCCAGCAACCCAATTCTGTCAACTTTTTTCATTATTCCAGAAGTAAAAAAGACATTTATTTGATGCCAATGCGCCCGGGGGTAGGAGAGATTAGACGAGAAGGAATGTATGACGTTGTCATGGTGATAACGGTAGCAGTGCATAGTATTTGACTAACCGAGAAATGAAACAAAAAGGTCCGTCTTATTCTCACAGCAGTGAGAAATCAGATGCTTACATTATTCAGTTCGAGAGGGAAAAAAGTGTATAAGCCACTTGTGATTGCATTGGATTGACAGCGGTCGATAGCTTTTTGTGAATGAGTACTATTCGTAAATTGACTCGATGGTTGGAAAAAAAAGTGTTATCCATTTGATGTGTATTTTTTTCTTCTGTTTTGTGTTTTTATTTTCGTGAGAATTCAATGAAATGGTAGGAGAGGCGAATAACAGTCTCAGTTTGGGAATTACTGTCGTGGTCTTAGATAGGGGTCAACAATGATACATCTGATGTCAACCGAACTCATCCAAAAGTTCTAATAAATTGTTGCCCACAATTTCGGTTACAATATGATAAGATCATATACCGAATTATACACATTCCGTAATTAATTGAAAACAAACGTAGTGAGATCTTTTTCAAGCCAATTTTGCCATTCATCATGTAAACTGTTGTAACCTCAGCGATGGTTAATCTTAACGAAATATCCCATTGTCTGGTGCTAAATTCCGGCACATTAGGCCCAGGAGTTCACGTGACTAGTTGTTGGGATCAACTGGAGCGAAACGGGTTTCAAACTCACCCTTCTGTTAAGGTTGATTAGTGAAGTTGGTCATCCTGCACAACAAATGGTTTAAGTAAGCAGACGTTTAAATTTACTATGGTTCTTTAGGAGAATAGATTTTGGACTTTTATGCTGTCAGTTGCAATGACAACTGCGTTGAAATGAACCGTATAAAAATTAAATAAACAAAATGTATTTGACCATAAAAGTGACTCATTTGGACAAAGAGATGGCTAGTTGGTAGCCAGTTATTCGAATGAAACGTATCAGCTTGAACGACTCCGATAAACACGTGAAATTACACACCCATCTGATCAAAGACCGATCGATAAACAAATCGACAACTATATGTAATTCTAAAGCTCTTTGTTATGAGTGAGCTCACTATGGATAACTGACACCTTGAACTTGTTAGTGTAGCCTGTAATCAGCATAGGAAACATTGCCTTTTACATCATTTCTCCGATTTGTGAATGTGCTATCATCAGATGTCATCGAATGCTAATCTATCCAAGTTCAACACTCTTTGTCTTGAGGGACTGCGATCCAAATCTGCATTGATAAGAAAAAACCGTCAAAGTGGCGAATGGCTTTTTCGTGCGTGAACTTGAACAGAGCTGTAATACCGAACGTTGTAAACAATGTAACCATTTGAACACTAGCGGTTAATCGGGACTTAAACCGTTACCAAGCAAACGTAATTCACAATTTATAACAGATTCCCCATTCGAATAAAGTCTAACGACTAAACTTTTATTCACTTAAGAGTAGTGCCAGAGATGTCTGATCGCCTCGAGGGAAGAAAGATTGGCTGTCTTATCAGCTCCAATCAAGAGATCCGCGATGGGCAATTCTCGGTCAGAGGATCGGTCCAAATCGTTTGTAAAAACCACTAAGGTTGCTAAAAACGTTTGCCTAAATGCGATAGTTGAAGTTCCACTAAAAAGTCATTAAATTCCAATGTTCTTTCGCGCAGAAAAATCAGAGACTTTGGTTTTAACCCTTTTCATTCGATTACATTCGGTCTGCGCAATCTCTGATTCTAAAACAGTCAACATATTCGTCTGGTTGCCCACTAATACAAAGCGACCTACTGCTCCTGGCCCGTGGATGTCGCACTGTTTGATTGCGCTGAATTAGTTGCCAATCTACTAGAAATAAGGGACATATCAGACTAAGCATTTGACTGGGTCTAATTCCGGGAGCTAGCGGCGTCACCTTATTTACGGTACTAGCTACCATTCGCACGGTCTTGACCGCCTTGAATGTCTATGGTTTGACAGATCGCTTGGTAGAATCAACAAGTGGTTTTCGTGTACACAGTTTTGAAGCATAGCTTCACCGTACCCTTGTCTAGGCGCACTGTCTTGATCACTTTCTTGTAAAAGTTACAATTCACTTATGGTTACTTGGCACGGTCAGACCAAAAATTACTTCGGGCTTCTTACTTGTTTTGCGCACGTCAGTTACCTTGCTCCTTGGTGTAATTATTACTGTACAATTCTAACCTTTTTGTTTCTCACTTGGACTGAGAAAAATAAAGATGGTCTTCTAGACGAATGGCTGTACTATCCTCTGGGGACCTATTCCCATTTTATTACTGAGTATTCAGAAATTACGTGCCCCACCGAAATCAAGAAATTCTGCATACTGGACGGGAACAGTTTTCACCTGAAAATTTGCATACGGCTCAATGTTTTGACAATGGTTCATGGGTCTCTGATAATGCTCAGTCAACATCTGACACTCATAAAGTTTGTTATGCGCTAACTTTTCAGTTTATGAATAACATTATCTATCCATCCTTGATGGCAAATCACATTTTGTCGTTACTTCTCATGTTACAGCAAGGCTGGACTGCCGCTCAGTTGGCATACAAACAGCATTATTTGAATTTATTCGAAGAGTTGAGGAAGGTCACCACAAACGTGGAGGATTGGTCGTTGCCCAGTTTGACTGGTGCAGGATCTGAAGGTCTGACAGACGGGGATCCCAAATTGGTCACTGGATCGATCTCGTTTGAACGAGTGGAGCATATGATCGACCACGTGGTCTCTGACAGCGAAGATGAAGGAGGTTGGTTGATGAGCGTGTGTACACATGAGGTTATTCATCTGATAGATCGATTGGTAATCTCTTTTAATAAACAACAATCGGCTCTATTCCTGAAATCCTTCTGGATCAGACTGAGTTTAGAAGCTAGACAACTTACCCAAAATGTTTGTCTTCTTGCACTCGATTGTGGTACCTAATTGAATGCATTATTCACGAAAAATTTACGTCATGTGCTACTGATAGACAAACATCAGTTTATGCCCACTAGTCATGTGTGCATGTAACACACGTCTGAACCAACTGATCCCTTCACTTTGAAATAAGTGAAGATACCATTTCATTCCGTGCTAACCTCACGTACCAACTGGTCACTGCGGAAGACGCAACCTAATCATGGTTATTCAGTAGTAACCTAGTACATACTATACCAAGCAAGTTACCGCCACACGGAAAAGACGTTTCCACTCATTCCAACTACAAACAATCAAACCGTTGCTGTTTACTATTTGTAATGGTGATATTTCAAAGTTGCGTAGCTAATCAAAGATTAAACGTCTGGTCTGGATGATAACGGTAGACTATGCGTTACTCATGCATGTAAAATGTTCAGGTAGGAACGGCCTAGTCATGAGGTTGCGTAATTGGCATTTTGGATTTCCAATTCCTGATGTGTACATAGTGCGAGTTATTCGTATATCGCGTCAATACAGACAGTGTCTTGTGATTCGACATGCTGACTCCTTCCGGGTTTTTTTTAATTGTGATATTTGACGGATGGACAGTAGTTTGTTAGACTTATTCTCATTGGCATTAAACAGTGCTGGTTCCCAAATGACGTTGAGTTATTCTAACATAATATGGTTCACGTCAGCAATTATATTCATATATTGAGCTTCAACCAAAGGAACCGCCGCAGCTTTACGGGGATATTAGGCATTTAGGTAGTTCTGCATCCAATGATCAGTTTTGTAACGTTTCAGTTATGTACAGAGGCCATGCGAATCGTCTCTACAAATTTTCCCCTCTGAAAGGCTGATGTGAAACCAAGTCATTTTCAAGTTCATTTATGAATTCTCCCCAGAAACCCTTATGAACAGAAAGACTGAACATTTGGAATTTACCTTTCAGAATATTCGTAAAATAAATTCGTCCTTTTGTATGTGAAATGAATATATACATCAGCCAAAATGTGCATACCAGTCACCTATTTTCTCTCAACTTTTGCTCGTTTTGTGTCTGTAGGATTTTAACAAAGCTATACCTGTGTTGGTCTCTTTAGGATCGGGGTAACTTGAGAACAGAGAAGGCAGTTAAAATCATACAAGTTACTTTCTGAAAAATTAACTCAATTTTACTTACTACCATTCTGTGTAAACCGAACTTCCACTTAATGGTCAAATTTAACGAAATAACCGTTTTGAAAATCCAACCGTATCAACTGTTCCGTTGTCCTCCGTGCCTGCCAATTACAATGCAAACATCGCATCAACAAACAAGCTGATGTCATCTGTGTGCACGGGGTTGAGCGTGGAGGTTGGTTGCATTGATTCCACACCACAGTGTCAACAAAAAATGTCCTATCACATCCAGTATGGGGGGAAATGACCTCTGGCCTACTGTCATTGAACCGTACTATCAGAAGTTTAAGGTCTCCGAAGTAATTCACCCTCTTCACTGAAAACCTCATCCATAGTGATCACAGCTATAGATAAAACTATTTTATGCAACAGTTTGACTTATTTAAGCCAGGCTGAGTGAATTTCGAATTTGCGTGAATGATTGAATAGTGCATTCGTTCGAACCATACTGTATAATAAACGACTTGGCCACGCTTTAGAAGGACCCATATTAACATTGATAATGCTCACGTGAACCAGAGCCGTTACGAACAATTTTGCGTCATACCTTTACGTTGAATATTGATGGTTCAACCTATATAACACAGTAAAGGAACATTTGACTGAAATTTGGTTCTTTTTCTAGTCTGTGGGTAGTTAAGTTTAACCATATTTTTGCGACTCTATAAGTCAAACATGGCAAACGCGTTCCGTGTGCCATGTTAAATAAGGGCACGATGACCACCTGTATTACCCATAATACACACAATAACGCCCTGGGAACATCATAATATCTGCACCCCTTTCTGTTGTCGCTGGTGTTGTTCCTGTGGTGATGTTTCAACAACTTGTATTTGTTCTTGTCTCAACTCTGTTGTGTACACATGTATACGTACATTGTTGATTTAAAAGAATTCAATGTCACTTTCATCGTGATGTGTTCCATTTCCCTCAGATGACATACTGTCCACGCCTGTCACGCCATACCGGCCTGATCCGTCCACGATAAGTAAGCTTGCCAATAGTCGGATGACCTCATGTTTCTTACCATACCAAAAGTCAGGTTACCAAAGAGTAGTGGACCTGTGGTTTTGAAGCTTTCAGAATCAATTCGCAACGAGAGTAATAGTTAAACTGAATGACTGGCAGTAAACGTTTGTTAACTCGGCGGCCTAATATTTAAAGACCATAGAAAGAGGAGAGAAACTGCAGAAAAATAGGTACTTCCGAAGTCTGGAGGCCTCTGAAAGAGGGAGACGAATGAGTGAAACTCAATGATGGTACCATTCGATATGAATGATTAAGCGTAGATGGACTTGTCAGACAATCAAGCCGAGAATGATAAAAGACATACATAATACTTCGGAGAAGAGCCTGCTTTTGTAACACAGTCAACGAAGTGAAATACAATGGAATACAAAAAATTCCTCCGAAGGTATGATTGTTCATAGGTTCGGAATGAATTGTTAACGTGGATTACTAAGCTGTTTTTTGCACTTTACGGAAGAGAAGGGAGTGTTGATGGTCATCACTCTAGATGTAAATGGACAGTACTCTGAGGTTTTAACCATTTTGATACTTATAAACTGTCGGTAGTTAATGAAATGTACAAAAAGTATCGTTCACAAAATGTGAGTGGCCAGAAAAACAACATGCTCAAGCAACAAACTTTCAGTACAAAGATAAGCAGAGGAGTGTTGCTTCTGTGGAACATGGGAATAAGACTACAGAACAAAAGGTTACCTCGCAAAATTCATGGAATTTGATGGATTTAGAGACAGAATAATGAGAATGTGAAGGTTAGGTATTGTTGAGTTCAAAAATCTCCTTATGAAATTTCTGTCTAGTCCAGTGTTCATCAAATCTCAAGTTAACCAGGGCCACTAAAATGCGAGATGCTGGACTAGGTGTACGGTGGACTAATGAAAGCGAAGGCTTGTAGAGAAAAAATGTTGACAGCGGTCAGCGGTAAACAATACGCACTGAGTGGGTAAGAAAGAAAACTTGTGGAACACCAGCTTTTATTTGTTGTTTGACGGAAGTCGCTCCATCTACGCGGTTCGCGGGACCAGACGGAAAAGTATCCATTCATTCGTTTATCAGCCTGTAAATAAATTAGTTACTAAAACTACTTACCTATTGAACGTTTGGGTATGCCAGGAGGAACAGTCCATGAAACATTATTATCAATGTTGAATGTATTTGGATGGGATTAACGATAGTATGTCATTGTTGACATCCATACTTGAAGCGTCCAAGTTGATGAGTAACAAAATACTCTAAGTTTTATGAAACCGGCGTCTAAGACAGGGAGCATCTCTGTTCTGTTCTGCACGAGTAACCACACTTGAAAATGTGGGCCGCGTTTCTAAGGTGAGGGAACTACCGACCAAATAAACGACAAACGAAATAATCCCGCTACGACAGTTGACTTAAAAGACTGCACTTTTTAACTAATAGTATTTTCAATTCAGAACCATCCAGACACCACTGTGTTACAAAACCTTTTCTTTAGCAGAAACATTATGTTTACAATTCAGCTAGTAATCTTTAGTCAGGATTTAGCGGCATCCCAACCATAATCGACAAAATGTCGTTATAATCATAGATATTTGGAGCATGTCACAGAAATGAATCACAGAGTTTGAGGTAATGAGTAAAAGACTGACCAGGCAGATTTGTTAGTTTGGGTGCTGCCAGGCCGAATTTTTCCAGTGATTCTAGTCTGTTTGATATTCGCCCGGGTTTTGTGGCAATGGTTGATCTGTCCAAATATTCTACACGGATATTCCACCCATACGCCTGGTACAGAATCCTTGGGGGAGTAAGACATAACGGACCCACGAAAGCAAGCTCTGATATCAGGTTAGGTAACTATCAAATATAATTTGTGATTGGTGCACAGGATATACTCAGATTTTAACCATTCAAAACTGATGCTGCCTATTTTCGAATCTACCGTCTGCAAGCCGACCTCTGCCTGGATTGACCGCATTCCTTGGACAGACTGTCATATGGACATCTCGTGCAGCCAAGGTGAAATGAAATCGGTGGGCTGTGTTCGTAAGGATGTTCGCAAATCAACTAGCCGGTGTTGTTTAGGTCATAGTTACTGCCTATTATTGGCTAGTGAACGGGTGCTTAGTAACACACCCTTTCCACGCTCGAATTTGACATGTTTCTACGGTCCATACACTTAGTTTTCCCACAGGTTGCACTTTGTTCACGTTTGTTTACAGAGTAGACTACACGATGTGCTTGCTCAACTGCAGTTTCAATGTTGCACTGTCGCTCAAGAGGTCTTACATTTATGTCCTGGAATCAGCAGTGTTCTAGAAAGCCGTCAGATTCTCAAGGCTTGGGTCGTACCTAGTTACTTCACAAGAACACGCAACTAGGGTCAGGAATAACACGTTGTCTGTCAGTTTGTTTGAGAGTGACTGAATGAAACTAACGCGAAACATTCAGAGCACATGCAAGCGTGTACACAAACTATTCAGGTATAATAACTTTGAGTACCAGTCAAATTTATTTCAGGTCGTTCATAAATCACAAAGAAGCTTCATGTTGACCTGTGGAAGAAGAAAACACAGTAGCGGGGGATTTACAGTTTGCGTCATACATTTCTGAAATAGTTATCAGCTGAAATTGATTTACACCCGAAACTGAGATTTGGGGCTTTGACAAGCTCTCTAAGCTGTTTTTATCGGAGCAATCTTTCTATTAAGATTTGCCTTGTCTACTGTATTTTGAACTAGTCAATCTCCGGAAAGTCACTGTTTTTTTTTTCAGAACAAAGCCATCGCATCAGTTGGCTGGACGTAGCTTATCTCTTGCTTCTAAGTGTGCCAGCCGGCTGCAAAATCCTACTAACATTTACTGCATACAAATTGAGACTGAAAATCTTCGACAGATTTCCATACACGACCTCAAAAAGGTTGTTGGTCTCATTCTATCAGTTCACTCTAGTCTGAATGAACGTCTTCAGGGTAATTCAGCATAGCAAAATTAACAACGTGGAATGACATACTGTGTTATATCGTCTGTGTGCCATGATTTCATAACGTTGTTCGAACTCTCCACGATGTCTGCTCAAGATATTTATTGAATAAGCGACGGTTCACCATAATCTTAACTCAAGAGAACTCCCCATTGCGACAGTGAAAATTGTCACACAGTGTGTCTTTCTTTGTTTCACTCAGTTGTTTTTAGTCAATGAAGTAAATATTTGATGTGGCATGTTTGTTTACCAAATTTTGTTGTCTTGTTTTGTGTTTTTGTTGTGTGCGTTTCTGTTGACACAATGTTTCCCTGCCCCATCGTCATCGATTTTTACAGCAAATGGCCTCCATTGGAATCGTACCACCTCATATGATGTAATCTGTCAACAACTGGAATACATGAGATCTCATATAGGTAAGCCCTCTTCTCGCTGCGTGATCAATATTGGTGCTGTTGTTGCCAATATCGTAATGAGGTAGCCAGACTTTAAAACAAAATCCACCATCTGCCCTCCATGTGTTTTGCTGTTTGCACCTTGCAGTCATTATGCAAAGGAGGTTTTCAGTTTGCCAGTCGCATGTGGAATTCATATACTTTGCATGCTGCTTGTTCTCTTTTCTTTGATGTAGGCGACAATGACGAGACTGTCATACCCAGCACCCCAAAGCTTCGCCCAAGTTCTATGATAATCCGACCACAATCATTGCACGTCACCAAACGCAAGCAATCAGGTTAGTTTATTAAGCAAAACTCAGAAATTCCGTATTCCGGATGGCTCCCACTTAACCCTCAGAATACCACAACTTCGACTCTACAAATACCCCTTCCAAAATGTTTTTTCTAGCTTCAAGTCTACCTGCATTAGTGATCAGTAATTGTTTAAAAGCGGACAATTCCACATCACTGGGTTCAAACTTCTTGTCCATTGAATTATCCCCCACTAAACCTTACCAGACCAACTGAATGTGCACCGTCCGTATTTGATCGTTGCGTTCGTATTCCGAAAAAATACTTAGCTGCTCTGGTTTTAACAGAAGCACGAGCCCCGCACTTTGCTTCTAACACATCTCATCAGTAGTGCATATCGCTATCCGGAACCGAGAGCTGAATTCACACGTATTGACCAATGGTTTGTTGATCACACAACAGGCACGATCAAAATATTACAGCGATGCGCCCAACTGTACTTGTTAGTTGGCATTATTCTGGGTGCTCTGTCATCGTGAACAACATGTACAACTATTTTTTTGATCCTCGATGACGTCCACTCTACTAAGAACTCCGCGTCATTTTACACCTATAGACTTTCCTTTCAACTTTTCACGTGGTTGCAGGCTTCCATCTCGATTAAATTCCACGGCGAAATTGCACACAGCATGCATATGGAGAGTAGCTGGGAAATGCGATTACTGTAGGGAAGACGGACACAGGTTAGACAATCCTTGCGACCACACCGGAGATGAACTTTGGTTTACATACTCTTGAAGTGAGCTTGTTTTCTGTGAAGCTTCGCGTGGAGGAACAATCCAGATTTTGTATTCTGTGGGCCACTGGTGAGAGTAACAAATATCAGGAGCCCGACCTAATTAAGCTGTATGATCTAAGCGTATCCTGTGTATGACACCTGATCCGCGTATACAGCGATGCTGTGCTTAATCTCTGCTCAATTACCACTTTATTGCTCATGATTACAGTGTTCAATTCGATTTAATTTTTAAACATATTCTGAAAACCTAACCTACGGTAGAAGCTGTAGGCCTATACACTGTATGAGTTCTGCCGACCCCTAATGTGAATTCGTGGTGATATATCACATATATCCCGTATATAGTTCGAACCAACCGAAGCCTAATTATAGATCTGTTTGCGAATAATTCACTGTTTCTTGGTGCCCTGCATTTTTGAAGAGCCATCCTTTTGTCTAATAATATTGAGCAGCGTTTACACGTCTTCATTCGCCTTTCTTGAAACCCGTGTTATAACAAGTACGTGAAATCTTTCACACAGTTCAGCAATAGGGAGACTGTGACAAGCTGGCAATACTCTTCCATAAGTACAAGACTTTAAATTGGAGCTCATTATTTTTGTTACAACACTCTTCGTTGTCATATCGGCCCGATTATTTTGTTTAATGCAACCGGTCTTATAAGGTAGGACAATAACTATCGTGGGTGCATGCTAACACACTAACCAACTGGTTATATGGTCATCTGATTTGATGGTGGTCACCAGTTTTTGTGCACATCCTGACTGCTAACACGAAAGTTGCCTTACTGCTGCTGCAGGTTCCATGGTTGTGGATGACCATCAGGATTTTGGGTGTGTTTTGAACGTTGGCGTCACCTAAAGAACTTTTAACATTAGCAATATTTTTAATGTGGAACAGAGAACATAAAATAACCTGGTTGAACTTCCTGCCTACTGGGCCAATAACTGGGAACCGCCTCAGATTCGGTACCCCAACAGCCCATGAACCTGTCCATCATTGCCTACCATATCATTCCACGCATAAGGTTTTTGCGTGCATATGTATGTCCAACTGTAATCAGTCGTCAAATATGGGAAGTTGCAATAATTGGCCTATGATGCCAGATTTTATCAAATTCTATGCGCACACGCCTACACACGCTTTGCTTGCGTTACATGTTCGCTTGGCCTACCACTGCCTAGTCTGCCTGCCTGCACAGTGTCACACAATAGCCCAACGTGTTTCCTGTCGTTTGACAACAAATTGAATGACTTTCAACCGCATCGAAACAGCCCGTATAAATATAAGTATTCTACCTTACCCATGTCAAATTTCTTCTTGTCTATCAGGTGAAGATTCCGCTCGGGTGAGTATGTACGATTCCGTCAATGAGGACCGTCCCAAGTCTTACATTAGTGACCAGGTAAGTGTGGAGATTACTACACAAAAACAAACATATCGTCCTTGACCAAAAAGGAACATCAGTCTAAAGTAGTTACCTATACAAACCGTGGTACCGCCAATAACTTTTTCAAAAAAGTTAGACAACCATGTAAACAGTGAACGAACTGAAAAAGTGTAGTCTTTTTAACCCTCTGGTACCTAGAAAGCTCATGAATAATGTGATTTCATTGGGTTTTTTCTTTCCTGACATTGTAAAATCAAACACAGATCAGTTCTTTTATCAGTTAGAGAAACGCACCCTTGTTCCGTTATCGATTTGTGGATTTCTTTGAATTTTGATAATGAATAAATCTATCGTTTTCTTTTATGTATGAAGTACACCTCTGGATAAGTTTGATTTGTTCAACTTGACGGAATGAATTATGGTCTCAACTCAGTAAGATTCAAATCTTACAATTTGTTTTTGCATAGGTACAACAACCTACTCTAACAGCTCAGCCGATAGGCGCACTACACAATGTGACTCCTTCACCAGCAGGTCTCTCACTGTGGGACTTCGATGCCGATAACATGCAGTTAACAAGGAAACCAATCAAAACCGGGTAGGTGCATACGATGTGCTCTCTTCTGAAGTGTTACGATCTGTGTAAACTGTTGCTAAAGTCGATTCATATTTCAATACGACAATGAACATCACCAATCGAATTTCGTTCTTGCGTTAGTGCTCTGAAGAATTCAGGCCGAAACTCATGATAGTGACGAACAAGTCAAGTGATAAAAACACTATACTTCAGACTGTGACAAACCTAAACGTTTCGTATTGTGTAATATCCTGAAATAACCAGTTACTCATGAAACATCGTTGAGTGGTCTTTCCCAACGATTTCTGTTCAGAATAGCAAGTGATGACAACAATTTTGTAGCCTGATTTATATCTGCAAATCCAACAACTTATCCGACAGCTACCTTATTTACACAGCAGAATATCGTTCTGGAGAAACTACCCAATCGAATTTCATGCAATTCATTTTATTCTTGACCAGTTCATCCGGAAAAACTGCTTCTCGTGGACAATTTCTTCTCGAACTATGTCATCTGTATGGAAATAATCCCCGTAGCATTAGAATTTGTACACAGCTGGCAGTCATCGTTGATATGAAACCAAGTGATCTAGCTGAATAAGTCGGAAACCAACATACTGGATGAGTTTTTCGTAACATGCTACTCTGATGTTGTTGTTGTAAGCGGACTGAAAGTCGGCTATCAAACAAAGTCCCGAGATAACCATTCTATAAGCCTACATAAGGTTGCTGTAGATGTTGGTCCACAAGAAGTTGAGAACGATTCGTTGAACACATAGTACACGGAGTTCACAGTGAACATCACTGAATAAGTTTTTATATCACTGAGCACGGTATCAGCGCAACAGTGTCGAGACCGGTGCCCTCTCGCATCTGTGGTTTCCATTCATTTGGTTGGTGTTATATTTCTCCGCAGTCACTGCCATTTTCCAGATGAATAGCACTTGGGTGAATTATCTCGAAATAAGTCCTCCTGGCTTGAGTCTTCTGTGCGAGGAGTTGTTTTGGGCTGAAATGTCCTGGATGTGCTGGTCGTGTTGAATTGTAAGATCATTTTACTCGAACCGTGTTTGTGTCCAAACATTCGGCCTGTTGTCGTACAAACACTGTGTGACTTTTCGGTCGGTTACGCAGTCATTCGTCTTACGGGAGTCTCACTAGGTGTCTCTACCTGGACTGTTTGTGTAGTATAGCAGCGGAAATCTGATTGGGACTTACTGCTTCTGATGTTGTGAATCTGTTTCATCTGGTGTTGCAGCGTTTATGGGCACAAAGAATCACAACCATATTGGCATTCTTGCTTGCCGATCACGGTGTTTTTTCTCCCGCATCTTACTGTTTCCTGCAGTTTCCTGATTTCCTTCTTGGTGGATGCGCGTGGTTGTTTAGTCGAAGCTCAAAGACGTTCGGATTTGCGGTTCTTTATCCCACCAAATGCCACCTTGGCACCAGCAAGGATTATTTGTCGAGTGCTTCGCCCAGAATATGCACCAAACTATCCCAGCATGAACGATGGAGACTTTCTAGCTTCCCGGTAAGCCTAGGCTGACAGCACCGAAGAGGTGCTTTTCATCTTCATAACCACTTCCTATTTGATTCGCGATTTTTTTATCCAGCTCAACTCCACTAAGTCACTTGAACGTCTAAGCAATGGTGTTTGAAGGGACTTCTGCTCTGTCAAGTCGGGGAACTGTAACATGGTATTCCGCAGACCCTAACGACCGATAAGGTTAATCGTGTTAATCCTTTTAAACAACTTGTTCCGTTCGTAAATTTTAGAATAAACATGAGAGGTCAATAATATTTCGTGTTAGCTCTTCAGTTAATCAGCATAATGTAAGTAGATGACATAGAGCAAAAATATTGAATCATATAGGAATTATGTGTATGTGCTATCAGGTGCCCGGAAGCCCAAAGGTTATAAGTAACTATTTCTGTACATGGTATTAAAGTGAGACTACCAGTCACAAAGGCCCTGGCAAAAACGCAACAACCATGGATTGCTGTGACAATATAATCACGGATGTTAAATCTAGGTAAATCTGTGTACCTGTAACTAATTTGCATCCGGTGGTCGACGAAGTCGGAAAATTTCGTGCACCCAAACTAAACCAACTGAGCTGTGTTGCCACATTCTGTGCTCTGGATAACAAACCAAGATCCAAAACGATTGTCTGCAGAGCCTATTCTGGTAATGAAGAATGGTGATCTCCACACATGAACGAAATCACAGGAATATTTAGAGTTACCATGTGGAAACCCCGGTTCACGTAAAAAAACTATATGGTCCCAGGTAAGTAAACATCCGTACGTACTTAATCAGAGTCTACTGGACACAAGAATTTGTCTGCCAAACTGACATAGTCTAGCTATTCAATTAAACTGAGCAATTTTCTAAATCATATGCATTGAAATTCCGATTTTACGTCATCGCGACTTGTACTAATCATTGAACTAGATTGAGTTGTTCTCTTTGCTCACGAATCAACTCAGTACAGAAGGTACTCCGGGTGTGCGTTCTTGCTCATCTCACTATGCTTGTAATATTTGGTTGTCGCTACGGTCGTTCACTGCGAATTGACAGAAGTTACTCATTGCGATGAGTGAATATCCATCACCTTAAAGAAAAGGGGCTAGCCGCGGGCTCCACTGCAAGTGAGGACGAGATTTGACAAGCAGTAGACCCAGACCTGTTCGTGTAAATCGAGATGACTTCAAGGTTGAGCAACCCTCTGTTTAAACGCAACTTGTTCATGTTGGTGTAAACTTTGGGAGTGCCGGAGACTCATTCGTAATCATACTACCAATCAAACAACATGAGAATCATCACATGCTGTACAACAGAAATCACTGTGCAAGGCCTATCTAACAGTGGAGTCAGATAGCATGCCCTATGAATAGACAAACGATAGTATATGCTTTTGCATGAAGACTGGCGGAAGATGCTCAGCGAAGTTGGCAATTCTCATAGTTCAAATAGCCAGGGATTACATTCATGTACAAGTATCCATTCAATTAAATGCAAAACTGGCGTAGTAACTTTAGATAAATAAATAGGTTCATTGTCTTATGTTGGGAACCCAAATGTTTTCGCGTTTCACCTAAATGTGCGAGCGGATTTCGCAGGGACCTAAATTTGGAACGAATGTTTCGTACACTGTGGTTGCTCATTTTTTCCAACTGTAATACGCTGTTAACTGTTCCATTTGACCGAACAAGCCCTCAAAACATTTAGCAAGTAGCTTAGTTACGATTTCTGCTTCACACTTGGAATTCACTGCCCAGCTTTTAAGACTAGATATGAACAACATAAATCAAGGGTTTTCAGTTGATCTCAGGGCTCAGCTGATTTGAGCCACTTCAGAAATTTCTTTAAACAAGAAATCGAAATAGACCTGGAATTTAACTTGTTGAAAACAGATGACTTTGTGGACTCAGGCCTTCGATCATTGGTTATTTTTAAGTGTAGTGGTGACTGGTTTCAATTTCAACTAATCAGTTTCCTCTGTTCCACATTAGGGAAAGGAGTACTGCTTTTGTTCCGTGGTTAGCGAGTGATTCTCAACAGTCTATAGATATCACGCTACAGAGTCAACTCAAAGACCCAGTGCATCTTGGAACGCGCGTCTATTAAGTGATACAATGTGAACAGAGATTTTGTTCGGTTCCCCTACAGGCAAAAAAACGGATCATATTAGACAGTCTAAATGACATGACTGATCTGTTTGGGATGCAGTTGGCACCCTCACCTTATTAATACAATACTTGGTTTGCTCTCTCCACCAATTTAATTGTTTTGAGAAAATCCTTTGTGACTTGATGACTCTGGAAACTTTAGCGGCATTTATAATGAGATTTTCATGAGATTGAAGGAGGTACCAATTAACCGGTGTCATTTGTTGGACTGCGAAATCATCCGGTTACTCATAAACTGTATGGTTTACAACATGCATGTACGATCTGATTTCCCATACTTCTCGAAGATATGGTCTGTCTCTACGGTATTTACGTACAAGTTAACAGCTTTCAGCCACCGTTGTTTTCGCCATTCAACCTGCACCAGGTGTATTAATCATGTGTGCAATGACACAATTCACTGTTATGTGCTTGGAAACGTCCAAATTTTTCGACCGAAAATTGAGTTAGTAGATATGCTAACTGTACACAGACTTGGATCACAGGTTCTGTATAACGATGCGTTATCTGTCATATGGTAAACTGTGCGGTACGGTGACCAGTAGCTGCACTAGACTTCAAGACAAACGGACGATGGCGTGATTACAATCTACAAATGTACCCAGTGCTCCGACGATTAATCTAATGGGATGCCACCAACCAGCCCACTGATCGAAGGACTATCTCTAGCTTCTGTTCGAAAGACTTTTAGATACACCGTCTGCCACAGACAATAATGTCAATGCGCGCACAAAATTAGTGACTACTCGATGAACATATTTACGATTGCTGATAAAATATTCTTGAACTGTAAATTTATAATCACTCTCATGTCTAACCAAACTAACCACGTCAGTAAGTGTTTCTTTTCCAATGGTTTGTGCTTTTGCATACTTGTGTCTGTCATTTTCATCCTTACTGTTTGTCAACTTACTTATGCGTCTAGTTCAGAGATCAGAATGAACTATGTACTTAACGACTGACTAATTCCTCAACGCACTTTCAATATTCATCCCACAGCATCCTTGAAATGGGTCCATTTCAAATGCAGTTCGCACTCCCAATAATGATTGAGGTACCACATATCGCCTCTCTTCGTGGTAAAGAACGTGAAATCGTTGTGCTCCGTAGTGAAACAGGAAATTCTTGGAAGGAACATCCCATGGAATCCAACGATAATGCTGTTCACGATGCTTTGGGAGAAGTTTTCGGTAGGTTTGTCATTCTGAAGACACTATGTATTCCAACCGTATTAGTCAAGATATGTTTTGACTTCCCAGATTCGATTAAAAAATCTGCAAGTGTTTCAGCACGGCATGTACAAAAAGTCTTTCGATGCTTCGATGTTTGCGCTAATAATCCACCGCTCATATGCGGGGTGAAAAGTGTTTACGGGTTGTTGGTAAAGCCAATACAAAGAAACCTTGGTTTTAAATGGGTGGATGATAGAGGAGTTATCTCACCTGTGGCTGGCCTGCATCGAGTTCCAGGAGAGCCAAGGACACGAAGGAACTTTTACACGCACTATTTTCGATTGTTCAGTTGTATCGCATTCACCCTGGTCGTTGCAAGGCAGCTCGTCGGTTGGCTAACTGGTGCTTTGTAAACGATGTTGAGCGATTCGTTTAGGTTAACCGTGTGCTTCTTATCCACCTGATGAGCGATCTTATGAAACGGTGTAGTCCATTCGGGCTTTTGACGCACGTAAGTGACGTGGACATTACCACATAAAATGAATCAGTTACGGTTCCAGAACAGTATTAGGTTTACCTTGATCCTAATAATTACACATGACACCAATGCATAAATCGTCTGCCATCGAAGCTTGTCGATGATCAACCCATCAACCCCAGTTAATTCTTATCCATTTTCACACTCAAGTTTCCATATGGACCCAACATTTTAATAAAGACCTACTAGTGGATAGACATCTAGAAATAGTGACCGCCATGAATAATCCGCATTTGCCAAAAGATAGCCCGGTGCTTACTTTAAAAAAAAACAGTATTGGCGCAGTAATTTATATTTGAATTTGTGGTACGCTTTGTTGTATTGTCAACGGACATGTTCGTTCTCGTCTAACTCATGTGGATGCAATAAGTTCGTCCGGTTCCATCACTCCACAGAATTATACTGTGGATTTACGACTCCACAATGGCGTTGCTAGCCCGTGGCTGGAACAGCGTGAGAAAAATCGACGTCAAGCAGTACCATGCCAAACTCCCATAGCTCTCAACGCGGGAAAATCATTGGAAGATAGGCTTCATCATTATGAGTTCCGAGCAGTGGGGTCAGAAAATATGGCATCACTATTACACCTGAGCTGATACCCCCACACACAAATTAAGTGGGTGTCACTCAACAGCCAGGTCAACTAATTTCTACAAAGTACTGCCAAATTCTCAAAGTTGGTGGGGTGTTATGAACAGGTAACCAAAAATACTTTAACCGCTACTCCAGGTAGCCTTGAACATACTTCCCGTTTCAGGTGGATAGTTTTGTTTAGTACTGGATCGAACTATCGGATCTGCCTCTGATACCAGATAAGGGTTTCTAATTAACGAACAGGTTCGCCATCAGGTGGACTGGTTATCACTAGACTGCCCAAACCTGAACAACGGCAGTAGCGACAACTGGGCTCAATTTCGTGACCGTATGACTGTGGTCGAGCCTCAGCATCACCGACCTCATCAAAATATTGTTCGTTGTTTGTCTGTCATTGGCAAATGATTCGAGGGTACTCGATGTTTGAAGACTCTGCACGTGTAACTTAAGATGACTTGATTTAAACAATAGGTGCAGAGGTGCAGCGAGATTAACTGGTAATTCAATAGCCGTTTCGGTCAGCCATTCTCGTGAATTTGTGAAAATGAAACGTCATTCAATGTCAGTCAGATATATGAAATCACTTTCTCCTTTTCATCGGTCTTAGATCGTCTGGATTCTTCAAATACTCTACGCGACCGACGAATTCATCGCATACTCACTTACGATTTTCCACAATATTTCGCGCTACTATCTCGCTTCC
Organism: Paragonimus westermani; assembly: GCA_008508345.1. Classification (NCBI taxonomy): domain Eukaryota; kingdom Metazoa; phylum Platyhelminthes; class Trematoda; order Plagiorchiida; family Troglotrematidae; genus Paragonimus; species Paragonimus westermani. The sequence goes on along the minus strand of QNGE01000216.1, from coordinate 39,483 downwards.
GTCAAGAAGTTGCGATGATTGGATCAGAGGGTGGTCTTATCAGCTCCACAGTGTCCCCACAGGTACAGGCTGTTTTTCCACCGGGTGCACTGCAAAAGCGCATCAAAGTTGGGCTTCAGGTGAGTTGTGACTACATTTATTCATCTACGTTGGTCAGTATTCGGTTAAAAATTCAGGTGAGATGATAAATCTTTCAAGAAAAAATGCTTTTTTGTCCACCAAACCACTCCTAATCTACTGAATTTGTGGACACGTTGTTTTTAGTAGCTGAACTAGTCGAACTATAACCCAATAGTAAAACTTCGTACACACATTGTGAATTGTGGAAACAACGTCATGAAAAATGCACTACATTAGAACGCAGACAAACGTCAACCGGGTTATGCGGCCAATTGGTGTGGTACAGAGCGGTTGTTTCATCTGTAAAGGGATAGCGCCAGCTGACTGAAAATTAGGTAGAAACTGAACAGCTGACATGAGTTAAATCAGCCTGAAACTGGAAATGAACGAGACGGTATTTTCTTACTAACCAAAGCATAATCCGATAGATATTGTGAATATCATAACGTCCTATTGGGACTGACAGAACAGCACTCCAACGAATGAAATGAATTAACAACAACAGTCCCAAGCAAACCGCTTTTACATTCTTGAGATCAAACGACACAGTTTGCACGTGGCAGGATAAACCGGTGTCAAACATATTCGCTACACTTCTGGTAAAAAGCAAACAACCGCGGTTGCACAGAAATTGTGCGGGTTCTTAAAAAGCAACGAAGTGTCAAATTTGTCGAGTAAATGTGACTGAGCATTTTCTATTTATTGGGCGATTTCTGTTCGGCCAGTCGGTTGACTTACTTTTAAGCCCGGAATCAACTCACCTTCGTTCCACAAACTGGTGTTGAGTAGGACTAGTGGACACTACCGTGTTGGGGAAAAGACAATTCACATATATTTTACAGTCGTTTTTTAAAATTCTACATCTGACAGCAATGTCAGCATGGCTTATGACCAAAGTTATTGCATAACTAGCTGGTTCCAAAATACATCATCCTCAAATACCCTAGTGTTTCCAACCAAAATGCAATGCTCTTTTAAATAGCTCACGTCTGCGTCTTTTGTGGTCACTCTTTTCGATGGTTTTTCTCACAGTGGACATCTCCGTGCAAAGAAAACTTGGTTCATTGAACTGTTTTTCACTGGAACACATTGTCACCTGCCTCCCAACAACACACTCTCTAGCACATCTCTGTGTAGCGGGTATATCGGCACAATCCTCACTCTCGTCTGAAACGTCGAATAGGTTGAAACCACAGACTGGATAATGCATGCTCAGACAAGAAATTGGTTGATTCACGTTCAGTACACGGGCGCCGCTTATTTCAGCTAAGTGCACAAAAGCGCCTGTAAATCAACTGTCGCCGCTCCTGTCAGCTTTGCAAATTTTGACCGTGTACGACACGACCACTTTTTTGAACACGTCCTATCATTGAAGGCATTTACCACCGATCTGTGTTCACATCTACAGTCTGAACACTGCTTCTGTTGCTGTCATTCAAGCCGTCAGAGCATGGCCCCAACCACTAGTAGAATGGGAGGAGCCTGGATCTGAAACAGAAACCTCTTGTGTCAGAAGTACGATAGACGATCGGAAGCTCAAATGGTATAGAGAAAAAAAACACTGAAAATGGAAAGCAGGGTTGCATAGTTCTAGATGGATGCCATTCTCATGCTGTTTTTTTGCCCACAGTTGAAAAGGGAAACATGCAAATGATTTCATTCCGTGAGAAATCGAAACAGTCCTGTACCCGTAAGACAGACTGAATGAACTGGTGAGGGTGAAGCACTTCGGTGCCAACAGGATGCTTTAAACACCTAATATAATTCGCTTAGGTGCGTTGTTTTGCGTCCATTTTTTAAAAGAACTTTTATCATCCTCTCGATCCGCTTGACTTGTTGGCACTTCCATCATGCCTTGCTAGTCACTTGGCAAAACTATGTATACATGTGAATGCGCACGGCGATTGTCACCATAAATATTGATTTTGTAGAATGGCTTATCTCTGTACTCTAAGCACGACCGGACCAATCTGTAAGGCAACACAGATTATCAACTGCACGTCAATACACAACAACCGACACCGTCAGTCAGCCCCTGTCATCAGTGAGGTCTCCGTAACAAGAGTACGGCCATGCCCTTGTGACATGAGATATATGAACTGAGAAATAGTCTTTGAGGAAACTAACAGTCTTCTGTCAATTTATAAAGGTGAACGACGACGAGAAATATCCCATCGTCTGAATGTGAGAGCAAACGCGCTGAGTACCATCCAACGTGTCCCGTTCACTCAGAACTTCAATAGTCAGTAACTTCACGTAGCAAACCTATGCAGATTGATATTTGTCAAAGCTGAAGCAAGAGCAATGCTGCTGATTAGTTAAAGGTGAATGAATTTCAGCCCGTGATAACGGATGACTTGCCAAATTCTTCCAGTAAAGTTGTCGGTCCGAGTTCCGAGGAACTGTTTATTACGTTTGCAGTTAATCGCATGTTCCTCTTTGACTTCGTGAGACTGTTCGCAGTCCCCATTTTGCACCAAACGATTTGGTCTTCTCAAGCAGTAGGTGACAATATATGCGAACTTCCGGAATATTCTGACAATCTTTACTATGTATTTGGTGGTTTTTCATAAACCATGGAACAGGAATGTTGATTTACTGATTAGCCGGAATTCTGTTCCATATTGCACGTGAGTTTTTCACCACAATCCACATTCTCGGGTGAAAAATATGATTTCCCACCAGGTCTAACTAGGCTATGTGAATCAGCACTGGTGGAACGAATTGCAACGGATGGAAGAACAAGCCAGCCTGGAATAACCGTACGAACGCCTTGATTCCAAAACGGTTGTGCACAAAAACAACCCAGAATCTGGCCACACTCACTCGAAAGCATGGTTGCATAATACTACTGATAGCATTACTAAGTAGTGACATCGTGAAAAAACGGTATGGCCAAACTTTCTCGTCAGGCAAATGATAATTGTGTAAAAGTTTCGAGACAAGTTCGTGAACCACTGAAAACATTCGTATCTGAAGAACAATCAAACATGCCTGCTCAGGTTAGTCTACTACTCGCAGAGGAACTCTTTATTAAGTCCATCACCAATCGCAAATACGCATGAAAAACCTGGGCTTCGACTGGGTGTCAGAAACAGCATACCTTTACGCAGTATGCAGTGAGTTATGGAGCTACGCCGATGACTAGTAAATTCCACAACTGGATTCGGTTACCTACTCGTCTGATTGTCTCATATGGGATTCACTAACTGAAACAGGAGCTGGACTGTTTCGGTGGGATTTCCCAAACAGTTTACCCTGGAATACACCAATACCACTCACCTTGTATCACTCTTAAATAATATGCCTAACTGTTTTGCAACCACGAGGAGGAACAGAAACAGTGGAAAGAACTACGTTAATTTACAAATAGACGAATTAGAAGGTATGAGAGATAATTCGTAAAAGCCAACTTTACCTGAACCCAGATATTGCGAACTAGGTATTTACATCTTTCCGAATAAACAATCGCGTTGGCCATGAGAGTGTTGCCATCTTCTGTAAGGTTCTTAATTTCCTACCCCATTGCTTGCCCTTAGTTTGAAGAGGGTGTAGTCTAATGACTGGAACACACTCCACGCAGTTCCAGTGTATACAATCCGTTCACGAACACGTACTGCGTGAGTAAGTCACTTCGTTATCAGTTCGTGTCACAAATCCCAATTACATTATTTTATGTCTACCGTAATATGATCGAACAGTTCAGAGGTGGCAGGGCCATTACTACATAAATTGTAAGTGTGAGGAAAATAATATAAGTAGAAATACTGATTATGGTAGTCGGTGTGAAAGCCTTTATACATCAGCCATTCGCGTGATAACAACACTTGACCTCGATAATTCATCTTACAATACTTATGGCCAGTACTGCCATCAGTGTTGCAGTGGAAACATGTCATTAAACAATTTACGAAACTGTGGTATTAAAGTGAGCACCAGCATCACTGCCTAATAGCAGATTTGTTCAGCCAGACACTGTGAACAGTCAGAGTATGTACTTTTTCTCATCTATTCAGTCTTGTCAGTAATGTACTCAGGAATACAGCAGCAAAATCTGTCGACATTCTTAACCTGTTTCTACGTATAAGCTTCAATTTCCTCATATTTTAAACACATCGTATATCACTGGATGTATGTGGTTTTTTTGAAAACCAACCAAACCCTGTCTACCAATTTACATGCAACTGCAAAGAAGCTTACATAGGTAGAATCCAAAGGTGCCTGATCTCCAAAATGAAGGAACATTTGTCTAAATGGGTGCTGAACCCTGTATCACAGTAGAACAACAATGTCGTTGAAACACGCAAGCAATCAGCGTCCTCAGTCGCAACACAAGTCATGACCATTGGTCACGTCATCGACACAGTTTGTGCATTCAGGACCCTGTTACGTCATCCAAATCTAAGATTATTACAGTTTTCTGAGACGGTCGCAATCAATCCACACAAGCCAACCTTGCGTTCAGGAACAAGTGTTCTTGAGCTTGACTCTGTCTTGGACTCAGTGACCTTTTCTAATCCATCGATTGACTTGCGACCCTACCCCCTAACTGTTACTACAAATTTGGAACTGAAGAATCAGTATGAAATGCTTGCATCGACCAGTTTTCGTTCTCTAACTGTTTTTGTTCAAACTGTGGATTGCCAAATGTGTGCAGCCTTCTTAGCACTTGGTTTTTTTAACATCGAAAGTTGACGTGGTGTCTTTGACTCGTTACTCTGCCTAGTGTGTTTGACACAGCGTGCCTTGATTCAATTGTTTTATTTTCAAGTTGACTATCACTCACAGTCGATCGCAGCCTTCGCANACCCCCTAACTGTTACTACAAATTTGGAACTGAGGCTGGCTGAAAAGTCTATCTGAATGCGAAGGCTGCGATCGACTGTGAGTGATAGTCAACTTGAAACTAAAACCAAATCCCCGACTACTCATCAATTGTTTAAGTCACGCAATCTTTTGAAGCAACCTTATTATAGATTAGGAAGGCGTTCTCCAAGAGCCAAACAGCCACATGACATGCAAGACTATTTAAAGTCATGTCAACATAATCCGCACATGCGCTCTAATTCATCATGTAACTTCTGACAAATTGAGATGGTGAGCAAACCAGTATTGGACCCATCCTACAAGCCAGAAATATTTTGAGCCAAACCTGCAGGTAGCCTTTAGGAATTAAACAATGTTACCTGCAGGCCTACTCAGAAAGGTTAATAATCATGATTGGCCGTCATACAAGTGCATCCGTAGGGTTGTGAATTTCAGAGTACGGTTGATGAAATTTTCTAGTGTGTACATTGTAACGCCTGCCTTGTCTACGTGGCGCACAAAAGGTGGCCTTTCTAACTTTCAAATGTTAAATATGCGTATACGGTGTTCGAACTAATAGTCTACTACCACTTCACTGCGACTAATTATAGCCCGCTCTCTAGTGATATCAATAAATCTACTGTTGTTTGTGTGTCAGGCTCAACCGATCCCCGCCGATCTGATCACTCGTCTCGTTGGACCCCGTGTGAGCGTTTCACCGGTTGTGAGTATTGAACCACGTCGGCGCAAATTTCACAAGCCTATCACAATGACAATTCCATTACCAAAGCCACCGCCAACTGTGGGAAGAGTAGAGTCCAGTACGACCGTGAGCTCCACTCACAGTGTACGTCTGTTATGCAGTCTATCAGGAGGCACGAATCCGGCGGTCTGGGAAGATATCACTGGGTCCACACCTTTGACCAAACAAAAAGGATGCGTCTCATTCACCACCACTGTGTCAGCCAGGTAAAATTACATACTCTTGATGATTTGAATGATTTGAATGTTTCTGATGTCAGTCTATGACGTTACATTGCAAGTTGACGTGAAAATGTGCCATTTTGATCCATTTTACCCGAGCAATTCGTGTCGTTTCTAAACGATGGTTGACACCAAGGGCATTCAGCGAACACTGACATTAGCGCTTCCCTTGGAACTCACTCATAAGACACTTTTTCCACAACAGGGACCGCTGCATTAACTAGTAACTAAAGATTTTCTGTTGTGTTTTTACATCTGTATTCAATTCAGAAAGTTAATTTTCAGTATTTTTGTTTTAGTCGCGTAGAAATAGAGAAGAATTTACAATCCTGCAAAATTAAGCGTGAAAGGATGTTTATAGATAGGGTGTGGATCATTTTTCGTGGTATATAAAAAGGTGGCACCAGTATCATTCCACTGATTATGGAAAATCAGCCTGTCATTTGCACATGAACGTTTTCGAGTAGTCAAATTTTGTACTAAATTAAACATCGCCCGGTTGTCTTCACTTCATAATGGCCAAGCAAGTCAAAATGTTGGTAATCCCAGTTGGAGTGTCCCATATCAGTAGCTCGCTTTCTAATTAGACGTGTGCCCTTCTGAACCCGCACAACCCGACACAATTTGGTGAAGTGCAGGCAGCTGTAAACCCATGATTCGTTTACCACATTAGTAACAAATTTTCACTAACCCCGCTATCAGTCTTTCTCATAAATAAGTACACTACTTATAAGTAGCTACACAAAATTAGCCCAAATACCACTACGGAAGGACTCAATACATTCTTGTCGGGTTTTCATCCAGTGCAGCGAAACAAGTAACTTGTTTAGATGACAAGACGAACACAAGTAATAGATAACACGTACTAATAAACCAGGAACGGACCAGTTGTCGACAGCAACTAAGGACACGGGAACTAACGCTTCCCGATTGACTACCGTTCAGTCCATTTTTTCTGACAATTCAATGCCAACGTGCGTCCGACTATTTACTATACCACCTTACACATTTTTCTTATGCACAAGATCTCTCATTACATGCTGAAGCAGTTCACTTTGGTGCATCAGAATTTCCACGTTAGAATCTTGGATGTGCTGGTAACAACTCAACTGGCCCAACTAACCCAGAGGGATAGCCAGCCTTAATCAGCGCACTTCGCATTAGTAACTCTGACCGAGGAAGTGTCCCAAGTCATTCGAGGTTGTCAACGACTTTGCCTAATCAGAATGCGATTAGCAGTCAAAACAGAATACAGACAACCCCACTCTGTTCCTACTACTACATCAAGCTGCGATCCCTATTGACTCCTTTAACCGGTAAAGATTTGCGAGTGATTAGTGATATTTGTGGATCTCACGTCCAATGGGAGTGAGTCTTGAGGTCGTGGTAGACATGGAGCTGTAATGTCAGAGTGAACCAGTTTGTGAAAAGACTTTTATTACTTCCCTTGCATACACGGATGACAGACGCAAGTACACTCGCATCAGTCCCGAAACACGTGGGCGTATTGTCGAAGTATCCGAAAGAGGCGAAGACTAATGCACGGTTGCTCTTCTAAACATAGTCAAGTGTAATACCGCTTGCAAGTAGCTTCATGTAGACTGCATCAGTTCTGAAGCTCAGCCTTGCGAATGACATAGAAATAAGATTGTAACGGAATCGCAAATCGATATCAACACAATTTCCGACATAGATGTACTGATCTTCATCTGACGTAGGACGGTTCGCAGTCGGCCCTAGCAATCGCTACTGTTGTATGCTCCTCTCCTAGTTTCATAGCCTACTAGCAAGCCTGATATCATGGTCTCAATCACATGGAGATTACGGCATCGGCATCGGCCAGTCTATCGTTACTCGGCATGAAGCGGAAAACATTGGCAGTTCTCTAGCTTCGTAACGATTGTTTAAAGATAGACTGGAAATACCAGAGGGGATACCAGTTAACTGTTAATCAAAAAAGCCGTAGTTGACCATTATAGAAATAGAATACCGAGGTTTGTAATAGTTCATGGGTGAAGCTTTACCTAACAATGTGAGTCCCAGACTGACGTCAGCTTTTCAACACACGTATTCAGGTGCTCAACTGTATATCCTGTTGGGCACCAGCGGTCGATTCTTCTTCGTATTGATAAGCTGTCAATCACTCAGTCGATCTCTCATGTAATTTGCAAACCCGATTACAGTTGCTACGAAGCTTACATGTGCAGTAAACTCAAAATATCTATCAAATTCCTACAAATATGGCATAGGATAAAAATTCAAATTATCGATCCCCAGCGTTTTCTTCGCCTGCCACAGTCAGCCTACTATATATGCACACATTGGCACCTCAAACGCAACCACCTTCCTAGGCACCTACGCCATCTATGTTGTAGCCTTCCGGCGTTTCGCCACACATTATCCGGTGGCGATGATGGTCAAATGTTGAAATGTAGCTATTAGCCTAGTATGTGCAAGAAAGTGTGGAAATTCGATAACTTACGTATTACTTGTTGACAGAACAAATTTACTGTCTTGGATACCACGTTTTTAGTGGGATAGCCGCTCTACAGGTTAGCAGCGATGCACAGGATAGAATGTTCATGCTAATTAAGTACGCGAGCATCTCGAATGACTGTCAGGCTCACCCAGAGTACTCCTTAAATTAGCGACGTTCATTTTCGCTGTTATCAGAATATGCTTGTTGTTCTGCTTTTTCATATTTTAAATCGATTACTCCCATGGAAACGTTTGAAACTACATGCTTTTCTACACATAAGATTCGGGAACTTACAGCTTTCTGGTGAACACTTAATCCACCTCCCAACCCTTCCCGCATTTCAGATGCCAGCGTTGATTACTTTCGACTAAAATCACCATTGGACAAAATTCATAGTTCCCGAAACGCGAGCATGCTTCAATCTTGCTGAACATTGATTGCGTTGGTGTCGTAAAGACTGACGGTCTAGCACTTAAGTTACGTGTGAAGTCCACGAGATTTGGTCTTGAAAACAAACAGGACGGACCGGTGTTTGTATCGTCAAAAATTAAACAAATTCCTAGGCGGTTCATAGCTGAAACGTCAATAAACGACATGCAAACTGTGATAGTCTCAGAAAACCCGGCATCTTCGATCACCAGACACATTCTAATAACCGGTCTCCTAGTTGTCCCGGCCAAATTGCGCCGAATAATGTTACGCAATTCTAACAGTGTTGAGCAGGTGACACAGGTCGCTGAAATCGTTGAAGTAATCAATCTCCTCAACGTGAGATTGGATATCTCGTTAGAATGTCAACGATTAGACCGATTTAATTGGTTAGTTCTGTTGTCGTTATGTTCACTTCATATAACAGTTTTCGATAGTGAGCCGGCGACTAACGAAATCGGATCAACTTTGTATCGTCTTGGACCATCTTTTTTTTTGTTTTAGAGAGATGCCAAGAAGTATTCACTGTCTTAAGCTTATCAAAATTTTACAGATACTCGACTGGTGCCATCGTGAATCAGCATTTGACGTACAACATTATCAACAATCCCAGCAAGATTGCTGCTTCTAACAGTAGATACTGTTATACAACCGAATTGTTTCTGGAGTCTATTCTGTTGACACTTCCAATAGCTTTACTTGAAACGTTCATCTGAAGAGAGAGAGATTCATTCATTCCATTGGTCAACTCTTTAAGTATACCTTTAGATAGCCACAACTTGACTGAGAACTACAACATGGCTAAATCAGGTCATCTCTGTTCAGACCACGATAATTGGTCATTTTCGTGCGACTAGTTACAATCTAGTTGAACTGTTTCGCAAGTGTACAAATGGACCTCTCATTCCATAAATAATTAACAAGTCGTACCCAAGCTTGGAACACTTGGGGTGAACTCGTGAGAACGGAAGAACTGCAGTTATTATATGCCCCGTATAATTTCTGTGGTGATTTTGCAGACTTTGGCTGATCGATTGTCCAAGTAATGCATCGGCTGTCGAAATTGCCACACGTATCTATCGAGAGAGTATTGTTCCGCCCCTGATCTCCCGGTTCGCGGTCTACGCGCGTCAACCAATGAACCTCGAGGCAGCTGCCTCAACAGATGGCACAGATCCCAGCACGGCAAAATTTAGGCGTCCAAGTGCTGAGTTAACTCAGTTACGTTGCCTCTGTCTGACGGACGACAATGAGGATAAGACGTTGGAGTGTCTAGAACGATTTGGTCTACTAGCAATTGGAACGCCAGCTGAGGTTAGTTTGTTTTTGAGATAAAACTGTAACTACCTTTGCTTGTTCGGTCGTGTTTTGTGTTTGTCTCTATTGCAATACTGGACTGCTACTAGGTCGTTAGAGCCCTCATCCAAAAGCTGTGCACACAGCAACAATATTCAGCTCGTGCGTAATAATTCCGTTTATGAGCACCTTAGGTGATCCACGTCTAGTGCTGTTTCCGCACACAGAAGTGAAACACTTGACTGAAATTTTCATCAGACTTTTAGAAGTCGTTTATGACATGCGGCATGTCACTTGAACAGCGCTCACAGCTGGCTGTAGCCTTCACAATCTCATGGAATTTTTAGCCAGCCCTTTTAGAAAGGAACCATTAGACTCTAGTTTCGTTCCTGTTACAACTCATCAGTAGTACATGTCCTTGGCACAGACGAGGTTTGAAATCTGGCTACGTTTTCACGAGGTATCCGTGTTATCCACTCAGCCGTTGGCCTTACAGTGGAATGAGATTTATTGTTTGTAAATGCTCAACCACATGCACTTGTGAGCAGTGCTATGGCGGCTCAATCACCTCAAGAGGGAGCCCAGTAACTGTTCTGTTAAACAGTGCTGTTGACAGCTAGTTTGGTGAACCGGCACCTTTTTCCATTTCTCGTGTTTGTTTCTCAATTCCATCACCCAGATCGCCAAACTTTTGTTTTCTTGTTAAATGTGGTATACTATTAGACGCTAGGCTGAAGTATCTGAGACCAGCTTCATTTGAAAGCCTCCAACCATAACACAGTGGTAACTGCTAACTTATGTTTTGTGTTATGATTTATAACCAGTTTCATAAGACGTATGTTAACGTGGATATATTCCATATGTGTCGGACATAAACGACGAGGACTTTGTGGAATTTTACACTCAGGTATATGGGAAAAACATTCAAAGCGCTAAGCTGGATGTCACCGTCAGCTCATGAAATCAAAAAGAACTGTTCGTGAATTGTTTGATGCTATAGTGGTGTTAGTGAGGTATATACCAACGGACTAATTAGCGTAACACTCACTTCAGCCGAACGTTGAGTAACATACAAACCAAACGGACCTAGAGAGAAAAGACATATTAGACCAAAGGTTCTCGGTTAATTAGCATCACGAGAAACAGTAGAAGCAGATTAAGGGGGGTAATGTGGGTCTAAGATCCCAATCAAGGCCGATGACTAGTGATAACCAGCCGGCAAGCACAATACAGAGAGTCGACGAGGCTTCTACAGGATAATTAAGTGAATGAATGAGTCAGTGGTTAAACAACCGCTATCTGTACGATCGACAGGTTCCACCAGCGGCCGCGTGTGCCGAGAGTGAATATGGTAAGGGTAGCCAGACCGTCCAAGGAATCTCAACACTGAAATCAGAAAACTTTAATTATTTGATGTTGACAGGCAACATTTCGCACCATCCGAACGAACACGCACATGTAATTCGACTGTCAAAGTTATGACGAAACAACGAGAGAGAGAGAGAGAGAGACGGTACTCAGAAACATATCCATACACGTATAACCATGAGATATCCGGACTAACTTATCCTGGTTATCTGAAACATGCCCAATTCTCCTAATCGCCTGCTTACTAGGGTAGTCACGAGATCAATATGAACTGTTTGTGATGGGCACGCATAATTATCTAACTGACTTTAGCCCAGCTACAGTATATACCTCTAGTTTTACTAAGTAACATAACAAAGGTATCGGGGATAAAGAGAGTGTTTGGCGGTAAACGGATATGAGAGTTGCGCACGACTAAAATTCGGCCAAATAAAATATCCCAGGTGAACAGGGTGTAGAATAGGCAAAAATGTCTGCAGATATGGGTAACGAACAACCCCTGACCAGTGGAGCGACATTTTAATATCTGCTTTAAACTATTTACCTACCAGGGTGTAGTTTGCAGTGCATTGTTGTCCTTAGGCTCCTATAAATCGATGGCGACATTATCTTACCACCCTTTTCTAGTTGCAAGATTACCCTATTTATAGGTAGGTTACACATCGTTCGACCAGCTATTTGCCGTATTGGTGCATAAGTAGTGAAAGGTGGTCGGATTCAGCGTGGAGTTGAACAGAAATCCCTTAGGTCAGACACGTTTAAAGTTCTCTGTCAACCGCGTGCTATCATAGCTATTACAAAAGAACTGGGTCACCACACCATGGATCGTATCACGTGTGCACATTCTGTCAGCATGTTCTGAGCTGATACAACGTGGGACTGAATTTTCGATGGATATTTTGACACTGGTGATATGAAACGCAAGGCAAAAAAAGAGTAGAAAAGGGTCGCCGGTAAAAGGAGAGACCGTTACTAACGTCGTATCTCAAAAATTAAGCTGTTACTTCAAAAATCCCCCTACGGTTGACCTCTTCAGACTTGGTGGACAGATAATCAGTGTCTTGATGTGACTCCTTATTGAACCTGCACTTCCTCCAACCAGTGTCTTTGTCCATTAGAAGTGTAACGGCGGCATGCTAGATCATTGGTTTAATCGACGTGATGCCCATCCACAGATAACTGCTGATCAATAACTCAGTTTGCACATCACAGTCATGATTGCGCACAGCTGACCATGAACTCTGGACAGGTTTCACTTGACATGTTCCGTTTATCGAATGTGCTGTGGCTTAAAATAGTCTACCCAATATTGAACGATGTATTCTTTGATGGGTGGACTAGTTTAATCCAAATGACTGTACAGAATTCTGTCAGCGTTTTCAGTGTTAGATGTTAGTCACGTATTCTAGCGGGAGAATATTCCTTTTTGAAGGTCAATGTGAACTTAGAACCATATGGAACGTCCCAACAAATGAATGAATTTAATGAGTGGAATAAATGATACATGATCATAGATATGATGCCAGATCGAAAAATCAGTTCTATTGTGCATTCACTCTTTCATGAAAACTTCAGTATCTGCTGATACCGGCATTCCTAGGCATACGTTCAGATGTCGTATTATACTGTGCGCAAATCGCTTAATCGGAGGTGAATCATACTTGTGTGTCAGTATCTGCAGGTCGAAAACTGACCGTCAGTCGCGGCCGCGCGGCCCCAATTCTGGTGAGATTAATGTGTTGGTATTTCGATAAACCAGAAGATGAATCTCAAAGGTATTGATGGCAACCAGAAAAGTTCGTAAGCATACACCTAACCCCTTGAAGCGCATGGGAGCTAATTAAGGTCTCACGGAATAGACACCCGAAAAATTTAACGATATAACAAGTCGTTTGTCTTCCTTCGAATGGACATTGCACACTCTATGATGGCTTCTACACATCTCAACAACGTTTGAACAACGATGTTCAGCATCTTCGTGGGTCACCATATAGTTCTTTCGGACCACGTAATCCCAGTAATTTTCGGAGATAGATTCGGCGGTCAGTTATCGACTTATAGACACAAATGACCTATCAGAAAATCCCTGGTGGGATGGCGTCAAACGCGATTGTTGTTATGACCGCGAAAGACGAAATCCATTGCAAGTTATGTAAAAACTTGGGACGAGGAACATGAGCACTATTTGACACGGCTGACGTGTGTCCGCACCTGTTTTACGGCAGCACATCGTCAGCCGCTTTGATGACAGGTCGCAAACAGTGCACATACACTTTCTCTATCGTCGCATCTTGTACTTCCTCCTCCTGGCGTTGAGACCTGTCCTTTGGTTTCCGAGCGTACTGGTCGTTCTATACTACTCACAAACGAAGGTGCGGGTTGTATGACAGCTGTCACCCAATGACACCGGGACTCTGTACGGGCCTTGAAGTACGAATATTAAGTCGTGCAACCAGTGTCTACTGAAATGACCGCTGCCGTGAGGTCGCGTAGTGACCTACTTACCGTTGACTTCTCTGCTCGTTTGTTCTATCAGCGGTTGCATTCCATAAATTGTCTCACTTAACTTTGCACACTTTAGATGCAGGGTGATTTCAACCATGTATAGGCAAGGGGATGTGTTTTTAAAATTACAACTTTTAATAGTCGATATCACACCAGCATAATTAAATGATATTCATTCCATTTCGAATTAAATAGTCCGCAGTAGCCAGTCCGTATAGCTGCCTACTAAATTACAAGCGCGAACTTGTTAATGGTAGCAAAATCCAATATTTTGTCAACATTTAAACAGAATGTACTGTCTCACTATCAGTTTTCGGCGTGTTCTTGGAAATCAGACAGTTTTCAGTGCCACTTCGTTAATTGAGCATTATTTATAAGTTATATTTGAAGAGCAACAATCAGCAAATTGTTGGATGATTTTCTGCCCTATTGGCTAAACTGTAACCCTAGTATCGACTTCATTTGTGCTCCAGACTCGATAGTAAACTAGTTAAAAAGTTAAAACCATAACCACTTCATCTAGCAGTTTGATAGATGAATCATACTAAGATTTATCTGTAGACATATTGGATATTAAGGTAACAGTCCAAAATTGTGGGTAAACTTTTTTTTTCGGAAAATTCTAGTTACTTTTGGTTTTATTAACTAATTTAATTAATCGAATTAGTTAATGATAAGTATTCAACTGATTAACTGTATTCCTCTTCCCCAACCCACAGGTACTGGAAAACCGTCCCTATTGGATTGAACTGTCTGGTAATCTGACACCGGTCACTAAGAGTGACACACAACCACGTCTTGTTGTTCGACCATTCCTTGACAATCGTGTCACCTTCCCCGTTCGGATACGACATAGTCAAGATCATCAAGAAGCAGATACCTCCGTAGTCATCGGAAAAATCGCATTTATGCGCGACCCACGTCACATAAAATCCACAGCAGAGGGTGTTGAATTGACCCCTCGCCCAGTCGTGACATTAGAAATTCGGCTACCAAGACCTGGAGAGTCTGTGTTGGTGGCCACAGCAGGTACGGTTCTATTGTATTAGTGACGCTATATTCCCAAAATATGTTACGCTGTGCTCATGAACAAGCAGGTCTGTAGCTTGCTTTCATCAGAAAGGGTACAGGCAGGAGGGAACAAGTTAGTTAAGGTAAGAACTTATATTGTGGGTCGAAATTGTACGTGAGAGCGGAAGACAGATCCATCAGTTCAACAGGCATAAGAGTGGACGAACTGTCACTTGTACCGCAGACGGCCACACACGAAGGCGCGCGCTATTGTCGCCATGCTGCTTCATTAAACAAAAACACAGCCACAACGTGTTACTATTAACTTTTCAGTAGTCAACAATAAACCCTGTTTTTAACCATGGTTGACTGAATCATTGGAAATTCGTTTTGAAACCCCTTCCATAGTTTGGCAGTCCAGTAGGACAATTTCGACAGTGTTCCTATATCACTATCGCTTTCACAGGATATCTTTGATCCTGTGCTACTCATATGTTGATTCAATGAACTCTGTTGCAAGCTGCCTTTCCATAGTCGCCTTCAGCATGAGCAGACGGCACAATGTCAGTAAGACGTGCATAATCCACTGGACCTTAAGCTGACCTCCGCTTGTCCGCGCATGTACACCCACTAAATAAGAGCGTCTTTGGTGCACGCTAATAATTTGATTCACTTGGCATGCACATATTACGAACGCTATTCAACTGCAGGACAATTGCAATAGGCTGTCGCATGAATGGCTGAGGGTCAGTCAGTTGTGCGCGTTTTGAACAAAATGATAGAGCTTAATTCTGGAGATTTCAGCGATTTCAGCGACTGATACACAGGTTCGAGGTAGGGACCCAGGGTTCCCGGATCCAATCAGCTTTTCTTGCTCAGTGTCAGCGGTGTGTGTTGGTCTGAAAGGCGGTCATTGTAAACTGGGTGTAGCACCGCCCTTTGGGATTACAGTGAATACCAAGAACAGAATAAGATTACTTACATGATGAAATTTTAGATAAATAAGAATCAAACAAAGCTTTTAGACGATCCCTAGAGGCGCAGCTGACGAATTCAGAAGGAAGACTGTTCCAATGGTTAATAACCTTGTAAGAAAAGAGCTGCTGCCTAAAGAAGGTCCGAGGACGAAGCTTGAAAAGCTTCCCGTTATCTCCTCGCCGGCCTTCGGCATTCGCTACAGTGAAGAACTATTCTACGAAACCTGCTGTAAATAGGAAGTGTGTGAGAATTGAATCACTGCAGAGTAATCAGAATTCAAGTGAGTACAGATCAAGAATTTTGAGTCAAGACTCGTACGTGACTTTTCTCAGGCCCGAGACTAGTTTGTTAGCCGCGCGCTGAACACACTCAACAGCTGATATGTATTTCTTCAGACCGGTATATACGACCTGATTTGTATACGCGATGAACGGTCTTATATAAACCCCGTGAAGCGTTTGAAACGCTTCTTTCTCTTTGCAAGGAAAGTGCGCTTAATCCCAAAATCCTAAAAGCGGTAAATCCATCTTTTGCCGCCATCTTATGGTGACACGCAAAGGATTAGTTGGACAACAACCAGACGCCCAGATCTTCAATCAGATCGATTTTCACTATATCTGATGTGCTAAAAGCACTGTGAATCAGGAAGGCATCTCCAGAATCTTCACTGAGTGACATGTGAACAAATTTATTGTTATTTATTGGGATAGTCCAGTTGTCCGACCGACGTTTAAGCGCATCAAGGTCAATCTGGAGTGCACTGGAATCGGTGGCATTCCAGATTTTTAAGGCGTCGACGTATAGCAGGGCGTTGCTGGAAGTAGTATCCGGAGGGTCGTTGATGTAAATCAGAAATAACAGAGGACCTAGCACTGACCCTTGGGGAACTGCCGCAGAAATGAAAGAGAGACGAAAGGTCTGATCCGGTGTTAACTCTAAAAGATCTATTATCAAGAAAAGAGACAATCCAGCGAAGAACCTCTCCTTGAACACCATAGCCTTCCACTTTGTGTTTCAGGGGGGGCGTATGGGGTATGGTCAAAAGCCTTGGCGAAATCAAAGAAGAAAGCATCTGAAAATGAGGCAATTGTCTTTGGCCTCCGCCAGACTATCCATGAAAATAAGTGTTTGTTATGCATGAACGATTAGGAAGGAAGCTATGCTGGGTAGAAGAGAAAAGACTAGTCGATTAGAAGTCTTTAATAGGCACTCCATTATCCTGCACATAATGCGACTAAGGCTGAGTCGCCGAGAGCTGACGGGAGAGTACCGGTCACCCGTTTTAAATATGGATGTGACAGTCGCTTCTTTTGATACACTAGAGAAAATACCAGTTTGGAGTGGATGGTTAAACAGCTTCTTTGAAAATTCTGGGATGGATCTTGTCAGGACTCATTTCACTGTACGAATTAATCCTGAATAAAAGGTCTTCAACATCTAGCACAGAAAACTCAACGGTAACTAGTGTTTGTTGGAATTTCTGCAGCGGTAGGACAGGACACCAATTCGTTAGTGCGACGTTTCAGACTCCCGGTTAGTACTCCCTGAATAACTCGACCAGGGAGTCAGATGAAGTCTCCCTGTCGAGCAGTCACAAAGAAAGAGTTGAAGGTTTATTCTTTCGTAGTCGTCGTACATGTATATATAAGAGTTTTTTGTTGTCGCGGTCTCTGAGGAGAATCTATTCTTGTACGAGTTTGGTGTGTTCACGGGTTTCCGGCTTGCACCTATTTCGAACAATGTGGAACACGCTTAGGTCTTCCGAGTTCCCCGTTAGCTTATGCTTTACGAATAAATGGGAACCGTCATGGAGAAGAGGAAGTATTCTGCGCAGAAGGGGTGGCCGAAAAGAGATAGTCGTCCGCTTCGTAAATTGTGCCTTGGAACGCACTGTTTTAGATCAATCCCGCGCCTGAAATCGAGGTCAAATTTTCTTATTCGTAGACTGGCATGTTAATGAAAAGTAACTAACTCGCACCTTCAACTGGGCAACCGGAGTGTAGTAGTTGCATTGGAGTTAATGAAGGAAACTGTACATTTAAGCATTCTAGAAACAAATTACAGCTATGTGGTGATTAAAATATGCCAACGGTAAACAACTCCTACGGTCTTTAAGGGGTGCAATGAATTGCAGTCCGCAAACCAACAAATGTATGTACCCATATCAATATGTATGTTTGTCTACATATGTGAATACATACATGCATATTTATTTGCATGTATGTGAAAATCCACATGCGCACACATATATATATGTATACATTTGCGCAACAATACACTTGCGTAGCTTTAGACGGGCCTAGCAGTGCCTATTATATATACAACTTAGTTGAAAAGAGGTCATACACTGAGTAGTGAACGATTTATCGTTACGTTTTAAATCCAGACTTGGATTCGTTATCAAACACACATATATGTGTATTTATTGTTTTGTTCGTATACCCGCGAAGGTATAACTGAAATATGAATCACTTAATTCTCTCTAAACGAACATCAATCTCTAAACTAGTCGACGAGCTTTGCTGACAGCATACCAACCTTAGTGGTTGTAGCCTCGGAAGGTAGCATGGGTCCTTTCAGTTGTTCCCGATAGGGACCTGTTTCCATTTAGTATGTAGCACGGTTGAGTCCATTTGGTTTGATTCTACTTGTCCAAAATAACGTTTTTCTACAAGTAGTGCACTTTAGATTCCCTACTTTCTCTCGCTTTTGCTGCGGTATCGGAGCCACTGTTGACGAAGTTTGTAAGTTAAGTACTCCTTCCGACTATTCCTCTAGTTTCGCTTATTTCCCCTTGAGTATTCTCGAGGAAATGATCACATTTTTCGCCATCGTGAATGTTCGTCATACAGAACTGAACCAGTTCGGGTGGATTGTTTCAGCACTACTTTGCGAAATGAAATGAACTGGCATGTTTTTCATGCCCCTCGAGATAGTACCATTTGCACCATCTTGATAAAGTCCTGCACTAGCTTGGTTTACGTAATTTTTAGCAATCCGCCCAACGGCATAAGGCTAGCACTCACTGAGTTCCTCTAATTCACTAGATTAATAGAAAAAGAAAACATATTCTGCTAATTATAAACCAGGTTAGATCACCTGCTGTTTGCTAAGATTGATTCACCCAAACGCCTTACTTCGCTGAATTGATTAATCTCCCTTTACTATCGTTTTCCAAAACGTTTTTGCTGCGACAATTGACAGATTTCCACATAAGTCAGTAGTTTGGCCCATACTGTTGCAGAGTCATGATAACTGGGTGTTGGCTATAGTTACATGGTGTCAGTTAAATGATAACCACATCCTGGTAAAAGCATTTACCTGAAAACACCACCTCTTGATGTTCATTTACTGAACTTAGGTTAAAAATTGTCCATAGGGCTGATGCAATTCTTTAGAAAGAGAAAAAGAGAGGAATAGAAACGAGGAAAGACAACCACGGGACGCTGTGCGTTCGGAACAATGTTTCACAATGTCATGGCTGCTGCCAATCCTGCCTTTGTTCACTGCGTCCCTTACAGTGAACCAGGTCCATCGTACTGTTTATTCTTAAACTAATTTTCTATACACCCATTGTCTCGTACTGGGCCACGCTACTTTCAGTTGTAGTACAATAATTTTTATTATGGGCACACACAGTGCTCGAAAGTAAATGGTGAACTTCGAAAAATCAGTATATTTGCTTGCATGTTCGAAACATAACAGCCCGTAATTTCGGGTCTCCGTTCAACAGCCAATAGCCAATCATTTAAAAGATTATTCACTCAAACTAATTTGGAACTGACTGCACGCACTGAATCTCGCGGTACCAGACGGGCTTTATTCCACCCTGAATTGTCTCCTCCGCGTTCAACAGTAAACGATAAATATAGAACGACACTTTCGAAGGCAGGTCACCCTAGTTGCCTAGGAGGGATAAAGTGAGAAGAACGATCAGCGACTTGAGAATTAGAGACGGATATGATAAGTGGGCAGAATACCCACCAATAACGTTTGTGCACGATGACTGATCTGTTGCTTTCGTGGTATGTAAGCGAACCTCCAAGCAAAATTGATGAGCAGCTACGTGTCGCATACAAATGTGTCAACTTATCTTTCTCCTTTCCACAGGTTCAGAAATACTGGGACGTTCGGAATTGGATCGCAATTTGTTAGCTCGCCAACTAGGCTCGGACTGGAACCGATTGGCTCCGGTGCTTGGACTGACGCAGGATGAGATCGAGAGTATTTCGCAGGCCACCAGTCCATCATCAGGTCCGGCAAGCGAGCAGGAAAAAGCCGAATTGACCCTGGCCATGTGGCAACACAAGGCAGCTACAATGGGGTTGTCAGAAAGAGACGCACTAGGTATGTCCATTATAGTATCTGAGATATTCGGAAACATGTATGCACGTAACACAGGTGTGGTGACTCTTTTGTTCAGAATGCAAACCAGATCCGAGTGGCTCATACATTTGAAGTAATTGTCCCTAAAAACTCTAAGTGTGTATAGAGTATGGAAAGGACATCCGTTGGTGCGATGATTCACGATCTCCAGCCGACAAGGTACATTCCATCTTTCTTTTGTTCCATCCCATAAAGGTAACTACAGGAGATTGCTGTGCACCCTTACCATCCACCAACAATTTTCGAGAAAACTGTGGCTCACCAAATTGCTGTTCTCACTTTCATATAAGCGACATATTTGGCAAGATTGCACACGTCCGATAAGAATTGCCGAAAACTGTTGTTTAATGAGCATGACCTCTGACAAAATAGAGATAACTGATGAGTGATTGAACGTTCAGATATGATTATTCGGTCATGCCTAATGTGAGGTCAGTGGCGCAGTGGTCAACACGGTTGCCCCATGAAAAGCGTGGCCGGAGTTCAAATCCTAACCGTAGCAAGGATATGCACTGCTGACGAGCTCTAATGAGAGCGAAACTCGAGTCTAATGCTTCTTTTCGAAAGAGTTTAGCTGGGAAAGCTATCTGAATGCGAAGGCTGCGATCAAATGTGAGTGATGTTCATCTTGAACACTTGAAAATGGAGAGTCCGAACGAGACTGGAGTCGGAATCCTCATTGTTTTTATTCGAGGTCACCAGTCACCGGTCACAAGTCCTTTGAGCATCATTTCTGACCGAACGATTAAGGCTTTCGGCATGTGAAGTCCTAACACTCCGTTATTTGAATACCTATTAGTCCACCCAGTTCGAATGATCCGGCTAACAATTTCACATTGTATGGTCTGACATTACAGACCCGGCTCTTTGAAACATCCAGAATTAGAACCTTCATGTGAGATAACACAACGGTTCCCCTACCCTTTCTACGGACACACTTAGACTTTCCGGTCGTTCAACCCAAAACGCAAAGTGAGTGTGGCACATGTGTTCACTTGTCTCTTGCCAGCACGAGTGTACTCTCCCGAGATCATCTATATACAACATAAAGTTCCTGTGGGTGTGTTACACGTGCATAATCACAAAGCCCATTTGCATACTCCTGCTTCTGATGATCACTCGCTCAAAAGCCTCGTAGTGAAGTCAGTCAAACGCGATCGGTACAACTAGCCATCGTCATTGGCCGCATAGTTTAATTGCCGATATTACCCTACGGAGTGGAGGATAGAAACCAGTTCAGAACGGTGGCCTAAAAAGCTGTCATCATCATCATCATCAACAGCAGCATCAGCATCATCATAGACAGCAATACATCAGTGATTCTCACTTATGCTTAACTGTTGTGAGTAATGGTTGTGAAACGATTATTGCCGATCAAAAAAGATGTCCGCTGACCAGAATCAATCAGAAATGGTTAAACAGTAGGTGCCACATGCTGTTTCATGAGACTCATCCTCAGATCAGTACTGTACAGCTGATTTCGCTCCGGCCGGAAATGGCCGAGAGGGATTTAGGACCAGCAGGCTCCATGTTACTGACCAATTCAACGGATCTCGCTTTGACACAATAAGTGACATACTTGTGCGGTTTGCTCACGTTGTGTTTCAAAGTAGGAGTTCGGTTATGTGCACTTCGAAGCTAACGGCACTGTAGTCAACGTGCTTGACTCGTAAATCTGGAATTCAACCTCTTGTAGCGGATTTACACTAATGATGAGTTCTAATACGGGCAACCCTCGAGTTTTAGGCTGCTTCTCAAAAGGGTCCAGTTAAAATGATAAGCCTGGAGTAAAGCATGCACAGCAAACTGCACGTTTTATGTCTCCAATCATCGCCTTCCTCCAAACTTCATATTTTAAATGAAAAACTTATCTGTCCTTCGTGTGATAGATTTGCTTCGAATGTCTCCATGACCGATTATTGGAAGATAAAATGTGTTAGACCAATCCCCAAACAAATGAACTATCCATTTTGTTCCAATCCTGCAGCGTCGGTAACTGTGGAATTTGTCGATAATTAGCTTTGGCGCTTGTATCAGCCCAAGTGAGCCTCGCGAGCACTAAGCAACTTGCCTACTATGGTTTATAATTCACTTGTATTGTTCTAGCTTGTCCTTGTTCTCTCCGTGTGTCGTCGCCAAGTGGAAAATATGGCGGTGTTCACTTAGGTCTCTTAGACAAAAGCAATGCATTTAGCACCAGAACAGTGTTGTACCTTGTGATGATTTCACCAATAGTTCCGATCATGTGCACTTAACCCAAAACCGCTAGATTTACCCACAAAGGTGAAGAGCAAATGAATGCAGTTTATCACACACATGGTGAAGACAAAATGATCACCGAGTCCAATAACAATGCGACATCCAGTAGCAAGCGTCTATGTTTGGTCTTAAGCAAACGATCAGTCAGCAGGAGTCAAAGAAATTAGGTAAAAAACACTATTATGCAAATAGAAAAGAGGTATAGTTCATTAAGACCTTGGAAAAGGAGCATGGCGATGCTCATAATTGTCAATCATCGCTTTTCGAATGATTACTTTTTATGCGTACTCACGGTGTTGACTTAACTGGTCACACCTCATCATCATGGGCTCTGGTGTTCTGAAGAATGCCAACCCTCTCTCTGTTCTTGTGTGCATTTTATATATCACCCTTATACATTCCTGAGCTCACGTTTCTAATGAACTGGGTAAACGATAGGGTGTTAGACGCCAGTTTAACTGGACTGTCAAGTCGGTCACTATTCAACAGTCTGTATACGATTTCACTGTATACGGTTTCACTTATGATGGGTAATCACTATGGGGAATTTTCTAATAACTGCCTATGCTTTTATGGAAATATCAGACCATTTGCTCGACCTTCATCTGATAAGGATCAGTACCAGTGTCATTGTGACGTGCTCGCTTCACGCTACAGATGTTTTTGTGGAAGTCATGAGGAGTATAATCTATGGCCGGCGTTTATGGCATTTTTCCCATTCATGTACACAATCAGTGGAGTTACTAATGTAGGCGTGTTCCCCTGTCACATATATCATACGTCTATTGTTCCCCAGATATTTTGTTGAAGAATCTTATACTTTGCTAGATCTTTAGTGTAGTCATCACGTTCTAGTGGAATTGCTTGAAAGCAGTGTGTTGATTTCATTGTTTCTCAACAACTAATAATACGCGAAAATGTTACCACAGACATTTTACCTGACATGGCTCAATCCTCTTTTCAGTGTTGATTTCACTCAATACACTTGCACACCTTAAACAAGGTTCAAGTAAAGACAGTTATTTACACAAACCTGTCGGGATGTATAAAACATATTCTTGATCTGATTTGACTTGACGCTGCCCCCAGGAACTCGACGATATGCCACTGATAGCGTCGCAGAATAATCAACCACAAATTTGTCTATTTGCAGCTCAAGGAATAAGAGTCGATTGGATTGTCTGTTTGCTTGTGCACGTAACTCTACAGTCTGAGGCCATGCAACCTACAGTGCTTGTGTTTATATGTATGTGACCTAAAAACGTATTTCATTCTGCTCCCAATATAGGTAATCGACTAGCAGACGCACTGCGGTCGATCAATCGTGTCGATGCCATACATCCGAGCATGATTGCTATTGGACCGGTCGTAACCCAAGATGAAAAAGTAACTGCGGTTGCTGTGTTGGACAAAAAGGTTGGAGAACGTATGCCAAAATTAATCGAGACGGAAAAAGCAGAAGTGTTTCGACCACCCAGTGCACTATTGGAGACGGAGATTGGGCCGGAACAGGTGTTGGATCAGCTAGCCGAATCAGGTGAGCAGTTTCAAATGTTTTGGATGGTAGTGAAAGTATTACCTGTCTTACGTAGTCATAAAACAACAAGGCGAACGCAGCCGAAATATGCACACCCTACTGAAAGTTAGACATAGTGTAGCGAGAAGGCGTCCAATAAAGCACAATCTTTATTGTCCGACACGCTAGTTAGTATGTTACGCGCGCGCTCGCGTTTATGAGTCAGCACCCCAATCCACAACATCCACAACTATCCGCTCACCCATCGTGTGCACTTCTGACCGGTTTATGTGCCTGACCGGCGCCGTCTATAGGGGGAGGGGGTTTCCGCCTGCCATTCTTCGTCCGTTGGTCCGACTGCGTTGAGCGAGGGCTCGTCCGGTCGCTCGTGTTCTCCTCCATCTATCTACACTGGCCTCCGAGCGTAGTCCACGACCGCTTCGCGATATTCCTGAGGGTGTTGGAATAATCGCGCCTCCGATTTTGTCGTCCACTCTCTTTTGCTTGCTATGTCTCGCACGTTGGTCCAATCCAGTCGAGCGATGACTCATTCGGTTGCCCCCGCCGTCCCCGATCCGTCCGTTGTGGGGTTTTGAACGTGCCCCCCCCC